>JARHVA010004018.1:165000-610000 GCA_037957365.1 Torreya grandis | reverse complement strand
TTTTAAGCCTAATATGATAAATGGAAATCCTAAGTAACCCTATATCTATACTAACTTATTCGTTATAAGGAAGAGCTTAAGCAAGGATACACACATACATCAACAAATAATAAACAACATATAATATAGTAAGTAAAGGAAATATTACATAGATATAATTAATTATGTTTGGGTGGACTCGATGATGCTTCAATCTCCCCCTTTGGCTCAAGTGTCCCTTTGTAAGAGATGTTGTAGGTTGAAGACCTCAAATGGTAATATGAATACCTAGATATTTATATGTTGGGATCATTCATCCTAATAATTTTATTGTAATTTTTATCATTAATAAAATAATATTAACATGTATTATTTGTAATACATCCCTCCTTCCCATTGTAATAATCTCATATTCATAGGAAGTAGTAGTTAGTTAGTGAAGAATTATTATAAATAAGAATATTGACTAGTAAGAAAGCATCCATGAATTGTATTGAATTGAGCTTGTTCAAAGGTAATTACCACTTCAAATAGGAAAATGATATTTTTAATGAAATTATACAATCTATTAATAAAAATAATAATTTGATTATATTTTGATGGAGAGTGAGGATGGTTACGCAATGGATGATCTTCAACAATTTGAATTTTTGCTTGGGTAAGAAAACTAGAATGGTCATGTAGACACTACCCAAATGCCAAAAGGGAAGTTTTTGGGTGACAATGCTTTCTATAAAGTCAATGCATCCTCACATGACTCCGCTCATGGGATTTTTATGGTGGATAAAGGACAAAAAGTGTTAGATTATGCCTAGATGCAAGCAAACAAAATTAACTCTAATTAGGAAAAGAATGACCCATGTTCCCACAAATTGTCTTGGGTAGACAAGGTGAAAGTAAAATTTTTGGTGGGCCATGAACTTATAAATTTTTATATTTTATTGGAAGTGCTGAAAAATGAGGTTTTTTTATTGTTCCTAACCCCATGGTAGAACAGGATGATGTGGAACTAGCCAAATCCATCTTGGCCAGGGTGAATGGTTTCTATCCTAATATTGACTCTTTTTATAGCTGGACCAAATCAAGGTGGAAACCCAAAGGAGACCTGAAAGTGGTCACATTATCTAGGGGTTTCTTCCAAGCTAACTTTTCATTATAAGAAGATTATATTAAGGTTCTCTTTGAAGGGCCATATATCATGGGCAAAGTGAGTGTTGTTATTAAGAGGTGGAAGGCTAGGTAAAATCTTAACAACACTACCATGGATGACATTCTAATGTGGGTCCTTATTTATAAACTCCTTTTAGAATATTGGCACCTAGAGGTCATTATATGTATCACCAGAGATCTAGGGAAACCCATTACCATTGGCCTAGTCACACTCTCATGTTGAAGAATGGTTACCCTGAGTGCTTTTTTTTCTTCCTAAAAACAAGCCCCTGCTACATAAGATCAAAATCAAGTCAAAATAAAATTAATGGACATAAAATATTGTGTATTAGAATAATGAAATTATCTAACCATGTTGCAATGTTTCAAGACATATGTTGAGGGACTATCCTAAGAAATGTTAGGACCTAGTCACCCCTGATCACATGTGGACTAGGAAGGTGACACTAAAGAAAGATCAAAAACTAAAAAACCTCTCATAATTGGTTCTCCTAGAGCTTTTCCAAGTGTTTAATTGACTATTGGAATGAAATTTATTCCTTATAATAACTCCTTTTCTCCTTTTGATTTATTTGCTAACTTAATGTCCCTAAGTGGAAGGTCCGCCCTAAGTAATCCTCCCTGAACCCCCTTGAGCCTTCTTCCCTACTTCCCTCTCCCTTGTAAATCCATTTTCCCCCTCATAATCCCCCTTGTAATCCTCTTCCCCCCATCCTCACACTAGTATTTTATCACCCCTTTCCAACATGTCACCACTCCCCTAGGTGATTTGGGCCTTACCTCCCTTGCTCCTGTCCTCTCCCCTTTCAAACTTGGCCCATATCCTCCTCCCCCTCTTTAACCTTGGGTGCCCCCTCCCCCCACATTTTCTGCCTTTTGGTGCCTTATCCTTTCCCCTCCTCTCCCTCCTTATCACTCTTTGCTTTTCCTTGTTAAGCACAAGATATACTGAGAGGGTGGGGGTGAACTAGTATATGATATATATTATAAAACTTTTACTTAATCAAACTCCACTTAACCATACATTTAATATATGTAATAAAAATGAAACATTAACATAAACCACATGAGAGAGAGAGAGAGAGAGAGAGAGAGAGAGAGAGAGAGAGAGAGAGAGAGAGAGAGAGAGAGAGAGAGAGAGAGAGAGAGAGAGAGAGAGAGAGAGAGAGAGAGAGAGAGAGAGAGAATTTTTATGTGGAATCCTAATGTGGAAAAAACCATAGAGAATAATCTTAAGTATATGAATGAACACCAACTCATATTACAAAGTTCTGAAGCACCAAATTTTAGGATCACCAACCCCTTTACCAAGCACCAACACAAAAACTATTTGTGAGCATCAACCCACAATATCACCAACCCCTCTTATGTAAAACACAACTATCTCTCAATGTTGATTTATTAAAAAATGTTATAATTCTACAATATCTCTTTATATTTTCTCCTATTTTCTTATATAAAACAATTACAAACTAATGCATCTCTTGCATATTAAAAATGGCTTCCTAAGCCTCTTTTTATATCTTTCCAAATGACCTTTGGCATTCACCCTTTGTGACCCTTCAATCCACATGGAAAATGGTGCCAAAATTACATAACCCTTCAAATCCTTTCATTTGAAAAGTCACATGGTGACCCTTCATAAACAAATGCATCCTTTCCCTTTTTGTCTTTATTTGGTGACTCTTCAAATTCCTCAAGGTGACTCTTCATGAAAAAATTCTCCCTTCCCTCTTTTTTCCTCACTTGATCACTCTTTAAATTCCCCAAAGTGACCCTTCATGGGAAAATGTGTCCTTTACCTCTTTTGTCTTTATCTCATCACTCTTTGACTTCTTCATGGGCCCTCTTTTGACTTTATGCAACCAAAAATATATTGTTTAATATTTAATTAATATCAACACATTTTAGCCAAAATATGAACATTAAAAACACATTTGGACATTAAATGATATGATGCCTTTGTCACCAATAATGTTAGACCTTTGACATCAATGACAATATTTCCAATAATATCCCCATTTGTCATTGATGACAACCTCAAATTAAAACTACCACATCCTAAAACCTATACTACGCAAGCCAACCTGCACATACTACAAAAAAAAAACATATAGTAACTCCCTTTATTGTAGCATCATGTACCTATTATTTTACCTGTTCCTATACTTCTCCTCCTTTGACATCAATGGCAAAGGGTCTATCTTGGAACTAAAACTTAGCTCCACCTCAATTGATGTTGAACCTCAATGATAGGAAGTAAAATAAATTACTCCCAACTTCTCTCATAGATACTGGAATGTGTCCTTTGGTAGTGCCTTTATGAAAATTTCTACAATCTATTCTATAGTACTGATATATTCCAACTTAACCTACTAATCTACAACCTGCTCTCTCAAGAAGTGATTTCTGATAGAAATATGTTTTGTTCTTAAATGCATCATTGGATTCTTAGAAATATTAATAGAACTTGTGTTATCACAAAATATAGAGATAGGGTCATCATATTTTACCTTGATGTATTCTAAAGTTTTCTTCATCCAAAGCACTTGAGTACAACACAACACTACTTTAATATATTTTACTTCAGTTGTAGAAAGTGATACTAAGTTTTACTTATTTCTTAGCCATGATACTAAGATATCACTAAGGAATAAATCTCCTCCACTTGTACTCTTTTTATCATCCAAACAACCTACCCAATCTGAATCTGTATAAGCAACCAAAGTGAAATCTCTGCTTGTGGGATACCACAATTTGTAATCCAAAGCCCCTTTGACATATCTAAATATTCTCTTTAGCAACTAAACATGACTCTCCTTTAGGGCTACTTTCTATCTTGGAACCATGCCTACTGCATGCATGATGTCTAACCTCAATGCTATCAAATATAAAATACTAATAATCATAGATCTATACAAATATTGATCTATAACAGGTGAATCTTCATCCTTATTCACCTTATTCCCTGTACCCATTGGTGTGCCAACTAGTGCACAATCCTTGAAATCAAATTTTTTTAGCATCTCCTTGGCATATTTAAATTAAGATATAAAAATTCCTTTATCTAAGTAAGATATTTACAATCCTAAGAAAAATGACAACTCCCCAAGCATAGACTTCTCAAATCCTTTTTTCATATTATCAAAAAATTATTTTTTCATCTTTTCACTATTACCTCTAGATATTATGTCATTAACATATACCACAATAATCAACTAGTTCTCACCTTCTATTTTAATATAGAGATTACTATCAGTAAAACCTCTCTTGAATCCTTGATCCCATAGGTACCTATCAAGCCTTGCATACCAAGATCTAGGAGCTTATTTCAATCCATACAATGCTTTCCTTAATCTACACACATATTTGTTGTCATTTGCGAGAAGAAATCCTTTAGGCTGCTTAATGTAGACCTCCTATTCTAGCTTCCCATTTAGGAAAGTAGAATTAACATCCATCTGAAACACTTTGAAATTCTTAAACAATACATATGTAAGAAATATCTTGATAGCCTCTAGTCTCACCACTGGTGCAAAAGTTTCTTCAAAATCTATACCCTCAATCTGAGCATATCCTTTGCATACTAACCTTGCTTTATTCCTGATAAATTCACCATCTTCATTTAACTTATTTCTATATACCCATTGTATTTATATCACATTTTGATCTTTTAGTCCAGGCACTAATTCCCAAGTATCATTTTTTCTATCTAATTTAATTCTTCATCCATTGCTTTAACCTAATGCTCATCATGTCTAGCTTATGAAAAAGTTCCAGGCTAAATTTTGGATAACAATGAAAAATTAACTTGCTCATATTCACTTACCATCATTATTTTGGTGCAAACTCCTTCATTTATGTTTTTGATGATGCCTCTCTCATTAAGATTTCTCTAGACATATTTGGATGGGGTCTTGGTGACCTTTTTCTCCTTCTTCTCATCTTCCTTTGATTCTTCAAAATCTTCTTCTTCAATGATTTTAGGAGTGTCTATCAAATCACTAGCTCTTTATGCTACATCTTCATCTATCTTGACACTTGCACTTTCAACTATCTTCTTGGTTCTTTTGTTATAACATTTATAAGATTTACTTTTGCAAGATTATCTAAGAAATATACTTTCATCTATTCTAGATTCAAACTTACCCAATTTTTCATCAGTTCTCTATATGAAGCATCTACTATTGAAAACTCTAAAATAATCAATAGTAGTTGGTTTGCCTTTCTATAGTTCATAGGCATTCTTATCGCTATTGAATCTAAAAAATAGTCTATTATAGATATGTATTATTGTGCCTACTACCTATTTCCAATATTTATTTGGTATCTTGGATTCATTTAGCATCATCCTTGACATCACTTGAATAATTCATTTTTTTTCTCAACTACATTTTTTTGTGGAGTTCTGGTTGATGAATAATGTCTCTTTATTCCATGGTCTTCAAAATATTTAATAAACTTATCTAACATGAATTCTTCTCCTTGATCTGATCTCAGGCATTGAATCTTCAAACCAGTTTCATTCTCAACTAAAGCCTTGAATGATTTGAAGTGGCTGAAAGCTTTTGATTTTTTCTTAAAAAACATCACCCAAGTCATATGTGTAAAATCATCAATAAGTAACATGAATTATTTATCACCTTGAGTACTTTGAGTTCTGTTAGATCAACATAAATCAGTGTGAACAAGTTTTAACATTTGAGTGGTCAAGTATTATTTTGTCTTGAACCATCTTCTAAACCTCCTTCCCATGTTGACATGGTTCACAAAGTGTGTTGGAGGGATTTGTGATCTTTGAAAGATCTCTAACTACTTGCTTCTTGTTGATGTTGACAAGATTTTCAAAATTTATGTGTTCCATTTTCTTGTGACACAACTAAATTTCCTCAACCTAACTCAAACAACATCTTTGACCTTTGATATCTGATAACATATATAAATTATTACTTATCCTTTAAACATCTACAATAAACACATTTAAATATTTTTTCCTAATTTCACAAACTTCTACATAAAACTTTAATCTGTATCCCTGATCACACATTTGACTTACACTCGATAGATTATGCTTAAGACCTTCTACATACAAAACATTTTTAGTCTTAGTTCTACCATTATCTAAACTTAATGTACCTTTTTTAGATATTCTGGTAGTGGTATTATCTCTAAATTTCACTATGCCACCATTGATCTTATTTAGAGTTATGAACTTGATCTTATCTCTTGTCATGTGCCTTGAACATCTACTATCAATGAACCATGGCTTTTATTCATTTCTTGCATGTAAATCTGTCTAGACTAACATAGACTTTTCAAGTTGTTTCTTTTGTAATGAACCTATTTGAACTCTCTTTTTGATGAATAGAGCCTTGAAACTCTGGTCGTTTTTGACTAACTCAAACACATGACTATAATGTTGGGCTCTGTGTCCAAAATTATTTTACTTTTATCATACTATGGCCTCTTCATCAAATCTTGATAGAGGAGGAAAATAGTTGTGGTTTCTGCTTGTCCTTGCATGAGTTTCCTTCTCCTTATTTCTAAAATTGTTATCTCTTTTTTGATAGTCTATTTTCTTATGGCCATAACCATTACAATAAAAATAATAAATATGAAAATAGAACCTATTTTGATTTGTGTATCTTTGACTTGGTTATCTTTTGTAGATTTGTTCCTTCCAACCTTATTTGTTTGATTTGTCCTCTTCATTCTTAAAATTTTCCCTTTTTATTTCCTCTTTTGTAAGGGATTCATCATAGCTATTTTTATTTTCAAATCTGATACCTATCTTATTTGATATTGATTTTTGAATTTCTAATATCTTATTCAACATGTTAGTGCTATTCTCAAATTTTGAATCATTGACAACTTTATCATTGATTACTTTATTTATTTTCTTGATATCTTTTTTTAAAGAGGCAATTTCAATAACATACTTTTCACATTCTTCACTTACTTTTTGTAATTGAGCTGTTAAATCTTCTTTAGTATTTTTGGCTTCTTCAATGTGTGTTTGTAGATCTTCAATTATTTCCTTTGACTCCTTTTCATTTTTCTTGATCTAGAGCTTCAATCTTTGATTCTTCTTCTCAAGAGATTTTAATTCTTCGAAGGCACAAATGATTTCTCTTTCTAGATTAACCTTAGCTTCATCATGTTCCTTTTATTGATCATCTATACTTTTGCATGTGGAGGCATCTTCATGTATGGTCATAAATAGAATATCTTCTTCATCTAAGTCACTAATTCCACTATTTTTGGCTGAGCTAGGATATTTAAAATATAAACTCTTCTCAAATCCCTTATTGTATTTTCCTTTAATGTTCTTCTTGTATGTAGACTTTCTTTCTTCATTGTCACCATTATTCTTATCTGGGAACTTAGCTACAAAATGTTGAATCTTACAACATTTAAAACATTTAAATGGCAACTTTCCTTGGTATTTACCTATGCCCTTTTTAGGCTTGTGGATGAATAGAGCTCCATTGTCATCTTATTCATCACTATAGCTGTCACTTGATTGTTGAATCTGAGCATTGTATTTCTTAAATGTCTTAAAAGTAACTACCCTCTTTGAGGGTTTCTCTTGTTTGGTCCATATCTCATATGCCATAATAATACCATGTAGTTCATCCATCTTTAGCTTGGATATTTATTTTATCTCCTCAATTGTTGATACCTTTGCATCATATCTCAATGGTAGAGAGACAAAAACCTTTTGTACCACCATTGACTCTTCCAAATTTTCACCAAGGATTTGAATTTGATTAACTATTTGATCAACCCGCAAAAGATAACTTGCTATATTTTCTTTCTCTTCCATTTTCAAACTTTCAAATTGTCTTCTAAAAGTCTGGAGCTTAGCTTGTTTAACCTTTCCATCACCTTTGTAAATATTCTCAAGCTTTACCCAAGTCTCATAAATATATTTGTATTGCATACAATTAAGAAATTTTTATTCACATAAACCACATAAAACAATATTTAAATATTTAGCATTATTTTCACTTGCATTCTTTTCCACAAGTGTAGTTACAAGTGTCTATGGCTCTTCATATTCCTCCATCACTGCATGCCAAATGTCAAATCCAAGGGACATCAAGTAAGTCCTCATCATTATTCTAAAAAAGGCATGATTTTTTCCATCAAATAAAGGTACCTTATTTGTATAAAAACTTTCATGTGATCTAGTCATCATGATTTCTCTGATCTACCTTCAAGCTATTGAACTCTTTCTAAAAGAACCTTCTTTGATACCAATTATTAAGCATGGGATATATTGAGAGGGGGGTGAATCAGTATATCATATATCTTATAATTTTTTTACTTTTACTTAATCAAATTCCACTTAACCATAGATTCAAGATATGCAATAAAATTGAAACAATAACATGCACCAAACAAGAGAGAGAGATACCAAATTTTTACATGGAAACCCAATGTGGGAAAAACCATGGAGAACAATCTCAAGTATATGAATGATCACCAAATCAAATTACAAATTTTGTAAGCACCAACTTGCAGGATCACCAACCCCTTTATCAAACACCAACACAATAACTATTTGTAAGCACTAATCCATAGGAGCACCAACCCCTCTTATGTAAAACACAACTATCTCTCAATGTTTATTTCTCAACAAATGATAGAAATCTACAATATCATTTTTTATTCTCTCCTCTTTTCTTATATAAAATAATTATAAACCATACACTCTCTTACATATTATAAATGACTTCTTGAGCCTCCTCTTATAGCTTTCTAAATGACCTTTGGCATTCACCCTTTGTGACCCTTCAATCCACATGGAAAATGGTGAAAAACTTGCACAACCCTTTGAATCATTTCATTTTAAAAGTCACATGGTGACCCTTCATAATAAAATGCATCCTTTCACATTTTGTATTTATTTAGTGACTCTTTAAATTCCTCAAGTGACTTTTCATGGAAAAATGTGCCCTTCCTTCTTTTGTATTCACTTGGTGACTATTTGAATTCCTCAAGGTGACCTTTCATGGGAAAATGTGTTCTTTCCCTCTTTTGTCTTTATCTCGTAACTCTTTTACTTCTTCATGGGCCCTCTTTTGACTTTATGGAACCAAAAATATATTCATTAATATTTAATTAATATAAACACATTTTAGCCAAAATATGAACATTAAAAATGCCTTTAGACATTAAATGCTATGGTGCCTTTATCACTAATAATGTTAGATATTTGACATCAATGAAAATATTTCCAACATTCCTTCATTCACCAAATCCTACCCCAGCCTTTAAATTAGCTCAAGCACTAGTTCAAAAAACCCCCCTCTTTGCTAGCTTGGACTGTGTCAATCTTCCCCTTCCTGAGGTTACCCCTATTTATCACCTTATGAAGTCTTTGAAGCCAAACAAAGATTAGAGACAATGTTCTAAGACTAAATCCCCTCCTTAGGAATTACTCCCAGATGATGGGTTTACCACAAACTCCAAAATTATAAAAGGGAGAAAAAGTTAATATTGGACTCACCCCAAAACTAGTGGATAGGTCACCTAGAATGGTCACAAGGAATTTTAAAATGGCTAAAGATATAGTAAAAGGTTCCTAGCAAAACCCTTAAAATCCAATGGGATAAGAAATGAAAATCCTATCTTTTAATTTCAGGGGTTTAAACAACTCCAAGAAATAGAGGACCCTTTATAATCTTATTATCCAAAAAACCAAAATGTTTGAATCTATCCTAAGATCATGTGCTATGAAAATTTGGAGAAATTCCCATGTTTTATCTTTGGATTCTAAAGGCACCTCTAGGGGCCTAGCTATTTTTAAAAATCTAGAGTATCTTAGAGGAAACCTTTTATGGAAGATAAATGACCAAATTTCCATCATTTTCAAAGATAATTTATCGAAAATCTTTTTAATCTTTCAAAGGACTAGTGATAGTTGGAATTGGATTGTTGTTGGGGACTTCAATACCCCATTAATCTTGGGGATAAAAGTGGGGACATAATAATTTCATAAAAATCATGATGACATTTAATGAATTCATTAAAAATTCATGTTTAGTGGATGTGGATCTAAATTAAAACCCATTCACATGGTCTAATTATAGAATGGGTGAAAATTTGATCTAGGTCTAGATTGACAGAGTTATAATTTCCTTAAACTAGGATATCCACTTCTCTAGTAGGCTCTCTTCCCTTCATAGAATTGGGTCAAATCACAACCCTTTGATTTTTGAAGGAGATAAAATCTTGAAACCTAAATGCATTCCTTTCATATTCAAAAACATGTGGCTCCATCATCCTTATCTAATGAAATCCTTAAGGGAATGGTGGAAAGATCCATTCTTGGGTTTAGAAATTTTTATTCTTACTAAAAAAATAAGCTTCCTCAAAATGAAGCTAAAAATATGGAATAAAGAAGTATTCATTGACATCTTCTTACAAAAAAGGGCACTAGAGGCAAAACTATCGATAATTGAAGATCTTTGTCCTATGGATGGAAATAATGAACAAATTCATTACTTGAAAAAATAAACTGTGTCAATTCCACAACCTCAAACTAAGGGAAGAAGCTTATTAAATAAAAAAGTCCAGGTGCACTTGGTTAAAGGAGGGGGATAGGAATACCAAGTTTTTCCATCATTCAACAATGAGACAAAAATATTAATAGAATTTCTCAATTACAAATGGAAAATGGGTTTATTAGTAGAGATGATGAAGAGATCTCCCACCATACAATTAATTTTTTTTAAAACCTTTTCATAAAAGAAGGTCACCTAGATGAACAACTTGTGGCTAACATGTTAAATAACTTTCACAAAGTTATTTGTAACACTGATAATTCCTCCCTCTCTAAAATCCCTTCTAAAGAGGAGATAAAAAAGTGCAGTCTTCATGATGGAAGGATTCAAATCCCTAGGACCTAAAGGTTTCCCCCTTTTTTATTCCAAAAATTATGGGACATAGTTCACACTAAGGTTAAGGTAGCTACTAGATAATTATTCCAATCTAAAACCATCCTTAGAGAAAGTAATAACACTTTTTTACTGTTGATCCCAAAAAAGTAGGGTGTAAATAATGTACATGATTTTTGTCCTTTCCATATTTACAATACCACATACAAAATTTTCTTATTAATCTTGGTAAAGTAAATGCAACATCTTTTAGATGAATTCATTAGGGAGACACAAGGTGCTGTTGTGGCTGGCAGATAAATAATGGGTGGTATCTTCCAAGTTCATAAAGCCATTCACTCCATCTCAAAGTCCTTGGGGTAGGGAATGTTCCTTAAGTTGGAAATGATGAACTCTTATGATTGAGTCTCCCGACACTTCCTTATGTTGATTCTAGAAAGGTTAGGATTTAATCAAGACATAAGGAAGATCATCTAGAATTATGTAGCCCATCATAAATTTTTTGTCATCATAAATAGGATTCTAAAAGCTTTATTCCTTGATTATAGAAGACTAAGGTAGGGAGATCCGCTCTCTCCATACCTCTTCGTCATTATAGTAGAAACACTAGGAAGGATTTTATTAAAAGCCCACACTTAGGGACTGGTTAAAGGAATTTTAGTGGCACTCAACACTGAGCCTATCATGCATGAATAATTTGATGATGACACCATTACCCTATGGGAATCCTTTGTGTAGGAAGCCAAATGACTAAAATCCATCTTAAAAAATTATGAATCTATTTTGAGTCAGTCCATTAATTTTTGTAAAATCTCTTTGTTTTTCATTAATACTCCTCTCATTTAGTAGAAAAGAATTGCTATAATATTGGAATGCTAGGTGGGAAAAATTCTAAAAAGGCATTTGGGAATTAATATTTTTTAAGGAAAAATGAATTCTAAGATTTAAAACCCCCTCATTGATCAAATTTAGAGGAATTTTATAGGGTGGAAAGGACACCTTATGACATAGGTAGGAAAACACTAGTTGCTCAAAGCCTTAATCCAGAGTATCCACATATACCAAATGTCTATTTTTAGAATACACTCCAGGGCGGTTTCCAAAATTAAACAAATTCAAAATAATTTCTTATGGAAGGGCACTGAAGATAGATATAGGTACAACCTCATCTCTTGGTAAAAAGCTTATCTTCGTAAATAAAATAGAAGAATGGGTCTTAAAAGAATTAAATCTATGAACAGGGCCCTGCTAGCAAAAATGGGATGGAGACTCATGAAGGAAGAAAATGAATGGGAAAGAATTGTTAAATCCACATACTTAGAAGGGTTGAAAGTAGATGAATTTATATGGGAAGAGGGTACTGAAGATGGGTCTGCATTCTAGAAAGCCATCACTAACTACCATGATCTTCTAATTAAAGGCATAAAATGGAAAAGTAGAGATGAAAAAAAATGATTTATAGGAAGATGCATGGTTTCCCACTACTCCCATCTCCTCACAATATAATTTGGCCAGTTGCTATAAGGGCTTGAAGAAAATATGGGGCTCAAAATTAAAAGACTATTAGGTGGTGAATAAAGGATCAAAAAGTTGGAAACTACTCCTCACTAAAGGGTACATAGATGAAGAAGTGAAAGTGATTCAAACTCTTAACTCCTCTATCAAACAAATTCACATTCTTGAATTCTCAAAGGAAGATCACTTTATATGGGCTACTCAAGATAGTGGTATGTACTTAGTGTCCTCAGGACACACCAATGATTTTAATCTAGAAAGAAAATGGAACTCCTAGAAAGATCTTTAGATAAAACATATTACTCCCAAAGTTAATGTCTTCTTTTAGCTAATGACTCAAGATAAGATCTTGACAGTGGATAACCTGGCTAAAAGAGGACTGATAGTCCCCAATAAATGCCCATTATGTATAAAAGTGGAGGACTCAGTCCACCACCTATTCCTAAATTTCCTCTTCAGCTTGACTTTATTTAACTAGATACTAAATAAATTCAACCTTGTCTGGGTAAAACCAAATTATGTGCTTAATCTCATAAAGTAATGGAAACTTCCCTAAAATCTCCTATCCCTAGAATTCATATGGTACTTATCTCTCCTACACTAGTTTTGGAGTGTGTGTAAATATTGAAATGATAACCTTTTTTCAAATAAAAGGCATGGCCCAAAGGGGTCCTTCTCCATATCTACTAGGCTATCACCAAATATTGGAAAGCTTTTCCTCCCATGGATAAAAACATAGGACTTGATTTAGCATAATCAAACTTCAACAACTGGGATGTCGTTCAAATATTAAGTTCCCCCTTGAAATCACTAATCTATAAACACATAAAATAAAAGGATCCACCTGAAGGTTGGGCTAAATTGAACTTTCATGGTGCTCCTAAAGGAAACCTAGGGCCTAAAGGCATGGGAGGAGCCATAGGGAATTCAAAATGAAAACTAATTATTGCCTATACATGGTCTTTGGGAACTCAAACAAATCATCTTGTTAAAGCCAAGGTGGCTTTTTAGGGTATCCAACTAGCCTAAAACCTTAAGATATAAAGAATAACTATGGAGGGTGACCTTTTAAACATACTAAATACTTTGGATGGAAAAATAATCCCCTCCCACATAATAAAAGATATCATGGATGATGCCAAACAACATTTGAGGGGCATGACACAAGTCCAAATTGTGCACACATGTCATGAAGGCAATGGGGTGGTAGATCCACTTGTTAATATAGTAGTGGAACTTCCTCTTTTAACCAATTGAAATGAAGGATGCCACATCCACAAAATCATCTAATTAGCTATATATAATGAAATTTTAGTGGCCTATGAGGTATTTCAAGCTGACACATGCATGAACATCTCTCATCAAGAGATGGGTTTCAAAAAAATTTAATGACCATTATGAAAGAGTGAGGTGGACTTATTGCCTAAGGATGAAGGTAACACACTTCTTAAGTTTATTTTGAACCATTCAAACTAATTTTTTCAAGAACCTCCAAAACATTAGTCTTGATTCCATTGGCATAAAGCTAATGGGGGGTGATAGAAAGAGATTAGATCCTACTTCCTATTTTTAGGTACGTGGATTAAATAAATTCTATAAAAATTTAAGGTAGGGGGAATCATGGAATTAATGTTGTAGATTGTCAATAATGATGTTGATGTTGTAAGGGATTTTGTTATTGGATGGAATAAACATATGATGGTGATACAGGGAATTAATCTTGAAGTCATAGAGGAATTTATAGGTGAAGCCATGGGCATGATGTTTTAATGGGTGAAATCTTATAAATACCAGAATAAAAATAAATAATTCCTCCAACATTTATTCCACATAAATGAGTTCATAAAAATGGATAAGAAGGGTTTCCCTCGAGCTGATTTCTCATTGTAATGACCCATGGTTTGCCTCTAAGTGTTGAGATACCTTGCTCTTAAGGGTAAGTATACTTTAATTTTTCCCACCACTATTTATTATTAAACCATTTCTAGGGATATAATATTAATCTCCCATTTTACCTTTTAAATTCTTTGGAATGCACAACCCTTACCCACTAGGTTAATGAATCCAATCCCATATTACATCAAGGACTTATAATGTTATTAGTAAAACATGGTCAAAAATTGTAATGGAGGGAGGTACCCCTAGGGGTTCATCAACTGAAGAGGACTCCTTTAAGGAGGAACCTAATTTAGGATCCTACCAACCTTCTATCAGTACCACCTAAGCTAGCCTATCGAAAACCCATGTTGATGATCTTCTCTAAAGTTGTTTATCCCTAAACCAAACCAATTATTTTGGATGAGGGGACCTCCATGGAAGTCATTGATAAGGGTAATTTTATCCTATCCAAATAAATAAAAAATAATATATATAAGTTATATATGTTTAATAATAGGGTGCATGAAGCCAAATTATACCTAGCTAATCTCATTCAAGAATGGAATGCCTTACACAGGAAAATAGACATGACTATTCAATATTTTGTATATTATAACAAGGTGAACTAGACTCATATTAAGCATATAATGAATGTGATGGAGGCCCCCCACTTGATATACCTGTCATGACCCTAATTAATAAAACCCCTATGTAGGTATAGGGACATAAAAGGTCACGTATTATCCTCCCTTGAGATGATGATGAAGGACCTGACAATAAGATGAGGGCCAAAGTTTCTAAGAACAAGCATGGTATACCTAAGAATATATATCAAGTTAAAAAGGAACCACTAGAGGGTCCCCCCTCCTAATCTATTTTTTGTTATTTTTGTTTCACTGCTTAAGGGTTAACTAGTTTTTTCTTTTTGTTTTTATCATTTGGCCTTAGAGGCCTGCTACTTTTTCGTATATCAATTTTATGGTTCCTAGATCCTCGTAAAACTAGGTTTTTTATCTAATCAAACAAAGTAATAAAAATAATAGTCTTCCATTTCATTTTCTATTTTATTTATTTATATTTTCAATTTAGTTCTAATATGTTTCAAGAAGAATCCTAAAATTTATAATCAAATATCTTTCCAGGTTTATTTTTTATAGCAACTTTAGTGATTTATGGCTATATATTTCTATCCTTGGTATGCTCTTAACTCAACCAAATGGGATCTTGGTGATAAGAAAGAGGTAAAAAAATGGTTTCACAAATATTTAAACCCAAATATGCACCCATTATTTTCTTTCTTTTCTCTCTTTCCCTTAGGTATAAATTGTGTTCCAATAGTTTTAAAAGTAATAGAGATATGTTGTTTTGAGATAAAAATATTTAATTTTTCCATAGATCCATGGATTTAGTGGTTATGCCCTAATACACAATACATCAGACAATTTTGTGTATATATTTATTATTTCACATAACTTTATGCATATAGGAAGACCCCCTAGTTATTTTCCCAGCCTAGGCATAAGCATTATTTGGTCATTTATTTTTGTTATGAAATTGTAAGCCACTAGAAGTTATTTGAAATATACCTTGAATATGGTATACTTAGATAAGGAATGGTTATCTTCCATATTTCTCACTCTAAAATATTAAGCCAATCCTATTTTATGAATGAGATCAATACATTTATATGATCGTAGAGAAATATACCCAATAGTAACCTTCCTTGTAACCTTGATATTACTTTAGTAATATACTTAATTTTGAAATCTTAGAAAATGTAGTGATAACTAACAATTAAAACTAGAGTATAAGATTATGAGAGTTGAAAAAGATTTCAATAATAGTATAACTCATAAGGGTTACAATATTCCAAAATAGTTACTTGCACTCAAGGCAAAATATAGTGGACATAATTTTTTTAAAAAAATCAGAGCCCATAAATTGATACACCATTGTGATTTCTACATGTAGACAATAATTTTAATGGGTATTTATTTATTTTGAAAAAAAATTACATACAATTTTTTTCATAGTCCCAAAAGCACTAATTTCCATATTTTTTCATGTATGTGGAAATTATACCATTATGATTGTCTCATCAAGACAATAAATATAACATATATTTTTATTCATATTTTTATGACACCTTTTGCCCCTAGGAAATGGTTGTTACCCAGGTAGGGACCAACACTATGACACATGACATTGGTGAACTTCAAACAAAGTTTGACTCATAAATTTCTAAGTTGATTGACCAAGTTCTCAGCCTTCATGTATAAAATAAGGTGCTTAGAAATAATGGGGGAATACATTATGATGCCAAATTTTCCTCAAAAAAATATCAAATGACCCTAAACTATATTTTATAAATTTTGACTATACAAAACCTACTATTTGGATTTGCCATAGTGAATAATATTTCAATCTACATAACACATTGGGGGTAGGCAAGGTACCTATCACTTCACGCCACTTGGAAAAGGAAGTTTTCCAATGGTAAAAATGGAATCAAAATCAAATTAATAATTAACTTAGATTGATTTTTTTAGGCTATTGTTGGTATGTTTTGGGCCCAATGCTTATGAGGATTTCATAGGACCTTGACTAAAATTCACTAAAATTATACAATGTGAGATTATCAAACTATGTTTGAGAAATTATAAAACCAAATTGAAGGGATATATAATGATTTATTCAAAATTTGATTAATTATTGGACTCAAGGATGTAAGTAGAGTCAAGGTTAAAATTTTCAAACCTTAAACCATGATGGAAGCCTTAGGCTTAGCTAAATTTATAGAATACAATATCACATCATAGTGTTGATTTTACAACTTGGAACCCTCTAAAGCATCTACCTCACAACATCCTACCACAAACCCACTCTCAATATAAATTCTATTAAATGTCTCATTGATTAATAAATGTGTGCACATAGTGACAATAGAGTTATGATATAATTGTGATGATAAATAGACAATGGGCCACAAATGTATTAAACAAAAACTATTTCTACTTGATGTTGATTCCTTACCTAATACAAAAAAGAAGGATGCTATTGTCTATGCCTAAAACTTTCACTCTCGATAAATAACATCCTATGGGAAGATTTACATATGTGGGATTGAGATTGTGATATGTGAAGTGACCTCTGGGATTATAAAATATGGATCTTCATATTAATTGGGGAGAAAAAATGGGAAGAAGGAAATATGAATAAAAATAAAATAAAACTATCTAAGGAGATGAACCAAAATCATTTAATGTGTTTATTCCTAATATTGTGTAAATTAGCTTGAACCTTTAAAAAATTACAAATGATTTAAAAGAGCTTATGCATGAATTAAAGTTAATAATATAAACAAAATCCAACAATATATAAGTAGAGAATGGAAACATCAGACAATAATTGATTACATATAATTTGACAAAGAACATTACATTCTCTTCAATGTTATGTAGAGAACAAAATATAAAAGACCCAAAGGCATAGTATAAACTATTAAATCCTTCCTATGAGGGGCAATTTCTAAGGTCTTAAAGTGAAAGACAATAACTATTGTTATTTATATTAATAATTAAAACTATTACAATGGTTGCTTTCTGATAATAGTTATCAAAACAATTTCTATTATCTAGCTATTCTCTATAAAAGAAAGAAATACCCAATATATAGGCATAGCAGCCTCATGAGGAAATGGCACCTAGAACCTAACACTTAAAATCATGATGAGGCTGTTACAAATAAAATGGGTGAGTTTTGGATCATGAGTGTAAACAATCTTCAAAATCCTAGATATGGCACAGCTTTGATGCCTCATGATTCTCATGATGCTTAAAAGAAGCACCGTGGTAACACATGTCTCCTTATGAACTACCAATGGAATTCTTATTGGAAATAAGGACAAATTCCCTTGAAAATTGGCACAAATTAGATATCTAACAAAAATAAACCTACCTTAGATAAGTGTCATGATGCCAGATAGAAGGTTCACTTACTTTTAATCATAATTGCACAATGGGCCCCACCTATTATTTCACTAGTGAATGATGCTCCTTAAAGTTATGATAAAAATAAAGATAAGTATTGTAATGCCATGTGTAAGTTTAAATTCCTTTTAGTAATTACCACATAGTGGGCCCTACCTATTATTTCACTAGTCAATGACACTCCTTAAAGTTCTGACAAAATAACCCTTCACTCTTCAAGAGTGGTGTGATGCCACATGGTGGATCAACACTACTCTTGGGGAAGTTAATAACTCTTTTTAAAATAAAGAGTGTGGGGGTGCCCAATGGAAGGAGCTAAGACTTAGCCAAAATGAAAAGGTGAACCTGAGAAGGAGGAGGCTGACACTAATATGCCCAACTCACCAAGCATGTCCATGGTGAAAATCTAACCCAAAATCCTCAAAACATGGATTTGATCAATAGTTCCTAAAGACTTGTGGTGGAATCCAAATGTGGATGGAAGAACCCAAAAAATTTAGTTTCTTACACCAGTTGAAGTAAAACCACAAAAAGGTAAGGCTTATAAAACTCATAATTTCTAAATAGTTGCCTTCAATGGCATCTACTCTTCCTCAGTGGGCTAGGTATTCTTTTTCATATCCTCAAAGGTTCTATCCAAATAAATTATCTCATTCAAGGAGATTATACTCAGTCCCTTAACAACTGATCACATTTAAAACTCAAGCTAGGAATAGGATGTAATATGGTCTCCACTCATGAGATGTTTGGTGCTTGACCTAGTGCTATAAATATGATCTAGTCATTTTGCTTTATGATCAACAACTCTTTTATTTTGTCCTCTAAAAGGACCATATTATCTATGAGGAATGGGGAAGGCAGTCCTAATTAGACCAATTTTTTAATGTGTCCCTTCATGTTCTTATTGTATCTTAGGAATTCATTAACTTTGACTATCATCTACCTTCTATTGGCCATCCCTACTACCTAGAGCATCCCATCTATTGTGATATATAACTTCTAGACTAGAAGCTAAAAATATTAAACCTTGGGGGATACAAAAATGAGAACCTAACCCATAAATTCACTTACTTGTGAATTTAGTCACTACAATTCCACAATGAACCCAAGAACTAGCTTCAAATTTGAGACCATATTCTTGATCCTCTCCCAATATTAAACATATAGATACTAGATCATTGAGAGGATGCCTATGGTCTAGAAGTGGGTGGTAAGGTCATTCTCAATTGCTATAATTCCTGGTCCTTAGCTAAGGACTTTTATTACATCTATTGCTATCTGCTTGTAGAGTCTAAGATACTCTTATGAGTCTATGCAAGATCTATTTTTTTCCTATAGCTTATTCTTCATGGCCTATTTCTCCCTTTTCAGGCCATCTATTTCAGCCTTCAACTCTACTAATTGAATTAGGAGCTGGGATCTTTGATTAGCTTCAGATTGGAAGCTCTTAGAGGTGACATGGCTCTATAGGTCAGACCTCATCTTTGTGAGATCCATGTCTTTGGAATTGGCCTCTACATTTAGGTGGTCAATGGTGGCTTTGAATCTTGTGAGTTCTTTCTCTTTTTTCTCTAGTTGGTGGCCTACTTTGAGATAGTCCATTGTGATGGACTTATCAATTTCCTCCATTAATTCAACCTTTTTGTGTGGCCTAACCTAGCTAAGGTTGAGGTCTATGACATGTATTATGTAATACCCCAACTACAACTATTCTTGGGGATTTATTACTATTGGAATCATATGTGTAATCATCAAATATTGTTGTATAGGGTCAAAGAATGACCACATGTGTGGTGTCACTAGGGCCTTGGCCATTTTTCCTCTTATTTTATTTATTTGGGCTTCTCAAACTTTTATTATAGTCTCTAAATGTTGGTGAAACTAATCCTATGACTAAATTAATTCCACTATGAAGGTGGATCCTTGTGGCAATATGAAAGGAATGGTCACTTACTATTTTGAAGCAACAGATGTTGTTCCCTCAAAGATGAGTAGGTAAATACTCAATATGGAAGGCAAGAAAGGTAAGAGGCTATGGAGAAGGGTAGTGAGTGATTATTCCATAATGGTTTTAATTGTGGTATAATAATGTATAGGGGTGCAAATTGGTGCAAGCATGGTGATTAGTTGAGTATTGGAAAGTGGCACAAGCACAATAGAAATGGTGGAGGGTGGAGACAAAGTGAAGATTGAATAAGAAGTAGAAAGGAGAGGGTGAGAAAATTGTACCATATTTTTATTGGGCTCTAGAGGGAGGATTGAAAATTTCACCTTAGAACTTGTTTGAGATGACTCTACCTTGAATTACCCTAAAGTGGTCCATCCTTGCTATTGGGGAGTTGCATAAAGAGGAGGGGTTCAAAATGTAAGCCTATGAATAATGAAAGTTTCATCCTCTTTCCCTAAAAGGACATTTTTTTATTCTTATTTGATTGAAACCTCTTCTTCTACTTGAGATTCTTCCTCATGGTATTCATCCTAAAAGTTCTCAAATTTCTCACTGGAGTCCAAATCTTCAAAGTTGAAATCCCTTTAGATAATTTCCTACTTATATTTCCAATATGTATCCATTTTTCCATTACTTTATCCCATTTGGACAATCTATGAACTTAGACCCTTGGTCATGAGCTTCACATGATCCAAATCCTAGACTAGTTTATAAAAATACTCCCATTATTGGTGGGTGTCTGAGGGGATATTGGATAGATAAACATATTGATTAATGTCATCCTCTATTGGTTACTTCCATTCTTTAAAGTATGGTTAGGGCTCATGATTGAAGGGATGACCATCTTGAGAATGGATATGTGGCCATCCAGGTCATAATTCCATTGATCATTGATTTGATCTAGGCTGAGTTCCATTAGTTTGAGTGTAAGTAAATGCTCTTATGACCTCCTCATAATTGTAATGCCCATTATTGAAAAGGGAATCTCATAAAAGTCCCTCTTATTTTGTCTTGTACCATATATTGAAGCTAATACATCAAGCTGATGGGATAACTATAGGGCTAAGGTCCTATCCATGAGCATGCATAGGATCTAGAATGGCTCCATGAATTAATGGACCCTGATGAATGTAAAATGGGCTCTACAAAATTAGTTAACTATAATTTTGTAGCCATTGAGCCATACTCTATAGTAGTCTATCATTTTAAATGTAATGGCTTCTTGGTTGAGGTTGATCAGGGCCAGAGATAGGAAACACTCTAAAAATTCATGATAATCATGAATGGTTTAAAGGACATAGGTCCATGTGGAGATAGGGATCACCATATGGTGATATGTTCCCATCTTGATTATGTTTATAGTGAAGTATGATGAAAATAAATGAGATATCTAGTATAGGATTAGGTGGAGAAAAGAGGAATATGTAAAGGTATTTTGGCATAAAAAATTCACTAGCTAATTGTGAATGGCATCAATAATGGAATTTTCAAAGTCCATTTTGTAGACACTCTCCCTACTCACTATCTTTAAGTGGAAGATTGCACCCAATTAGAAATCATGGATATTGATGTCTGAGTCTATTCAAAATATGAATACTAACATAAAGAGGGCATCTTTCATGTCTTATGATGCAAATACCAAGAGAGTAATGGGAAGAGGTGGAACTTCTATGTAATTTCTATAAAGATCTAAGTTTAGGAACTTCATCTTCTAGACACGAGTGTCCCGTATATTCTATAATCTCTTAATGTATTAGATTTCTATATTGGGATCATTAGGGAACTAGAGCATCTTCCTCACCACATCAACACTAATGTCCACATTCATGTTGTTTCCTATGATAATTTTAGTGCTGTCATTATATCTTTTTACACATAAAGTAACAATCTCTAGACATGATTGCATAAAAATCACCATGCATTGAGCCAGGTTAGAGATCCATATCTTGAAACTAAATAGCTTGAAGTTGTTTTTTTGAACCTTTGTCATCATGCAAGCATGAATGCCCTCCTTCAAGTTATTTGTATTATTTGTTAATTTAGGATAGAATATCCCATTTTTAAAGTCTAAGACCAATGTGGTGTCCCTAAAACATAGTTTGGTGACACTCTTGACATTTGGTACTATGGGTTTCAGTTGTGTAGGGTGGAAGCATATGATTTTCTTCCCACAAACTAAGGGGGAAGGTCCCCATGACCACCTGATCCATGAGATCTTTACTTTATAGGGTGTCCACCACTAGATGAGGACCTAAAATGTTCCATCTTGTAATTATATTGAAATAACCTTTAATAAACACTTGATATTAGATTCTACTCATAATTCTTGGAAAAATTATCTACTTAAGATGCTCTTCTCAGGTCAATGCTCTTGAAATTCTTAAGGCATGCAAATGTTTTATTTGATAAGGAAAGGGATATTTATAGAATAACCCTCATATAAAAATCATCATGTAGCCTTTTTAAATTTGGGAACCCATAAATGATAAGGGTGGCACACATGCTTGAGGAGCCACTCACAAAATATTCACAGTGATCCTTATGGGAGATCATGAAATTAGGGGCACCTAATAATTAATTATAGGGGGAGTGGGGTAGATAACTATCTATAAAAGATTATTCAAAATAAGGGGAGCAAAGGTGTAAACACTTAGTGTTAGGATAATAACTTGTGCCAACAACACTTATTTTCAAAAGGAAACAACAACAAATTATGGAAACTAACTATGTACAAAGTGAAGCCAATAAATTAATTAAAGTGATTCAAGTGGATTCTATTAACTAGAATCTCTAAGGTATTACCTTCTTCATATATCAACTCAAATTCATTGCCCTAACTATTACAAATGATGTGAAAGGATACCATTCATAGGGAATAAAAATTTACATGTTGACCTAAATTTATGGCCCTTTCATCATACTTCAAAACTAAGTCTCCAAGATTAAAACTTGGGTTCGATGCCTTATTATCAAAACATCGCATAGTTACCTACTATCAGCTAATCTTAGGTCACTATCTTATTATCATACTTATTAAATATTGATAAATTATGCTAACCTAACCTCCATTACTCTATTTTTTGCTAATTTGATAGCTTTCAATAGCTATAAAGAAACAATCTCTATTGAGATGGGTATGGCCACTTCTTTCTTGTACACTAATTCATACAAGGAAATTTTTAGAATTTTCTTATGAGTGATTTGATCAACCCATAAAGTTGTATTTATATGATTATGTCACTCCCTCTATTAGTTACTACCCATCCTATTAATTAACCTTATGAGGTTCTTATTGGTCGATTCAGCCAATCCATTCCCTTGCAGGTAGTAGTTGGAAAAAGTATTTAGTAAAATGTCATTTTTGAGTGTAAATTCTAAAATATTTGAACTAAGGTAAGGATTTCATATTTTTGGATATTTTTATAAGGGCTAAACCTTAATACTAGTTCCTCTAGGAAGTTAAGGATTACATTTTAAGTTGCCTCTTTCAAAGGGGCTGCTTTGGTCCACCTCGTGAAGTAGTCTATGGCCATGAGTATCCATTTATGGCTTGTGATAGACATGGGATTGGTCATCCCATTGATATCTAAGCCCCATTATGTGAAAGTTTCATCAGTAACAATTGCATTTAGTGGATTGGCTGAATTCTTTTGCTTACCAACAAAAAATTGGCATTGCTAACGTTTCATCATAGCCTAATGAAAATTTAAAAACATGGTCAACTAATAATATCTAGCACATATAATTTTTGTTGAATTTGTCTTCATTGATAAATTTCCACTTGAAGGGGTAAAATTCATATCTTGTAGGATTTTACCAACTTGGTGGTCTTCAACACATTAGAAAAGTTTCATGTCAAAGTTCCTTTTGAAAAAGACTCCCTAGACTAGTGTATAACCAGACCCTTACAACCTATAAAATCTTATTTAATATGTAAGGAGTCCATCTAGATATTGGCTAGTTTGTGAAAAGTGGGTTCTATCATTAACCCAAGACCTATCAATTTCATATTGACTTACTAAAACCATTTTTGGTGTATCCTACTCACCTATCTAGGTGTTTGTACATTGGGCCAAATATTCACAAAGTCCTCTACCTCAGATCACCTTTGTTGGTTTGACCTCAACATCATATTCTAGGATCTTAGTGATCTAATTGTCTCTTTTCTTGATGATATCTCCATCCATGATGTACTCTCTAATGCTAGAATGCACCACATATATCATTATCTTTCTCCTCACCACCAAGTGTCTAAACTTATTGAGACTTTTAATGATGTCAAAGGTCTACTTCTTAATTAAATTATATCTAATATCATACCCATGTAGGGTTATTGAATATAATGAAATAGGATTCTCACCCTTCCCATCATCTTCCTTCTAAGTTAACATAGACAACGAGCTATGTTCACTCCCATAAACATACATGAAAAATACTTAAATAAGTTGGGATTGACTAGCATGGGAGTGGTAGATATTTCTTCCTTGATCTTGTTAAATGTTATTCTTCCTTCAATGGTCCATTTGAAAGACTAGTCTTTCTTTAACATCAATGTTATTGGTCTTACTAGACCTATAAATTCATATATGAATCAACTAAAAAAGTTGATCTTCATTAAGAAATATTAGACTCCTTTCTTGTTAATTGATAAGGTTAAGTCCTTGATGTCCTTCACTCTATTTGGATCAATAGATATGCCTTCTTTGGATACTATGTATCCTAGTAACTTGCCTTTAGGGATGCCAAAGACACATTTTTAGCGTTGAGAGATACCCCAAACTCTTGGAATTTTTGAAAAATCTTCTCCAAATGATCAAAATGATCTTCTTTCTTCTTGGAGAACACTATAAGATCATCTAGATAGATGAGGATGATTTTGTTAATTAGGCCCTAAAAATCTACATCCATGGATCATTGGAAGGTAGCTCCTATATTAGAGAGGTCAAAAGGAATTTTAAAATATGTGAAAGTTCCTCACTTCATAGTGAAAGTGGTTTTATATTGATCCTCCTTATTAACCCATACCTAGCTATAACCTAAGAACCCATCCAACAGAGAGAAAATTTCTACATCCACTACTATTTGGAGTATCTATTCCATAGAAAGAAATAGGTAATGATATTTTAGAGATGATTTATTCAATTACTTTAAGTCTATGCATAACATAATTTCTCCATTCTTTTTTATTGATGGAACTAGGTTGGATACCCATGTCAAATGATTCATTGGGTATATAATCCTTGATTTAATCAATTTCCTAAGTTCCTAAGCCATGAGAGACTCAATCTTTGGGTTTCTTGGATTTTGATTTTGGTGGAATAGTTTGGATCCTTCAACTAGAGCTATGCTGTGTTGGATCACCTTACAATCATACCCTTTTAGGTTGTCATAGGTTTAGGCCATAACTCCTTCATAACTATTACAAAAAGACACCAATCAATCCTTGTGCTTTTGGGAAACTTCATTCCCCACTTTTAATTTTATTTCATATCCTATATAAATCTTAGAGTAGTCACCTTTATTTTTGACAAAATTTCATTTGTCATTCCTTGCATCATCAAAATCAAATAGATTTTCTAGGTGATCATTCCCTTTCGAAGTTTATTTGGCTTTAGTTGTATGATTTGATCTCCATAGGCTTCTTTGATATTTGGCTACAACTGCTCTACAAAATTTCATGACTATTATAGAAACATGAAAATTTTGGAATCACTCTCAAATACCTACCAGTTCTGATCATTATCAAAGATAATGAGTTTAACAATCTCTCACACCACCTATTTGTTGGTTAGCAAATTGATAACCATATCAAACTGGAAGCCAATTACTACCATTTTTTATCTCTACATTCATAGACCTAGGGATGATTTAAATATTTAATGCTTAAAAAGCTTCAATTAGATCCCATATTTGATTGTGATAAGACCTCATTCAAATGTGTTTTATGGCCATGACTCATCTTACTTTCTTTACTATTAGTTGTAAATCTCTGAACACCTTTAATTACTTCACGCCTATGTGTTCAGCAAAGTTGAGGCCATGGACCAGGGATTCATTCTTGGTCTCATTATTTTTAAAAACAAAATATAAGTATAAGGACCTAAGGGTCTCTTTTCTAGATGGATACATAAATTAGATATCCGCTCCAGAGCTAGTCTTGTATTTCACACCATCGAAATACATAGTCTAAAATTCAAACTATTTTTTGGTTCCTTGCTCTGATCTTCCATCTTCTTCATGAATTTAGGGATGGTTTTATATTCATCATGGATTAAATAAGTCCCAAATTTAGTGGAATAATTTTTTCCAAATGGATCATTCTTGATGAATTCAAATCTAAGAACTTCCTCTTCCAAGCTCCTATTATCTGCCACTCTTTCTTTTTTGAACAATTCTATGCAATACATCTCTTTATTGGAGAAAGAAGTGTAAATTTGAAATTAATCATATAATCATAAGATATGTGATTTTAATTAAATATATTAGATAACACCTTCAATTTTTATCCATATTTGGTCCTTAGGATTAAGTGAGACCAATCTAAAGACAATTATCTACCTTTCTTGGCTATGAAATCACTTAACAAAAATAACCAAAAGACTAGTGGAATATCTATTACCACAACTTCTTGGGAGACTGTGATATTATGAAAATATTAAAAATTTAGGGGAAGGGCCTTGATAACACTTATGGTCTATTCTTCCTATCCAACTGCATTACCCCTTTATTCAAAGGTTCATATTGAAGTTGTAGTGCATCAACAATCTATTTGGGTAAAATTGTGGAGATATCATCAAAATAAATCATAGAATTATGCAATAACTTATTCCCCATAATAAGAGTTAAATAAAATGGGGTGGGTTTTATTTTACTTACCCTTGTTTTAGAATTAATGAACACAAATGGTGCATGAGGTTTTCATTACTATTGGCTTCAATCATAGAATTGTGCAATAACTTATTCCCCACAATAAGAGTTAAATAAAATGGGGTGGGTTTTATTTTACTTACCCTTGATTTAAAATTAATGATCACAAATGGTACATGAGGTTTTTCATTATTTTTGGCTTCCTTTGTCTTAGTTTTTACTAGTTCCATAGATAGTTTACCTCATGTAAGCTTCTTTTAGTCTTCCAATGCATCTCACATTAAAGACTTATGCTCAAGGATAGACAAGGCATCCCAAAGAGAAACATTGGCTAGGGACTTATTTAGCTACTCCACTACATTAAATGTCCCTTAAGGTCAAACTTTAGGGTCCTTTATCTCATTCTAAATTATTTCAATCCACTTTTGATATTCTAGGGGTGATGGTTAGGGTCCTAAATTTTTTCAAAAATTCACTTTAGGCTTTATGAAAGCCTCTTGGGTCTCATTCAATTTCTTATTAGATCAAGTGTAGTATTTTGACTATACTTTTAGGGATTTCAACATGGGGATCTCACTTACATAAACTACATCTTCACCTTTTAACCAAGATAAAATTGTATGTTTTTAGGCTATCTCTTCCTATTACTCCAAGGACATCCCTTGCATTTGATCTATTAGAATAACATTTTCAATGTTTAGGGACTGGTATCCATAAGGATTTGAATTAGGTGAATTTCATTATATTCATTACTCAATAAGCTTTTACTATAGATTATCTCTTAGGAAGTTTTAGGGCATATACACATCATTACATAGGAAGCACCATGAGTTTGAGTCAACCACCAAGTTATTTTGGCCAGTGACCAATTTTTAGTTTGAGTTTGGTGGCACCATTTACAAAGGATCGATAATCTAGATGATCTAATTTATAGATCACACTTGGTGATTCAGCGTCTACCCTCCCTTGATCTAGTTGTGTTGAAATGGTACTCTTATACCTTGGTAATTTTGGTAAGGGGGCTTCAGGGGCATAACCTACTACTTCTTGAGGTTTATGATCTTATTAGAAAAGTTTGATAAGATTTTCTTCATGTTTTTCATCTTCATAACTAACGTGGATGAAGCGAACATACTTGTTTGAGTAGTTAGATATATATACATGGAAGGAGATGCATGTGAGGTTATTGGGACTTCTTATTATAGTGATAATGATAGCTATGGGAACATAGACATTAGCAATCATAGGGAGACCTTCTCAACTTCTATCAAATTATTTTTTACTTTAACTATTAATTCATATGTATTCGATAGTATCTGGCCTCCAAAGGATTGAATAATAACCACTATGTTTGAGTTGAAGGATTTAAGGTAAAATGTGATGGCCATACCCATGAGTGGTTGAGACACTACCAAGATTATTTTCTAAGTATTATCAAATCTAGTGTTAAAATTGATGATAGCCTCTTATGGGGATCTTTTAATAGTGATTAACTATTATAGGAGAGACAACCAGTCTCCTTTAACATTTAATCTATTAAAGAATCTTTTACCCAGTTTATCCTAGGTGGTGATGGATTTAGATGGCAAATATCAATACTAGTCAAGAGCTTTCCCTTTGAAAAAGGTGGTTATTAGCCTTAAGGATACATTTTGTTCTATGACATGATGTATGGTACAAACATTGGAAACATTTTGAAGATGTTCATTTATGATTTTAAAAACCTCCCCTATGAATATAGGGAATGCCTTCAAGGTGTTATCAAGAATAGGATCCCATGTATTTGAGGCTACTATAGGAATGAGTGGGCTATCACTATTCCATGTTACAATGTTCCTTGGTGGCCTTAGGATCACTATCTGCTATGGTTGTTATGTTATGCTAGACCCTGTGGTCATTTGGTGAGTTATAACTACCATATGTGGTAGTAATAAGCCTAGATTCTATGTTATTAGTGACCTTGTGATGGGTCTCTATCTCATAAACTTTGACTTTTAATTAGGTTGATTTGTCCCACTAGGTGTGTCAGAAAAGGGAACTGTTGATGTCTAAAACTTTCACTCTTAAGAATAACACCCTATGTGAAGATTTATAGATGTGGGACCAATATTATGATTTGTGAAGCAACCTTTAGGATTCTATAAGCCATATCTTCAAATTAATTAGAGAGGAAAAAGGAAGAAAGAAATGTGAATAAAACTATTTAAGGTGATGCACCAAAATTATTTCATGTGTTTATTCCTAATATAACAAAAAATAGATTAAACCTTTAAAGCATTATAGATTATTCAAAAGAGAATATGCATGATTTAAATCTTATAATATTAAAAAAATCCAACACTATATAAATATAAAATGGAAACATTAGACATTAATTGATTCCATATAATTTGACATAGAAAATCACATCATCTTCATTGTTGGGAGGAGAACAAAATATAAAAGGCCCATATCCATAGTACAAACTATTCAATCCTTTCCATGAGGGGCACTTAATAATGTCTTAAAATGAAATTTAATAAATAATTATATTTCTATTCATAATTAAAACTATTACAATGGCTACTTTTTGTTAATAGTCATAAAAATAATTTCTATTATCTAACTCCTCTCTACAAAAGAAAGAAATCTCTAATATATTGGCATAGTGATATCATGAGGAAATGACACTTAGAACCTAGAAATCACACTCATAATGAAGCTATTGAAACTAAAAGGGGGAGATTTAGGTCATGAGTGTAGAAAATCTACAAAATCCCAAATATGAGACAACTTTAATGCCTCATGATTCCCATAATGCTTAGAAGAAGCATTATGGTGATGCATGTCTCCTTTCAAACTAACTCTAGAATCCTTGTTGGAAATGAGGCCCATTTACCTTGACCAATGGTGTAACTTAGATATTTGATAAAAATAAACTTGCCTTAGATAAGTTCCATGATACCACATGGAAGGTTCACTTCTTTTTAGTCATAACTGTATAGTGGGCCTTGACTATTATTTCACTAGTCAGTGGTGGTCTTTAAAGTTCTAAAAAAATTAAAATTGCCTTAGATAAGCACTATGATGCTATATGGAAGGTTTTTTTCCTTTTATTCATGATTGTATAGTGGGCCCCACCTATTATTTCACTAGTCAATGATGCTTCTTAAAGTTATGACAAAATAACCCTTTGTTCTAGAGTAGCATCATGACACCACATGGTGAACTGAGAGTACTCTTGGGAAAGTCAAGAAATATTTTGAAAATAATGAGCATGGGGGCACCAACAAAAGGAGCTAAGACTTAGCCAAAAATTAAAAAAAGGGAACTTGACAAGGAGGAGGCCAATACTAATCTGCCTAACTTGCCGAGTATGTCCATGATGAAAAGCTAACCCTAAAATCCTCAAAACATGGATTTGATCCACAAATACCACTTCAAATTTGATGAAATTGATCAATAAATTAAAGAATCAAGGCCATAAAAATCACATCTATAAATTTATATGCATGCCTTGGTAGGAGTAACCACTCAAATGATGCATGTAAAGGTATTTCTCAAGATACATCTCCTTACCATTCACATTGATTTTGTAAGCATGTATAATTACATCAACCCTTAATTTGATAAACACACAAACTATTTTTTGTACCCATGTTTTAGTTTTGAGGTAATGGTTTCAAGTGGTGGAACATTTCCCTTCAAATTTATATGTCATAATGTTTACATTTTAGTAGGCGACTATGACCTTAGAACCAACATGTTTCTTTTAGACTTGGGAATATGTGATGTCATTGTTAGCATGCAATGGATATGAACTCTTAGACATTTTTTGTGTTATTTTATATAAATTTAGATGTATTTATCTTATAATGGATGATAATACACATTGAAATTCATTCTTTAAGGCTCAACTAGCATCAACTACTCTCATTACATGGAGAAAATTCTTAAAAAATGATCCCATGGAATCATTGTCCAACTCTACTCACTTCACATAGGTTCCTCAAGTGATTCTATCTAACTAAATTTTAAAATGTTATGGTCAATAGTCTAGAAATATTTGAGAAACTTAGAGGATTTTTTCCTTGTTGACCTAAAGACCATAACATCCAACTCATCCTAGGTACTGTACCATAAAACATTTGACCATATCACTACCACTTTATATAAAAAATTGAAATTGAAAACATGGTTCAAGACTTCCTAAAAATGAGTCATTTAGTATATAGCTATACCATACTCCTCCCTAATCTTTCTCACATGTAAAAAAATGGATTCTAACATTTATGCATTAATTATCAATAACTTAAAAATCTCACCATTAAGGATGAATTTCCCATTCTGATAATTGATGAGATAATGGGTGAACTTCATGGTGTCAATTTTTTTATCCAAGTTGTATTTATGATTTGGATATCATGAGATCCACATTAATGAAATACATATTACCAGAAATTCCTTTCACTCACATGATGGTCACTATAAATTCCTAGTCATGCCATTTGGGCTTACCATGCCCCTTCCAAATTCCAATAGTCAATGAATAAAATATCCCACCCATTTTTGTGGACGTTCATTTTATTATTATTTTATCAAATTATCATCTACAGTATAACTTGGGAGGATCACCTCATACACCTTGACACTACATTGAAACTTGTTGTTGAGAACCAATTATGTGAAAAGTGATAATTTAAAAAAAATAAAATTTGGAGGTCAATTGCCTAGAACATATTGTCTCAATAATTGGTGTTCATGTAGACCCTAAAAAAATTTGGATATAAAAAATTGGCCTAAACCTAGGACACTCAAAATTTTATATGGATTTATCAAATGGACAAGGTACTATTTGTAAATTTATCAAATATTTTGGAAAATTATTTCCCAATTAAAAAATATGCTCAATAATTACTCATTTTTATGGTTAAAAGCATCAGAACAAGCCTTTAATCACCTCAAGCAAGAGATGTGCACTACACCAGTATTGGTTAGCCCTAATTTATCTAAACCATTTGTTATTAATATTTATTTTTATGGGACTTGGTTTTGTGTGTATGTAAGAAGGAGATACCATTTCCTTCACCATCAATGCACTCACCATGTTCAATTTAGCATGGTCCACACACAAAAATGATATGATGGTTATCCTACATATAGTCAAAAATATGGCATGCCTACTTGGTATGTTGACACATTTCAATAAAAACTGACCACCAAAGTCTCAAATTATTTTTTTGGAAACATGTATCTATCTTCCTCAGATTAGCATAATGGGTCTCTAAACTCATGGATTATGACTATGAGGTCACATAAAAAAATGAAACAAAACTATGGTGTCTGATGCACTCTCTCCCCAGTTTGAAAAATAGGCACGAGTGTGTGTTTTATATATTCCAATTTTATATTGCCTATATGATATTAAGTATGAGTGGAATCAAGACAACCTCACACCTTAACTAAGTCATCAATTATTTATTAAGATTGTTTCTAAACTACACTATAATTTAGATGGCCAAACCTTGTGATATAAAGGTTACATTAGAGTGATCATTGGATCTAGGTTCAAATAACATATCTTTCATGAGTTTCATGCCTCCCCTTGGATAGGTTATTTAACATCTATTAAAACTTATGAGTGAGTCTACCAAAAATTATTTTGTCCTAGAATAAATTAAGATATCAAGAAATTTAGCACAAAATGTGATACATGCTAATGCCATAGAGGGTAAATAATAGTATCACCTAGTTTAATCTAACTACTACCATTTCACAACATTTTTGAACACATATTTCAATGGATTTATTGAAGGCTTACGAAAATTAGGAGGTAAATTTGTAATTCTCATGGTGTAGATCATGTTTCTAAATATACTCATTTTTGTACTCTAGTCCATCCCTAGACTACTTCTATAATAGATCAAACATTTATTTATCAAATATTTTGATTTAAGGTATTGTTGCCTTCATTGTATCAGATTGAGACTAAAATTTCATGAGTCATTTCTAGAAAAAACTCTTTAAACACCTAGGCACTAATCTAAAAATTATTTTAGGCTACCATCCATAGACTGATGACTAGATGAAATTGACAAAAAATATTTGGAAACCTACCTCTATTGTTTCATGATAGATCACCAACATCAATGGGTAAAATGGTTACCATTGGTAGAATGTTGATACAACACCTCCTACCACAACTCCCTCTAAGATGACCCCATATGAAGCTATGTTTGGTCAAAATACACCATATGTTCTCTCATATATACTAGGTATTTCTTGGGTTTAGGAAGTTAATACTACCTTTAGTACATGAGAAAATATCCTTGGCCTCCTTAAGGACAATCTCAACATGGTTTAAAATTTATTAAAGCAACAGTCAAACCAACATTACTCAAAATGAGCCTTTCAACTTGGATATATGGTTTTCATTTTACTAAAGCCTTATAAACATTCCTCTTGTAAAATGAAAGGCTACTAAAAAATATCTCTTAAATTATATATGTCATATATAATACTCTAGCATATTAGACTCACCATCTATAAATTGGAACTCCCACCTTCATCATGAGTGCATCAAATTTTTCATGTCTCTTACTTAAATAAGGTTGCCAACCATAATTTAAACACCTATATAGTGCTTAAAAATATTTATGTTGAATTATATCTCATTATAAACCCTAAAGCTATCCTAGAAAGGTGTTCATGTTAGATCTATATTCAATTCGTCATAGAATATCTAGAGTAATGGTAGGCGATATAACCATAAGATTATATGTGGGAACCTCTTATTTATCTCCAACATTAGCTTCCTCAGCTTAAACTTTGATGGAAAACATTTTGAGGGGGGGGTCATGTTATGACCCTTCATTCTAACCAATTTATTTTTAATTTTTATCATTAATAAAAGGCTATAGAATCATAATATTTTTAATACATCCTTTGATACCATTACAATAATCACACATTCATGAGAAGCAGTAGTTAGTTAGTGAATAATAATTATAAATAGGAATTTAGACTAATGAGGAAGCATCCATGAATTATATTGACTTTATTTTGCTCAAATGAAATTACCACTTGAAGAGGCCAATGATATATATAATATATTTTTGCACTATTTTTATATAAATAACCATCTTCCATTTAATTTTAAATTTAATTTTTGCATATTTTATATATAGTTATAATATATTTAAGGATGAAACTTAACCATAGTTAGGAACTCCAAATACATATCTCTAAGATAAGGTTATAAACCTCTAACTATCCCAAATACCACCTAGGGGCATAAAGGTGAGTGTAAGTATAGTATATGAATGCGATATGTTAGAGGTACAAATCACTGAGAGGCAGGGGGTGAATCAATGGTGGAAAACAATCCAATTCAATTTTGAAACCCTTCAAAAACTCAAACATACAATACAACCATTCATGAAGCATTCAATATTTTTATGGAAATGAACAAATATATAATCTAAGGTTACACACAAAACACAATATCTATGTGGGAAACCCTCTTGGGGAATAAAAGACACTCTCAATCCTGTAAACACATGGACTACTTGTCATATAACAAGTATGAAAACATGAGACTTTAGTGAAACACTTATTCCATAAAGAGCACCTACCCCTAGGATGGTCAAGTACTTTTGACTAGACTTTAGTGAAACACCTATTTCACAAGGATCACCTACCCATAGGATGGTTAAGTCCTTCTGACTTAGATGTTGAGCACCCTTCTAACACTTATGATATGAACATTTCCACCTTTAAACTAATGAATTTAATATCTGATGATGGACCTCAAAAATTTTAACACTTTTAAAACACCCTCTCTATCTCATAAAATCCTCTCACATAGGCATTATATAATCTCTCTTCCTCTTCACTCAAATTTACCTCATATACACACTCAGACCTACAAATCCTTTTTTTATTCTCTTCTCTCCCCAATATTCAAAATTGTAAGAGGACTATATTTGACACCATAAATATAACCTATAGGTCATACACATAGTCATAAACCTACTCTACTCTAAAACCCATCCACTAGGCACATATCCTTTATTCTTTACTTCGCTCTTCAACTCTTACACACACCTCTTCTTACAAGTATAGAAACCACCACCTTTGATTTCACCTTTTATAGATCCATCATGATTATTATCTTCTAGGTTGGACCTAATATTTTTATTATCCCTTAAAACATCTAACATATCTCAATACCATCCACATAGGTTGGTCATAGCAATTATGGGTCACACTTAAGTAGCTACACCTTTTAATTAGGCCTTAGTAGCCCTTATAGGTCTCATGAAGACCTATTCACCCATTTATCACTTTATGAAGAAATTTAGAAACATAGGATCACTTATAAATGTATAGGTCAACTCTACATGACCTCTTAAACATATTCAAATGATTACAGTCATCATTACACACCTCTATATATGCTCAATTTACTTAAACATTAGCATTTTACATAAGAATACCATGAATGAACACATACTCAACTTATAATCATTTGTTCATATTGAATATGGATTGTTCAAACCATAAAAATACATAAATATAATCCTTATAGATTCTTAAAAACTCTCTAATAGCTCAATCCCCTTGAAACATCCAAATACCATCAGAACAACTCAAATATCCTTCTCAGGTAACTTATAGAACATGGTCAAACACTTAGTAAAATTTGTAACTTAATAAATTTGATTATACAAACATTTATACATTATAAATTTATTCACTAGTTGCACCTTGAAGTCCTATTCAATTTTTTTTACTACATCAATAAATTCATCCTAAATCAAAAGTTATAGCTCAAAAACAAAGCACTAGTTTTCTTTCACTAATTTGAATATTCAAATTCCAACAATCACTATTAAACATTGAACACTTTATCAACATCTCATTCCCTCTCATAGCTTAAATGAATACACATCATTTATCTCCCTTGAAAATATCTTGATATTTAACTATGCTAAACATCTATCAGTTTGACCTCATCTCATGCTCTATGGTAATTTTGACCAAATATGCACCATCGATCTCCTCAGAAGTAGCTCAATATTTACCTTTTCTTAATGTTAAACATCAAGCACTTATCATCATCTCATTTCTTCTAATAATTTGGAATCAATGTGATCCATTGATCTCTTCAATAGTAGCCTAGACTTTGACTAGCTTAAACATTAGGCCCTTTTACCTCTTTGACTCAATACGTATTATAGATCTGCATTTGTATGAACATTTGCTTATCATTAGATCCTTATTTGATCCTAATCTTTAAATTTTAAAAATTTGGCTAAGAATGGGAACCTCCAAAATCTACCTGGAAGTCCAAATTTGAACCTTATTAACTTTTTCTATGCTCAATCATATGTCCTAAAATTTAAACCATATAATCTTCTTTCATAAGGGAATCCATCTATATATCAAGCTGCTCCTAGAACCTTCATGTGTGTTAAATATAACACCATAAAACTATTTAATAATATATAATTAAAATTATACATTAATCTTAGATTAATGTATTGACATAGATCTATGATGTGATTAAACATGTAATGTTAGATCTCTTTTGCAAATTTGGCTAATTATGGGAAAAAATTGCAAACTGCTTGGAAAGACAACTTTGCATAGTTATATATTTTGTTCTGCTCAACCACATGACCTAAAAAATGTACCATAGAAACTTATAACTAATGTGATCACACCAATATAACCAAAATTCCCCTAACTCATCAATACATGGTAATGGTGATGTCAAAAAATTATATACTCAAATTTTTTTGTCATAGAACTAGCTATGCCAAGATGAACATAATGAAGAACTAGATGAATACCATGCACTTCCACAATCTCTCCAAACATCCTTAACCTTTGATAGGACCCCTCACACATGATAAATACTTTAGAGTCATCCCTAATCATGCCAAAACTCAAGATCAACCAATCTTACTTCAAGCATACTAAGACAAACACACTACACACTTTGTCATTGACACTTATACTATCATGCCACTTCATCTACTCACCTAGACACCTCCATGAAATCACTATAAACTCTCCAAAAATCTCCTCATTTGTCATTGATGTCAAAACCCATCATATTCTCACCTTCCTTTTCTCTCTTTAAGCACTCTTACAATAGGAACCTTCTCCCCCTTTGACACAATGATAAAGTGGGAACAAACTAATCTTGATGACCTCAAAAGACCACCAACAAGAGATTACCACCTTAGAAAGATTATACAAACTCCCCCTTACCTTTATCCTACCTCTTCTTGCCTTGATAATTTCCTCTTACTAGATGTTGATACTCTCTTCAACCAAGCACTGTAACTAATAAAGAAAGAACACACAAAAGTACTAAAATATAATGGAAATCACCGAGAAACATTTGAGAGGGACTCCCCCTAAGACCTATAATCCATATCACCTCTTGAGCATCTTTATATCTCCACACACCATGAATAAACACCATTTAAGATTAATAGCCTTATCTCAAGTAACCTCAAGGACCACCAACAAAAATTCATGCCACTCACCAAATAGGAAAAATGCTATAAACCAATCATAAAACTTACATTAAAACATTCATACCATGCTATTTTGGATAAATTGATTGAAAAAACACTATTCTTCACACTAGGCTTGTCTAGTCTCTTTGTAGCCCTACGTAGTACTTGTAGAGACCACAAATTTTAGTAGATAAACATTAAAGACTTGAAACTTCATATCTATCTCACTCTCATATTCCCCCTTAACCATAACAATTTTCATCACCTAGCTCATCCTCTTCAACATACTTCCTTTAAAAACCTACAACATGAATAAATTGATATCCACAAACCTTCAAATCTCTATGAAGATTGATTTGATAACCCATTTGACCCATTTAACATATTAATAAGTACCAAACCTCAAATCATAGGGCAAACCACTTTTATACCATAGCCCAAAACTCTAGAATCTTAAAACAAATAGGGTCAACAAACATCCTTCTGGTCAATGCCCACCTTTGAAACTTCTTACACACCTATAAATAACCATCACATACTTCTAGACCAAGATTTGAGCTACTATAATTTTGGGAACCCATACATCCTTTAACCCATTTTTAGGCCTACTTTCCCTTAAGCCAAAACTAAGAAAACTGAGAGCACTCAAAAATCTCAAATTTGACTTTATCATACCTTCAAACCACAAAACCACCTGGAACATGCTAAAATAAGGTCAACATACCTTTCTATGCCAAAATATCATCTTGATAACTCATAAATCCTCCTTTACCATAAGGAAACCTTCAATCTGACCCTATAGACTAATTTAACTTTAGGACCAAAATCCATGAATACACCTTGAGCACACATACTTTTTTATCTACAAGAAAGATATCTCCTAAGAAGCATAAGAAGAGACACCCTATTTCACATGGTTTCTTAGAACAATGTGAAAATAGGAGTTTCCCACATCTCTTATGTTAATTCCTTGATCCTATTGTAGCTATATGATTGATTCTTCTTCTTCTTCTTCTTCTTGGGATTAAGATAAACAACTTTCTCATCCACTAAAACATTCTCTTTCTCTTTTAAGACTTTATTAACAACACATGGGGATAACATAGATTCATGACATGCCTTTTTAATTGAGAATTCTTCCTTACAATTTAGAACCTCATCACTAGGTATTGAAAATTGATGTTCTTTGCATGAAACTTGATCAAAAACATAAAGATGTTCAATTGAATCCATACACACCTCAAAATTAGCCTCAACCATTACCTTGATCTTTTCCTTGAGTTTGGTCTCTTCATTTACAACATAAGTAGACAATGAGAGATCCTAACACTCTCCAACTTCTGTATCATTCTCCACCATAGAAAATATATTTCTTGGATCTAAAAAGCCATCATGACTCACACTTACCACCTTTGGTTTTCATGAGTTAACTTGCCTTCTTTCTTGTACTCTAAGAACCTGCTTAAATCTATTTTATCTTGTACGCATTTTCCTACATAATCTAGTAATATGACCTCCCTATTGATAGTTGAAGCACACTATATCTTTTGGAAGAAGCTTATCTTTCCTTTTATAATTAGAAAATAATATTTCAATATGCCCATTCTTTTGACAATTGAAACAAACTACTCCTTTTGAAGAAGACTTACCTGGCCTTACCTTATTTGGATAGTGCTTAACAAAGTATCTATCATCAAGATAATTTAAATAATTAATTTTGTTCACACAATTTGAATAATTACCCCCATCATATTTCCATGAAAAATCATTTATAATAGGTCTCTTTCATTTTTTATCTCCATACCCTAACTGATTGTAGGTAAAATAGTAACCACTAAAGTTTACATGTCTAATATCATTAGGTTATCTCATCTGATTTGTCTCCAATCTATTTGTACCATTATTTATTGATTTATTGGTGACCTCTAAGGGCTGATCCATATTTTTCTCATTGAACTTTATTTCCACTTGAGAATCAACTTTGGGATCTTCATTAAAACCCAATCGAGATCTGTCACTAGTATACTTTTGAATCTTTATGAGATTATCTAGATCATTAGAATTTTTATCAAACTTAAAAGATGATTTCACCTTGATTATATAATTCTCTAACTTTGATTTTAATGACTCATTTTTAATTACATATATTGAACATTCATCTTATTTATCTTTCATGCTTGTAGACATGATTTCTAATTGATAACTGAGATGTTTGATTATATCTTCATGTGCCTTAGTGTACTTATTCATTCTTTCCTCAAACACACTAAAGTTATATTCATATTACTTGATTTGAGACTCATATTATTTTTAATCTTATTATCAATCTTCAATTATTTAAGAGCATTCATCAGTTCAGTCTCATAGTCCACCTCATCTTTATCATCATCTGAATCACTCCAACTAGACTCCTTTTGATATGAGCAACTTATTTCCTTAACCATGCAGAGGGATTTATCTTAAATAGGACAATCATATTCATGATCATACTCTAATTCACTATCTTCACACTCATTTTATGAGCTACAATATTTATTGGTGTAGAGACTCTTCTTGTTCTTGAAGGACTACTTGTCATACTTTCTGAATCCTCTCTTCATTTTATCATACTTATATGTCTTTTTGTATTTATCTTGGCCATCACCATGCTATTCATAATCACTATTTTTATGCTTATAAGGAAAATTATTATAAAAATGTCCTACCTATCCATAATTGAATCATTTTAAGGGTAGTTTACCCTTATAATTCCCTGGCCTTATTTTTAATTTCCTTATAAACAAAGAAATTAGTTCATCTTCACTAATATCAGATATGTTATCCTCCTTGAGTTTCTTACCTTGGTACTTATTATTTACATTCATTTATGTATTGAATGTTAATTCATTATTTGGTGTTATATCATCATTTCCTCTCATATTATAGGTAGTAAATATGCCATGCAATTCATCCATCTTCAACTGAGTAAGATCACGAGTTTCTTCTATAGAAGACACTTTTGAATCAAAATTAAGAGAGAGAGAGAGACTTTAATACCTTTTAAGACACAATATATCATTTAATATTCTTTAAAATACCTTTGATGATGTTCATAATCTCATTAACTCTCTATAGAAAGGATGCCACAGAGTCTTCTTCCTTCATCTTAAAACTCTCGAATTGTCTTCATTGAGTTTGCAACTTTTACAACTTAATTGTTGTCACTTAAAATTGCACCCCTTAAGGAGATGAAAATTCTCTCCCCATTCAAGTGGCATAATGGAACCACCTTAGGGTTTTGGGTGACCCAACTTAGAGGTGGATCTCTATATTTGGGGCTAGTTCCCCTTGATGTACCACTTCGATCAATCCTACTACTAACACCTGGGGGGATGAAAAGGGATAAAAATATTTTAAAGTAAATATAATATAAGGGAGGTGATACACCAAATATGTTGTCTACTCACACCATCTAACATGCACTTGGAACCAAGAAGAAGTCTACACATACACTTTATCCAATGACAATCTTCCCTTTCACATCAATGTTTCAAACATGGGGTCTTAAAGAGAGCCTAGGTTAGGAGGACTTATAAAATAGGAATTATAAGAAACACTATTTAATATAATAATAACTATACCTAAAATCCAATTAGACACTTATTTTTGACCTATAAAAGAGAGATTCCAAAACACACAAGGCACTAGGAAGAGTAACATGTGAAGGTAAGCTAAAATACACTTACACAAGACCAAAAACAATTGTATAAAATTAGTGAAATATTCAATTAGGTAAAAAAATATATTTATTATCTAAATGAAAATAAAATTAGGGATTCACAATACCGAGGTGGAGAGATTTGTACAATAGCCAAAAGGCTATAATTTATAGAAATTGTGAGAGGAGGGAGAGAAAGAGAAACTAAAGAGTCACAGAGACACTTGTAAGGAAATTAAAATGAGTTAAAACAATAATATAATCATGTATGAGAATTTTTTTGAAGGGAATTAAGGATAAATTTCACTATAAAATTTTCAACTCCTCCACATGTGGCATAGATTCCCTTATGCTTGCATAAGAAAATACCTTAATCATTTTCCTTCACAAAACTACCTCATCAATACATATGATTAGGTTTGATGATGGATCTAAGTAATAGGGGTTACAAAAAATCCCTCAAATGTATTGGATCAATTTATAATCATCCATCTTCTTCTGGCCATGCATAATCATCCTTGATAGTTATAAATGACTCATTTTCATGCACCTCTCACACTTGGCTCCCAAAACCTTTCCAATTCTAAAATATGATCCATGAGTAAGGATGAATTATAATTTTCAAGAGTTTCCAAGTCATAAATCTCAATAAATATGCCTTAAAAGGCTTCCCAAATGGATTTTTACCACTTTTCCTAAGTGTTCACTACCCATTCACTATGACTAGATAAAATGAAAGAGATGGTAGGCACACTTATGAGTTTATATACCTCATAAAATAGATATATAGACTTATAAAATGTCTCAATCTAATTCTCAAAAGTGATTTGATAAATTGAAACCCTTTCACACTTGCAAAACACACAAATTAGTCAAAAAGAGCCATGTTTTGCACCATCCATAAAAGTGTAGTACACCTCAATCAATGTGTTAGGTACTTGGATATTCCTATACTAATTAAATTTAGTTTCATGGCCTTTACACAATATTTATATGCTTAATTTATCTCATATTCCCAATTGGGTCCTTAAAGAGGGTTTATAAGGGTTTTGGAGTGGTTTTAGGTCTTAACATTTGTCCATAAATAAAAAACATTAGAACTCTATGAAAATTACACTAAGGGATTATTTTTGACCCTTTTCATTCTCCCCAAAAAACTCATGGTCCCATGAAAAGTTTTATGAGAGATATAAGCATCTCAAGTTGACCCTTCGAACTCTTTTCCTGCATTCTATGAGGGTCTGAGTTCATTCTAAGCCAAAAATGGCTTCTTGATGAGTTTTTTTACAAAAAAAGGGGCTCTAAGACCTCTGGTATGATCCCAAAAAATTTTCCCTAGAAATTTAGAAGGTCATCTTGTGCTACAAATGAAAATGACTCACCATTTGCCTTAGGCCTAAACCTTATTTTCACAAGTCTACCTATTACCTAAGACTCAAAATGACCATTTTATGTTTTCATTGAATATATATATCTTGGACACATCAATTTTAACTTTTAAAACATTAATAAAATCATTTTAATGTTTTTTAAAGACTATAAATGGAAATGACCTCCTATTTGGCCCATTGGCTTTAACCTTGCCTATTGGGTTTGATTGCAACCCTTGTTGCCCAGGGCATCCTATTTGGCTTTAGATTTACTAGATACATTTTATAGGTTTATATGGATGTTATATATCTTTAAACACATTATTAAAGGGTCCACTTAAGTTTTGGTCACCAATTTCATCCTTTTTCCTCAAAACTACCTCTTCATGCAAGGCAAAAGTGCCCTATCTTTGAGACAAAATAGAGGCATGTTAACTTAATCTTATCATAAAAAACCATTATAGGATATCTCATAGGTCACAGGGAATATCCATACCAAAAATTATCTTCTAACTCCATTAATAAAACTTCCAACTCTTCAAAACCTAGGACTAGACTTTTGAAGGTAGACTGTATATGTAGGTAGGGTATGAGGACTATGCTTGTTGAAATTAGAGTCCATCCTTTGATTATTTATCCATCATGAAGGTGATACTAAGTTTTTAAATCTTTTTTTAATTTTTTAAACTTCCATTCACACTCTAATATCCTACAAGCTCTTTGCAAACCTTGATTTGTTCAACCCTGAATACACCTTGTATGAGACTGAGACAACCCTTCAAACATGTATGCAAGTGTATTTGAGATAGTGAAAATGACCTCAAAGTGAAAAAATCATGGTTTTTATGTTTAGGTATAATTAATTACCTTTCATAGCTAGAAACCTTTATCCTATATACCCTAAGTTTGAAAAATGGGTCTTTCTTTACTTGACTATGGTTCTCATTTAGAGGCCACTACTGTACCTTCACCTAGTGTTAAGGGCATGTGTTGAATTTGATTTTTTTTTGAAACCTGATATTGGTTATCTATTAATTATTTTGTCTATATTACTTCAAATCCATTCCTTATTCATTCTAAGCATACTACCCCCTAGCTTACTATCTTTTTGATTCAAACAAACCCTCAAAACCCTACTTATAGGTCACCATGAGCTCATATAGATCATGGTTATGATGTTGAAAAAATAAATTTGAATATATTTAAGCAACATATCCCTTATTTAAACTTTAATTTAGTTTGGGATTATAATTAATATTCTAAAATAACATATTGGTACTCAAAAGGTCACTACCATATTGTAGGTGTTGGTCTAAGCTTGTACAAATAGAGGATGAGCTTAGGGAGGTCTCAAAACATCCACATTTTCTTATGATGATATATTAAGCTTTCAAAGTCCTTATTACACCATAAAAACTACCCCAATATGAATTCATGTTTTCAATTTAAGACATTTGGTGAAAAATGTCTCTTTGAGTCTCAATCCTATAGATAATACTAAATGGATTCAATGTTTTTCATGGCACCTTTGGACCCTTAGGTAACCTCTCTCCTTTTGTCAACTGTCCATCTCAATTGGTAGAGTAATTTTCTAATTAATGGGATATAATGTCAAGTAATCACCATTAATAATAGGCTCTTACACCTTCATCATGAAATCTCCCAAAAACCTTAAGGAACACTGTTTTATCACTTTAAGGAAAAGGGTCCCTGAATATAGTATTGAGAACTTTTAGTATGAATTATGCCTTTGTTTTCTTACCTTAGCCCTATAAACATGAATTTTATGATCTATTTGATATCTTATGACTCCAATAAAGGTTAAATCCATGTTTTAAACTTTTATGGGTGCTTCAATTCCCCTTATTCCTCACCTGTAGGTGGACATGTCCTAGTTTACATGCATATTAGACCTAGAAAATGATTAACAAGTGAAAAATGTGCATTGTCATTTGACTCTAGTGACCTAATATTTTTAAAAATATTGAAAAATTAATTATTTATGCTTTAAATGGATGAGGAATACTATTAAAACCATCAACATGCTATGATCTCACCATGAAACCTTTGGAAGTGCATCTTGAAAAGTTTGCAGGCAGAGAATGGAATTAGGAAGAACATTGTTTCAAGGTTACAAATGAGTTTAAAACCTATAAAAAAACTTAAAAAACATCCTCACACCATAAATTATATGAAACAAGTTCCAATATTCTTTTTCAATGTGAATTCCACTTTTGAAGACATCTGAGACAATAGTACATGCAAAATAGACTAGTCTTCAAGCATACACAAGTCTAGAAGAAGATTATTAAGCTCATAAAACTCAAAAACAAAGAATATAATGGGAAAACATATGAATAGGCATTAAAAAACATGTGAAACCATCAAACTCATAAAACCAAAGCAAATTATTTAGAAACTAGCTCAAATAGTGACCCCTCTTACATGAAAGTGTATAAAAAGCTTCCTAGGGTCTAAGTGATGGTTAATAAAGGATAATATATGAAATAAAAACTGATTTCCATGGTAATTAATTATAATTAGATTAATTTCAACCCCTGGAAGCATTCTTCCCAATTCTAACTGTATGGCCCATACCAAGCATTTGAAATTGACCTTTCTTGGGTTGCAAGGACAAGAAAGAAGAAATAGAAGTTGCAGCTGAAAATTTTGAACTTTATTCTGAAAAAAAAGTGTTTTAAATACTTTAAAGGAGGTGAAGAGGCACATAAATCACATTTTTTGCTGAAGATGAGCTCACCAAGTCTGTACAAGTGCCAATAAAGGCCTAAAATCAAGGGAAACTCCCCATTTTATGCATATAACTACTTATTGGACTGATTTATAATTTATCATAACATATTATAACCTCCTCCATGTTAGGATAAATCTTGGTTACAAATTTTTTTGCTTGAAAGTCTGTACATGTCATTTAATGAGCTAGAAATATGCCAAAATGACACTTTTTGCACACAAGACATGGTAAATGACAATTTATGACTCGTGAACACCTTAAAACATATAAAATACCATATTGAGACATTTATAACATAAATTTAACTTTTTACCATGTTTAATCAAGGTTAACCAACTTTGACTTTGGTTGACTAGGTAATTACAAGGGAGGTGAGCTTAGACCAAGGCTAGAGCAAGGATAAGAAAGATGTATAAAACAATATGAGACCCCATAAAACATATGGAAACCTTATTAAGAAGTTTAAAAATGTAGGGGTTGACATAATTTGACTAAAATTCAAATTTTTTCAACATTAACCTTTAAATCTCCTTCATGAATAGTCTTCAATTTATCCCACATTCCTTGGTAGATATGCTATGGATTACCTTGGTGTATTTAGTCTCTGAAAGACCATAAGTGATAGGATTCATTGACTTAGATTTTTTTTTAAATAACTTATTATCTCTAGCACTAGATGGAGGAATAGTAGGTTCATAATAGCCATACATAATAGATTGCCAAGTGTCAAACCCTAAGGAAATGATGTAGGTCCTCATCTTTCCACTCCAAAAAGCATAATTGGATGCATTGAACATTAGTGCATACTTAGTGTAAAAACCTCATTGCATTTGATGACTACCCATATTGTATCTTGGATCTCCTTCAAGTTGTTAATCCTTTACCAAAGGACCTACTCTAATACTAATTAGTAGAGGTAGAAACCATTGAGAGGGGGTAAATCAATGGTGACAAACAATACAATTCAATTTCCAAACCTTTCAAACACTAAAGCATTCAATACAACAATACATGAAGCATTCAATATGTTTATATCAATGAAAAAATAGATAATTCAAGATTACACACACAACATAAAATCTATGTGGTGTTAGGCCCTGAATTTTGATTAACTACTATCCCATTTTTACACACAGGACTAGCATGGCACAGAAGGACCATTTTCCCATTTTGGCACATGACCAACATGATATGGAAGGACCATTATTCCATTTTGGCACAAGACTAACATGGCATGGAAGGACTATGCTATGGGAGGACTATGGTGTGTAGTTAATAGGCATAAAAGCATTGTGGCATAGGACTTGTTGGGAATGAAAGGATAATGGTGCAAGAGAACTAGTGTGAGAGGACCTAGTCAAAATAGAACATTATGAGGAACCCAAGATCATAGGACTAAGAACAAAAGTGAAATACTAGGGGACAGTGTGGGAAGTAGAGGGTGTGATAAGTGGAGCACATGGGAACTAGGAGAAATTATAATAATGATTTACATGGGAAATTTCAACCATTTTTATTTTAGAGTTTTTACCATCCTACAAGGAACATAACACACAACCACTAGTTTATAACATAGGGTGATGATTTAGGGGCATAGGGCCTTGGGTCCTCATAAATAACTTATTGTAAAGTGACATGACTCTCAGTCTATTTGGAGTCCATGCACCATTTTATCTTAAATTAATGATAATAACACTTGGCTAGGGAAAAAAGTATAAATACCCCTATTTTAATATTTTGAAGGATGGTCTTTTTATAGAATAGATAATAGAGCTTTGCCTTATAATTTATTAAGCATCTAATGGAAGATATCTATTTTGACCAAATTATGTTATGAATGATGAAATACACTAAGTGCTAGAGATGGATATGGTTTATTTCTTTGTCTTATTATTGGTATCTTTTTCTTTTATGAGTCATTACCATTATATAATAATGGTGATCCTTGTAATAGTGGTAGTTACATATGGGATAAGAAAGATAGTAGTAGTATATTTGTGTTACTAAATAATCCTTTAGAGATTCATAACAAAAGATGAAAAAACATACATTAATGTGTTACAAAACCTTCAAGAACCAATCTTTCACTATGCACTTTAGGTGAGCACATGAGACCTAACTCTCATGTGATAGGGCCAGGATGCTAGCTTGTTGGGTTATACTTTAGCACTGAAGTTGGAATTAACTAAAATAAACCAAAATTTTGGTTCCATTACCAAGACCTGAAGCAATTGAAGCATAGTCATGGGAAAATGTTTGAGTGTATTATACTGGAGAATATAGAATACTAGGTTACCAATTTCAAAGATGACTTTGTAGTTTCATATCTTGAGCTAGGAATCTCTACACGATAGTGGGTAGAGCATAATATCTATAGTCCCTTGTGTGAAACCTTCTTTTTCAAGGTCTTAGTTATTTTACATGCTTGGATAATAGCATATGCTCAAGGACAATCTAAAAATCTTGGAAGTATGAAACCTTGGATGCTCAAATGGAAAATTATTTTAGCATGACTTGGAGTTTTGTGGACATGAGCAATAAACTTTTGCTAAAAAGAGTTCATAACAACTACATTGTAGAGTACACTGTGACCGCTTATTCATGTCTTGAAGAAGACAAATTATAATTTATTTGAGATATGAGGGGTCACCATTTCATGTTTTTTACCTTTGAAATTAAGAAATTAATTGTTTACCTTAGATTGGAAACTATACCAATGGAGGGTTAAATTGTTTTATGCATAAGCCACACATTCTGGAGGGGAGACTAGGGGTTGATTTAAGATTATGAGTTTAACATGGTAGTAATCCAATGAGCATTATGGAAATTGAATTATGATGAATATCGGCAAAGGATCATGGGAGTTAGCATCATGGGAAGAGACTAAGAGACCTCTAGGAGTGCTATGAAGAGCCTTAGGGAAGCAAACATGCATGAGATACCCATCACATTTAAGCTATTATCTTTGTTACTTCTCTCTTATGAAGGAGAAATAAGTTTAAATACAAGATTTAAGGAACCAAGTCTAAATCAACTAGGCTCCTCCACCATAGTGCATACTCATGCCTTTGAGTTAGACATAATACGTATATGAAATTTGGATATAGATAGTTCAGAGTTAGAAAGCAGACTAGTAAGGGAAACTACAACTAGGACATTAGATGCTCATTCAAATTTTACATTGCCTTTCCCTCTTCAAGATAATTTTATAGCACATCTTGGTTTCCCTAGTGGGTCTAACCCTCAAGGCTAGTATATAGTCCTAAGATTGGGTAACCAACCCACTACCACTCCCCTTCCCATGAGCACTACTACTGGAGGCAATGAAGGAGGATTATAAGGTGGAGCAGGAAAAAGTATACCCCTTACTCAAGAAATAGGTGATGGATATTCCTAGAAACTACCCATCCAACCATCACAACCCACTTTGCACTTACCTAAATACTGAGAGGTAGAGAATGTAACTGAGCATGTCCATAAGTGTTATCTAACTTGGAGAGCATGAGGCATCAAGTCTTCTAAACATAAGGATATGAATTTTGAAACTACACTTTTAGAGCACATACACAAGTGGTATTGAATTTTCAACCCTCAACAATTAGCGGTTGATGATGATCAGCTCAACGCAGCCTTCCTATAGGAATTTGACATTCCTAAGTTTGAGAAATAGAGTATAGCAGTGTTAAAGGACATAAATCAAGGACTTATAGAAAGTGTATGTGAGTGTGATACAAGGTTTAAAACCTTTCTATCTAAACTATCCTTTGAAATTAATGACACTCAACATGCACAATGGTTTGTGGGAGGACTGTTACTACCTTTTTGATGAACCTTATCACAATAGACCTTCACTAGCTCATGTGAGGCCTTATAAGCTAATATTTACACTGAAGTAATTAGAATCATTGACACTAGGATTAGTACCTTCATTAAGGCATATATAACCTCAATAACATCACAAATAGAAAATTTAATAGCCAATAATTCACATGAAACATGTAGTGGTGTCTAGTGTACCAACTATAAAACTAAAGGGCCCATAAGGAGCAACTGCTCACATAAGAACATCTGTGTGGTAATGAAACAAACATGTGAGATATAACAAGAAAGAACATGATGTCAATTATTTTCCTCTTTTACAGAAGGGAATGAAAACTAAGGTGTCTTATTATTGTAAAATTTATGATATCTATATTCATGACACCAATGATTATCGATTGATCAGTGATATTCATGAAGCTTGAGTGTGGGGGACGTGTTATACCTCAGTCACTAAAAACCAAGACAATGGTGGATACCATAGGTAAAGGAGAGGATAAGGACAAGGAGGTAATTGATTCCCACCTAGAACCTATTACAAATGTGGATCTATAGACCATTATCAAAGGGATTTCCTAGAGTATTTGACATATGTGTTTTGTAAAAAGGACCATCAACTGGAAGAGTATCCTAATCTATATGTGTATATTACTAAGGAGTGAAATTAAAAGGGTTCCAATATTATTTTAATAGATAAACCATAATGGCATGTACACCCAAACATCCCAATAGTCCAAAAAGTAAATATTACCATTCATAGTGGGCAATGTACTCAATCAATAGCCAATCTGATCGATAAGGTATAATGGGAAGAACCATAAACTAGAAAGTACCCTAATACTCATTAGCAAAAGTGTCTCCTTAAAAATATTATGGCACTTATATAAGAGCTCCAAGGTGAGATTAAATACCTTAAATAAAAAGACATAATACATCATGATGATGTGAAAAGAGAATCTGAACCTTGACTAATGGCATAGGATGACTTCCAAGAACTATGCAAACATTTTCTAGATGGGGACATTGTTCCCTAGCTCAGTTCTTGGCTTAAGAGTCAAGCCTAGTCATCAAATGAAATTCACCCCCACCTAAACTGGTAAAGTTAAGACTATTGTTTAAATCATTCTTGGCATCAAGACACTCCTAGTTCTTCTGCTTCCCTAGAAGATGGAGAAATATTGGTTAATACTACCATCAATGGATGGGTAATCTGGGACATTTTAGTAGATATCAATGTGAAATTCAATGTCCTCACTAAATATTCTTGGTGAAAAATGTCTAGTCTAGCCCTATAGCCTTCACTTCATGTCTTATTCATGTAAAATAAGACTAGAGCACACCTTATTGAGGTCCTCAAAAATGCCACAATCAACATACTTGGAGTTCCTTTCAAAGTAGATTTTGAGGTTCTAGAGTTAGATGAAGCTGAGGATTACCCAGCCTTACTAAGAAGGTTTTGGTGCTATGAGAACCATATAGACTTAAGCTTAACAATTGATACATTAGTTTTGAGAATATTGATTAATGTGTATTAATACCACTAGATCAAGCACAAGGACTTGCTTATATCAAGCCCATAAATGTTGATAAAGACATTAACCACTTGTATAATATTAATACTCGAAATGATAAATAACATGGTCTAACCTCAGATGGTGTTTTTTAATGGAATAATAACTAATCTATTTTGGATACTACAAGTAATGCTTGTAATTATTGGACCCATGGTGAATATGATCTCATCTAAAGGATGTGTAACATCATCGTCAAAAGAGAAAACTTCCCATGACAACTCCCTAAATGTCATAAATTTGTGTGCCTCATGGGGTTAGAAATGAGAGGGCCACTAATAGGACCACCACTGGAAATACTTGATGAAGCCCCATGATTACAAGGATAAATGGAGGTACATGACTTTGTCTAGTGTCTCAAATAATTATATGATACCAAAAATGATCAAATGAGGTCATTGGATCACCTTTTTAATGGCATCATCACAAGATGGTGGGATACCAATAAAGGTGCATTATGAATTGGGATCAATTACATTATACTCTCCATCATATATTTCACTATGATAATAAGGTAAGGGAAACACTTAGTTACCATGGTGTACAAGTACCCTAACCTCATATTGGGGTTTGTGAGATAATATGGAAAATTGAGGAAACATACTTACTAGAGTACCTCTTGGTGCATGCATTTTATGGGAATTTACACACTTGGGCATGAACATGGTATATTCATGAATGGAGGAACATTGGTACTAGGAAGGAGAACATGATGATGACAATATCTTATTCTTCACCAAGGATGGACTTACACCTCACTCTTCAATCCATGCATGAAGTGACTATTGGAGACCCACATCCCATTGAATACTACCTATAATATTCATCAGGAACCTAAGGAAACTTTACACTTATTTATTGAGACTTTTACCCATCTAGTATCTACATGACCACCAGGTCTTAATGAAGAATGATGTTAAGAAATTTATCAGGGAAAGCATAAACATGTCCTTTAAGTAGATGAAGGTGAAGGATCTACTTCACATAGCCCCTTGACTAACCATTTAGATGTTCCTACAAGTATCAGTAAATGAACTATTCAAGATAAAAGTCTTCAAATAGATAACCCCTATCATAGACTAATTCAAACTATATGGTGTAACATTGGTACAGAACAAGAACCAAAGATGGCTATAGATGGAAACTATTGGACTACTATAGAGATCTCATAAATATTTAAGTAATTGAAAGAGTACCAACGTGTTTTATCAAATAACTATAATGAAATAAAGGGAGTCCAATCATAGTTAGGAAAGATGCACATCAAGCTAGTTGATGATGTTCGATCAAAGAAAAAACAACCATATAAGATGAACCCTAATCTTTAGGTGCATGTTAAAGAAGATATTGATAACATGCTCTGTACTAGAGTAATTACTCCTATTTCCATATTTGAGTGGGTCAATCCCATGGTAATTTGTATAAAAAAGGATGGTCATATCCATATATGTGTGGATTACCATGTGTTAAATGCATCCTGTGTGATAGACCCCTTTATAATGCCTTTCATAGAGAAAATCCTAGAAAGTGTTGTTGGTTGTGAAGTGTACTCTTTTATAGATAGATTATTGAGGTAACATCAAGTATAAATAGATGAATAAGACTAGCCTAAAACAGCTTACACCACTGAATGGGGATTATTTTCATATACTATTATGCCCTTTAGATTGAAAAATGCTCCAATAGTGTTTTCACGAATAACAATTGAAGCTTTTAAATATTTCATTCATAAATCCATCTAAGTCTACTTATACAACTAGATGGTATATGGGTTGGTCAAGGACCTTTTTTATAATCTTAGACACATGCTTGAACACTATCAGGTGTTATAAATATCCTTAAATTTGAAGATGTGCCTATTCATGACACCTTTTAACATCTTTCTTGGGCATATTATTTGTAAGGAAGGACTCCTAGTGGACCTAGCAAAGGTATTTGTGATCCTTCACCTATGAATTCCCAAGACTTATCATGAGGTTCATACCTTCTTGGGGTACATGGGTTATTATATAAAGTTCATTTGTAGTTATGCTAAGATTACCATGCCCCTAGAATAACTTTTGAAACATAATGAGCAGTTCACATGGACTAATTCTTGTAAGGAAAATTTTGAAATACTCAAAGAAAATTTGGTTACTAATCTTATACTATAATTAACTTACTATAAAAAGCCTTTTCATGTCCATGTTGATGCATCTGGCATGGAAATTTTCATGATTCTTGGACAACTAGGTGAAGGTCATTTAGATCACCCAATTTACTTTACCAGTAAGAATTTGACACCAACTAAAAGGAATTATACCACCATGGACTATGAAGCTTTATCTATGGTATACATAATTTAAATTTTAGGAAATGTCTTATATCTAATCTTCTTACATTTTATATAGATCATGAGGCCTTGAAGTACCTTTTCAACAAACCAATGCTACATGGAAGAATTTACGACTAGATTGTCTTATTCAAAGAATTTTAATTTTTTATAGTGGTGAAACCTGGGAAGATTAACTATGAACTTGACCATTTATCCTGGATTGAGATTGATGAACCCATACACACCATAGAGGATGATCTTCCTAATGTACAACTATTTTTATTTACTCAGTTAACTAAATAATTGGAAGATATTTTAACATTTCTAAATACTAGTTTCGTGCTTGACTCTCTCACCTCATAAAAGAAAAAGCAACTTATAACCTATGTCACACCCTATCAAATAATAGTAGGAGACCTTTATAAAATGGATCATGATGAGGTAATTCACCATTGTGTAATACAACATGATCACCCTGAGGTACTATGAGAAATTCATAAAGGTATTAAGGAAGGACACTATATTGGAGAAGCTACCATGTGTAAGGTGTTTGTAGTTAGGCTTTGGTGGCCAACTCTATTCAAAGATTCTAAGGCATATGTTAGGTAATGTGACATATGCCATCATTTAGGTAAACCTAATAGAATATATGTTATGCATTTGTGACCCATCCCTTTTGAATAATCATTTAAAAAATGGATTATCAATTTTGTGGGGCCCATCACTCTAGTAAGATGATGAATTGGTTTTTAATACATCATTACAACAATCAATTACCTCATGCATTGAGTGTAAGTAGTACCAAAAAAATATTCTACCATAACAACTACCATGTAATCAATCTAGGAAAATGTTATAACATAATTTGGGTGTCCCATGAGTTTCACTAGTGATCAAGAAACCCACTTTTTGAATGAAACCATTTGGATCCTGCTAGCTAAGTTTATGATCATGCACCATAAGATAACACCATACCACCCACATGCCAATATAATTGTTGAGATTTAAATAAGATCCTTGGTACCACTTTAACAAAAACTTGTAATGTTGGCTAGACTGACTGGGATGATAGGGTATCTATAGTACTTTGGGCCTATATAACTACATACAAGCATCTCAATAAAATCACATTGTTTAACTTTGTATTCGGAAAGGAAGTTGTTATGCTATTGGAATTATTTTTACTATCCCTCTATATAGTTCACATGAGAAATTGGATGATGAGGCATCTTTGAAAGCAAGATTAGATGATTTAATGAAACTAGATGAGACCCAGTTTCTCACTCACTGGAGCTATGCTGTATAAAAATGCAAGAAAAAGGCATGGTATGATATCCATATCAAGAAAAAGAATTTTTATCTAGGATTGAAGGTCTTATTATATGACTCTAAGTTCAAATGCCACGTTGGTAAGCTCTATATCCATTGGGATGGCCCATTTGTAATACATAATATTTAACCTATAGAGGCATGTCGATTACAAAAATTGGATGGTCAGTTCCTCCTAGGACACTATAATGGAAGTCATCTTCAACTATATTTCACATCAAAATAACTAAAACTTTTTTACTCAATAAGACTTATACCATTACATTAATATTTATTTATTTTAACAAAATTTCTACCTTTGTTTTGTGCAACTCTTTCTTTATCATATTTTGTGTTGTCATGTTTTTGTTTTTGTGGGGGACCACAAACCATTTTAGTGTGGGGTAAGAAGTCACATGTAAGGTTAGAAATAAAATGTGTGTAATTAAATGGGCACATAAGATATTTGGGTACACAAATTTTATATGCATGTTCATTATTAAGGGCACATGAGACATTTAAGACACTTATGGGTAAGGTTCCTATCATATGTTAGAAATTTAAAAAGGGACAACTATCTTCCACCACATCAAAAGGGTGGGATACAATTTTCACCCAATTTAAATAAAAACATGAGAAGGGGCATTAAATTAATTAAATAAGGTTATTTATGGTGAGAATCATGCCAAAGACATGATGGGACAAAAGTGTTAAGGCATTAATTGCATAGGGCAAGGTTTGAAATATGATGGCCGTTAAAATATTTAAATTTATGATCTAAAGTGATGGGGAGAGGGAAGGAGTTACTAAGGGTAAAACCCCTTGTAGAGCCTATAAATATAAAGGTTAAAGTCATTTTACATTTTAAAATGCATGAATTCTAAAAATGCTAAGTGCTAAGAACAAGTGATGAACTAGAGATTAAAAAACAACTGACCACACTAGAATCAAATTGTTCAATTCTTGAAGAGAGTAGTGCTTATCTTCTTGAAGATTCAATTAGGTTATTACCCAAGAAATAATATGGATTTTTAGTCCATATTGGTGGAACTAAGTGGAATTTTTTTTCATTCATAAGTACAGGTCCACCATTAATGAACTTTTGAAGCTCAAAAAGTTGAAGTAAGTTTACCTATAACCACATCTTATTTTGGGAATGTGAGATGAACATGAATTAAACTTAAAGATCCTTGAAGGGTAATTAGGCCTAATAAAAAGGCTAGTAAACTCAACAAATTATCAACTATATCAAAGGAAGAAGAGGTGAGTGGAAGAGACTAGTTTCCCATTAGGGATGAGACTCTAGAATAAGAACAACACTTGGGAATATAAGCACAGGGCATGGGAGAAGTAGGAAAGCACGTGGAATAAGAATAAAATATGGTGAAGAAATGATATTAGGCACAAATATCAGTGACATAAAAGTCCCCAAGATCCACACAACCTTCTCTACTGATAAAAGAGATGTAGTACCTAGAATTAGTATTGCACATAGAGAACTAGGTCTCCAAAGTCTCAATAGGCACAATATTTGACTAAAATCATCACTAATTAGGGAATGAGGTCAAGCTCCATAATGATTATCAGGTTAATACCATCAATATGATGAATTAATTGCTCTATGATTTATTAATCAAGAACCAATTAGACACCATGAGACTCTTTTAACTATTTAAACTACCATATTTTGATAAACCTATGGAGGTAGTATAGTTACTCTATTCACACATCCATGAGGACTATATATACTTATCTAATCACAACATGAAGATCACCCCCAATAGGATCAACAAAGTCACCAGACTATAGTTCTCATGGATGAGTGTGATTGATGACTTAGTTGACATAGAAGAGATACAAAGGATGACCATGATGTTAATGTACTAGAAATAAGGGCTTGTAATGCACATTAATAAATTGAAATATCCCACCCTTAGAGTCATACCATACATCATTTCCACCAATATCTAAGGTACCGATCACTAGAAGGAGGTGTACATGGCACACCTATACATTGCTCACCAAATCTCATAGGGATTAAAGTACAATTATGCACTATACTTCACCCATAAAATAATTTAAGATGTGAATAAGGCCCATAAGATTCCCATGTCTAGGTTCCACTAGGGAGAAATTATCTTATTAATTATCTTATATGAGATCAAATTACCATATTAAAATTTGGGTTCATTAAAGGGGGTGTACCCTCCTACTCACAAGTCCCTTACCAAGAGTTACAAGGTGTTTACTTGCCCCCAACATCACCCTCTCATATAAGATAAAGATGAGGTATTAATTTGAGGGGATGAAGAAAACATTCAAGAATGAGTGGCACATTCCTAATGACTTACCATCTTTACTATAGATCAATCATAATTTGTTGTAAAGTAACATTTCTCCCTTGTGTAGATTTATATGAATCCATCAAGAGAACTTTTAACATAGCTCAAGCTACCATATGCCTTTTCCATATAGTAATTCATATAATATATTAATTGGATATATGAGGCATAGACTATCATTTTTCAAGTAAAAATGATCGATTTAGAGCTTCACACCCTCTAAAAAATCTATGTATATCTAGGCAATAAGGACTATGTGGAGAGGTTGGAAATAGACTTAACTGATGTAAAGGTTAAGGATATTTTTGTTAGGGATCAAGTTCACAAGTTATTCTATATGTTACAACCATATAAGTACCCTCAAGATAAATATCCCAAGGAAAGACTCCCTAAAGCACCATAATTAAAGAGGAAGAAGCTATTGATACCAAGTACAAGTTTGAGTGGGCATCAGGTACCCCTAAAATAAGTAAAAGATGGCAGAGGCACAACCCTCCATACCTACCTATTATAAACCTACACCTCTACTTCCACCTTTCCCTTCAACTTCACCACTTCACCTATCTCCATTCCATACTCACACTTCATCTCCTCACGCTTCTCCATCCCCTTCTCATTCTGATCCTCTGCACTCATCTATCCTTGACCCTTTATCTCCTTAGCCTACTACCCCTCTTTATCCACCACCTTCTCCACCCCCACTTCCACCTTTGTTCCCATATTCTACACCTCCATCTTCCCTAAGGAATACTATAGGAGCTACCTCATGGCCACATCTAAGACAATTACCCCAATAGGAATTCCTTCAAGTGTAAATCTATAGCTCAAGATCAAATTCTAAGAGGACTCCCTCCCTGGTGTAAGAGAAGGACACATCTGATGACTCTCTAATTGACATTGAGATAAAAAAAATAATGAGGAATATGGTGGAGAAGAAATTGAGATGGCCACTAGTGGCCACCAAGAGACTAATCTAGAATGGGACCCTAATAAGGGGAAGGGACTAGTTAAATTAGGATAGGAAGATGTAGGAATGTTAACCACTATGCATGAATGTTACCATTTCAACATAAAATATAGATGAATTTATCTTTGGCCATACTTAAATCCCAAGGAATTAACTCTTGAGACAAAAAAGTAGGTGTCCTTCCTAATTGACATGTATAATGAGGTGCATAAGTTTGAGCTCCTGCTGGACATCACCTTGGGTCTGAATTCTCCAATGATACTAGATACAATAAGGGGGGATCCACAAAAGCTCACCCCATTGATAGCTAGTACCACATTTTTGAAACTTGACATGAAAATAATTTTCCAAAACATTTTTTCAAAATTTTATGCATGTATGGTGGAGAGGAATCATGCTAAATTAGTGGACATGTATAATAAATTACTTGTAAAAAATTAAGTGTTCACCGAGGAAGTGGTCTCTTTGAAAAAAAAGATATAAGAGGACACAGAGGTGAAAGTAATTGTTTTAACCCTCTATAAAACAATTTTAAAGGAAGATATATAACTTATAGATGGCATACCATTGGACATGGATGCCATCAAAAAGATAGAGACACTAGTTGGATTGTTGATAAAAAAATCAAGGAGTGACCTGCGCCAAGAGATGAGGGGAAAGAAATTGAATAGTTAACCGTGAAAGTTAACATTTGAAATAATTATTTAGAGAAAGTTAGTGAAGTTATCCCCATTTTTGATGGCATTTTTACATGCCTAGCATGCCTAAATAAAGTCTTAGAGCTCCATCTCCAAGTTGAAGAGCTCCTGAGGTAGCAAGCAACTGATGCTACCCTTTTAATAAAAGACCTTATTGAGCATGTGAAAGTATTTAAGATGTAGAAACGATAGAGGATGCTCTTAATAGCCATCATCAATATATAAGTTAAAGTTTTTCCACCCTTTGAGGATAGGTTGATAAGGAGGTATCCACACTAGAAGATGTCGAAAAGGATACTAGTACAGCTTTGGATGAATAGGTAAAAAAGACAAAGACTCCAACCCAGCCTAACTTAAGGATTTGAAATAATCAAAAGAGGCCATTGAAGGATAAATACCAAAATTGTTGATGCACTTCCCATTGGGATGGTCTAAATAAAGAACTCAAGTAGAAGGCACCCAAATTATTGGAAGATGCTAGTATGACTTAGTCTAAGACATACTAAGGGCATAGTGTGGGGTGATATTAACCCCTAAATTTTTACAAAGTACTATCCCATTTTTATGTGTGATACTAGCACAATATGGAAGGACCACTATTCCATTTTAACACAAAATTGAAATGGCATGGAAGGACCATTATCCTATTTTGTCAAAAAAATTAGCATGACATGAAAGGACCATGGTATGGGAGGACTATGGTGTAAAGCTAATAGGCATAGAAGCATCATGACACTGGACTTGTTGGGCATAAGAGGATAATGGCATAGAAAAACTAGAAATAGATGACCCAATCAAAAACTAACATTACAAGGAACCCAAAAACATAGGACTTAGAACAAAAGTGGAAGAATAGGGGAACACATGGAAAGTAAAACATGTGGGAAGTAGGAGCAGTTAGAAGAATGACTCATATAAGACACTTTGACCATTTTGATCAGAGAGTTTGTACCAGCCCGTAAGGAATGGAACACATAACCACTATTTTATAATATAGAGTGAGGATCTAAGGGCACAGGGCCTCAAGTCCTTAGGAAGAACTTGTTGTAAAGTACCATGACTCTTAGTCTATTGGGAGGTCATGAGCCATTTACTCTTAACTTAATGATAGTAATACTTGGTCAGGGAAAAATAAGTGTAAGTACCCCTATTGTAATATTTTACAAGGATCATCTTTTTAGAGAATAGACAATAGATATTTGCCTTGTAATTCATTAAGCATCTAATGGAAGAGATCAATTTTTACCAAATTATGTTATGAATGATGAAATACACTAAGTGCTAGAGATGGATATGCTTTATTTATTTTTATTATTATTAATATCTTTTTTATTTTTTGAGTCACTACTATTAGATAATAATGGTAATCCTTGTAATATTGGTAGTTACATTTAGGATAATAAGGATAGTAGTAGTATATTTGTGTTATTAAATAATCCTTTAGAGCTGCATAACAAAGGATGAACAAACATACATTACTATGTTATAAAACCTTCAAGAACTAGTATTTCGCTACATGCTTTGATTGAGTGAATGAGACCTAAATCTCATGTGATAGGGCCAAAATTATAGCTTGTTGGCTTAGACTTCAATTCTAGATTTAGAATTAACTAAAATAACCCAACATGTGGGAAACGCTTTTGGGAAATAAAACCCACTCTCAAGCCTACAAACACATGGACTAGTTATCCTATAATAAGTATACAAACATGAGACTTTAGTGAAACACCTATTCCATAAAGAATACATACCCCTAGGATGGTCAAGTCCTTCTGACCAAACTTTAGTGAAACACCTATTTCACAAGGAGCACCTACCCCTAGGATGGTCAAGTCCTTCTAACTTAGATGTTGAGCACCCTCTCAACACCTATGATATGAACATCTCCACCTTTAAACTAATGTATTCAACACTTGATTATGTACCTCTAATTTTATAATCCTTGAAAAAAACCTTCTCTATCTCATATAATCCTCTCACATAGGCATTCCATAATCTATCTTCTTCTTCACTCAAACTTCCCTCATATACACACTCAGACCTGTAAATCTTTCTTTTATTTACTTCTCTCCCCAATATTTAAACTTGTAAGAGATTTATATTTGACATAAAAAATATAACCCATAGGTCATACACACATTCATCAACCTACACTTCTCTACAACCCATCCATTTGGCACACACCCTTTCTTCTTTCCTTTGTTCTTCAACTCTTACATACACCTCTTCTTACAAGTATAGAAATCACCACCTTTGATTTCACCTTTTATAGGAAAATAATGATTATTATCTTTTAGGCCATCCATAATACTTGTATTCATCATTAAGACATCTAACATATCTCAAAACCATCCACATATGATGGCCATAACAATTATGGATCACACTTAAGTAGCCATGACTTTCAATTAGGCCTTAGTAGGCCTTATAGGTCTCATAAAGACCATTCACCCATTTAGCACTTCATCAATAAATTTAAAACATATGATCACTTCTAAATGTATAGGTCAACTCCACATGACCTATTAGACATCCTCAAATGATTAAAATCATCTTTACACATGTTTGTGCATGCTTAATCTACTCAAACATTAGACTTGTATATAAGAACACCATGAACGAACACACAATCAACTTCTAAGCATTTTTTCATACTGAATATGGATTGGTAAAACCTCTAAAATCTATATAGATGATCCTCATGGAGTATACAACACTCTCTAATAGCTTGGTTCCCTTGAAACTTCTAAATACCATCATATTAGCTCAAATATCCTTCTTTAGGTCATTTATAAAACATGGTCAAACACATAGTCAAATTAATAGATTAGTAAATTTGAATGTATAAATATTTATACCTTATAACTAAACTCACTAGATGTACCTTGAAGTACTCTTCAATTTTTCTTTTTACTGCATCAAGAAATTCATCTTGGATCAAAAGTTATAGCTAAAAAACTAAGCATTGGTTTTCCTTCATTAATTTGAATATTCAAATTCTAATGGTCATTGGTAAACATCAAACACTTTTTCAAAATCTTGTGACCTCTCATATATTAAATGAATATGCATCATTGATCTCCCTTTAAAGTATCCTAATATTTAACTATGCTAAACATTTGTCAGTTTGACTTCATATCATGCTTCCTAGAAATTTAGATCAAATATGCATGATTGATCTCCTCACGAGTAGATCAGTCTTTACCTTTGCTTACTATTAAACATTGAGAATTTATCATCATCTCATTACTTCCTAACAATTTAGAACAAACATACTATATAGATCTGTTCGAGAGTATCTTAGACTTTAACCAGCTTAAACATCAAACACTTTAACCTATTTGACTTAATACTCATCATAGATTTTCATCTGTATGAACACCCACTCTCTATTAGATCCTTATTTGGTCTTGATCTTTGACTTTTAAAACTTTTTAAAGTATGGGAACCTATGCAATCTTCCTAGAAGGCCAAATTTGAACCTTAATAACTTTTATTTCACTCAATTGCATGTCTTGAATTTTAAACCATATGATATTCTTTCATAGGGGAATCCATCCATATATCAAGTTGCTCATTATACCTTCATGCCTATGAAATATAATTCCATAAAAATACTTACTATGATCTACTTGAACTTAGATATACTTATATTAATTTCTTTTTATAGATCTATGATGCAATTAAATGTGCACTATTAGATCTTTATAAATTTGGCTATGGGAAAACATTACAAAATGCTTAAGAAGCCAACTTTGCATAATTATATATTTTATTCCAATCAACTACATGACCTAAAACTTGGATCATAACAACTTAGGACTAATTTGATCACACCCATATGACCCAATTATCTTGACTCATCCATACATGACAATGGTGATGTCAATAAAATGCCTACTCAATTTTTTCCATCACAGAACCAACTATGCCAAGCTAAACATAATGAAGAACTGGATGAATACCATGCACTTAAACAAGCTCTAAAATCATCCTTGACCTTTGATAGGACCCCTCAAAAATTCTCAAAATTTCAGACCTATCCCTAATAATGCGAAAATTGAAGATCAACCAAGTCTACTTCAAGCATACTAGGACAAATACACTACATACATTATCTTTGACACTTAAAATATCAAGACACTTCATCCACTTACCTAGACAAATCTATAATATCACTGAAAACTATCCAAAAATATATGTTCTAGGAATGAAATATGACATACATACCCAAAAATAACCTTTAACTCTAAGTTGATGGTATTGGCTGTATATACACAATATTTTTAAACTTTATCATTCACTAATTTTATCTCTTGTAAAAACCTATCAATTTTCAATCTCTCTGAGTGCAAACCTTAAATAGTACATTGATAAATGGGTGGGAATACATATAGTGCTTTTTTATAGACATTGTTGTTTATTTATCATTCCCATATCCATTCCAGATTCCCCAAGTTTGATCTCCCAAGCCATCTCCTTCTATATTTTATCCTCTAACTATGTCAATACTTATATTTTACAACTATGATGTCCCATTTATGTAGTTATAACCATTATCCACCCCATCAAAATTATATCTATCAAATCGATATAGTTCTAAACATTTATACACACACTTTACAATTAAGTTGGTGTAGCTAACCTAGCTTGAGGCTAGTTTTCCCATTTAGGATTAAATAGAGTTAGGTAATATTATTATCTAAACATTAATGAGGGATTATGTTCAGTCATCATTATATATACAATCCACCATTTCAATCCAATAGAGAGGAATATTCATTTTCAATTGTTATTGCTTGCACTTCTACCTTAAGTCTACATTTAGAGGATTTATTGCTTATATCTTATCATGGGGGGAAAAAAATTGTCTTGTAGAGTCTTGGAAGCAATAGGAGGAGTCCTTTTATCATATATCTTGATTCAACCATTGATGTACTTACAACCACAACAATATCTTGCAAATCACCATTGGCCAAGGGATAGATTTAAACTCAATAGGTCTTGTTCAAGGTAATTATTTTATAACCCTAGCTCTTTCATTTTGATGAATATAATTTTCACAATTACTTGGTTAATGAATGTATGTCTCCTTTTTTATATTTTCTCTACAATTAAACTTAGTATGGCCATATGACTATTCAAATTTTCCATTTATACATCTTAAGTAGCCTAGGCCCCTATTTTCCTACCATGTCTCCTTGCCTATTTTATATATGTTTCTAACCCATCCCATTACTTACATTGATTGATTTATATATTTGATTACTTTATAATTAGATACCTAGTTATTGTTATTTCATTATATTGATTTCTTAGAGGCTTTATAACCCGCTCTCTTGACATTTTGTTTTAGATTATCCTCTTGCTAGGTTTAGTATATCCATTGCTCATATCCTAATTTTATTAAGTATCAATGGGTTTTATTTGATTTACTTTATATAATTTGAAATATTTAGATCAGATAGTTTTACATCAAATACTAGCTCATTTCATACATTCTGGTGAACCCAACATGAAGCTAACCATTATTTTCATCTTTGTAGATAATTGCAATGAAAAACTTGATAAAATTACATTTTTATTTTTATATCATTGCAATATATCTAATAGGTTTATATATATCTCAATAAAAATATTTAACTATAGGAAATTATATTAAACATCATGGTATGGTTCAACTATGTGATTTCCTAGTGAACTATTTTGGCTAGCATGACACAATTATTTTTTAGATTTACATCTTATTTTCTCTAGCCAACTATATGACCTAGTTAATTTAGTTTTTTATCCATATCAATAATACTATATTAACCAATCCGATATAATTTTCTCTTAGACTCACTCTTCCAATCAACTAGATCGATTTTCCCAATATATTTTTGTATTTTCATTTTAATTTCTTATTTATAGAAAATAATATCGATCAAGATAATTGAGTTTTATAGTGAATTTATTTTTAATAAAATGTAGTTAACTATTTGATTTATTTTTATATTTCATTTATATATGATAAATTGTGTCGACCTACTTGATTTAGTTCTAAAATTTTAATTATTTTTAATAAATAAAATCAGACTATTCAATCTATTAATCTCTTTATCTATAATCCTACTTTACATAGACTATATCAATCTACTCAATATAATTTTTTACTTCATATATAAATACATTGACAAACACTAATATATTTATGTTTAATTCATTTTTAAAGGATACACAAGGAAAATTAACTGTCATTTTCAAAATATAATCATGCATTTCATTTCAAGTTGATTCCCTATTTTTTTTAATTCTCTTAATATTGAAAATTGGTTTTTGATATTGGTTTTTGAATTTTATTTTATATTTGCTTGCCTTTGCCTATAAAGTATGTTATTACTATTTTCAAACTACTTAACTACTATCATGAAGGGCTATGTGGTGTTCTATTTCAAATCCTTAAATATTATATACATACATTATGGGACAAGGGGCTTACCCTAATACCCATATCCATAGTATAGATTTAAACACATACTTTAGTTTTTATGTACTGTTATCACCCAAATTTTGACCTTAAGGAGGGCTATTCAAGCCTCTTCAAAATTTTAATAACATGGAAACACCTCATATACTATGGGTAACAATTATAAAAGGTGAATATCTAGATTATGGGGTAGTTCCCATGTACAACACCTAAAAATTTATCACTAACCTACTTGATTTGAATGAAAAGGGATAGAATGAGATTAAAGACTAATTTAATGGAGGTAATGCATCAAAGTAAATTCCACTATTTACTTGAACTTGCAATATGGAAAATAACTAAAAAGTTGATCTCAAAATCCAAGGTTATTTTGACAACAATGTTTCAATATGAAGGTAGAGTACAATGTATCATTTAATGTGGATGACTAATAGGCCTTATAATATACACTTATAATCCTCCTTACACTTAAAATCACACAAATCTACCAGCTACACATCATATGAATTTATAGAAAGTAGATTTCTCATACAAAGGCATAAAAGAGATATGACCGTAACAAAAAGAACTATCACTTGTCATTCAACAATTAAATTATTTCATACACTGCATGCAAGACATGATAAATCCAAAATTAATTTTGATTCTTTATTCCAAAGGCAAATTAGTATTAAATTAAGAAGGGATTCACCATACAAAATAGTGGATGGATTACAATGCCAACAAATGTAACATATATAGAGAATGAGGAAGAGAGAGAGAGATATAAGTGGAATGGGAAGGACAAATTGACAAGTTTTTCTCCTTAAATATCTAGTTAAAAAAAAAGGAGTTTATATAATAGTCTTATGATATCCTCTTTGACATGTGTTGCATTTCTTAATCATGGTTTTCAAAAGAGTTGGTGTAGGAGATTTCATTCTACCCATCTTAGCTTGTGAAGAATAACAAATGAAATTCCTTGATTCTCAATTCAATATGAACTTACCTTTACTTTTGTTTTAAACACCTTGAATTATTTTGAATACCTCTTATGCTGACATTTTAGTGGTGATCATCACATAATTCCTTAGGTGTCTTGAAACCTATTAGTTCTACTATGCCTCTCCATGCTTGAGAGTCTTAAATATTGATTTCATCTTTATGAATGCAACATATCTTCATGGATATATTAAAAAACCTAAATCAAATCCTTTGGAAGCTTAAATTACTATCCAAGACTTCATCTTTGTCACATCATGTTTTATCACTAAGCTAATTTACTTGATTATCCATTGATTATTATGGTTTTAAAATTGACTAATTACTATTTAATTAAGCTGTAAGTCATATGATATTATGGGACAATTATATGTTGCTTTGATTACATGATTACATTGCTATGATTTAGCTTCACTTTTATATTTTTTACTACAATATTTTATTGATACATATCATGATGTTACGAGATAACTACCTTCTTGTCATGAGTTGGATGCAAGATAGATCTATCCCTCAGATTATGATGGAGGGAGAGCATCATCAAAGATGATGGAATAGATGGAGGTGTTGGGGGATGATATAGGAATAGCTAGAACCCATGCACACAACAAGATAGATAACACTCTTTATATGCATTATTTGAATTATTAGTTTTAGTATATCTTTGGTGTAATATGCATTTAGATGATTGGTTATGTGTGTTAGTTTTGATCTAGTTTATTTTAATGCTAATGAGGATCTAATTTTATATGATTGCATTATGGATGTAGTACATTAACTAAGTGCATAATTTTGATTTTGATCATGTTGTGTTATTAAATCCATGATTATGGATGATATTTATTTAATGAGTAAGTAAATATGTTAGATTAGTATTCATTTACTATTGTCTATAAACTAATCATAATGTCTTAAAATATCTAGTTATAATGATATTTGGGAAAAATCATTATTTTAACTTAATGACATGATATATGAAAGTTAGTTAGAAGACATTGGGATAGTATATATAGAGTGGTAATAACAAATGACTATGTTATTAAAATATCATTATGTTTGACATTGTTATAATAGTTATTTGAGTTTATATTATGATCAAAAGATTGTTAATGAATTTTCACTAGTCACTTGTTATTAGAAGTCATATTGATATTGATCCATGATAAGTTGATGTAATAATTACCTAATATATCCTATGATTTAACCTAACCTAATGGGTTAAATACATTGACATTAGTATGTGAGGTTTGGTTTTATTGTTTCTTAGGTTATCGACTATAATTTGTAATGATTTAATAAATGGACTTTGTAAAGTTGGAACACAGGCATGTGAGGTCAAAATACCATGTGATGATTAAAAGATTAAAATAAATTTTGTTTTGAAACATTTGAGTGATTAGGGATTTTCTCTATTTGTCTCAACTTGATTTGACCTAGATTATAAAGTAAATATGTAGATAATGGGGTATTGCATGATGAGAACTAGGATGAACTATGATTTTTTTGTTACATTTGCATGTAATGAATGTATGAGAGAGGTTAATCGAGGAGATATGATAATAATGAGGAGAAAGAAGGGAATGAGATGATGGTGGATAAGAATAAGTGATCAAATGGAAGGAAAATGGAGATTCTAATTCAAGAATTTAAAAATTTAGAAGATATTTTGAGGTTGCTAATGAACTTACATTATTAGGTTGTCTTGAATATAGTAAATTTTGTGCTTAAGTTTTAATAGGTTTTTGGAAAATAAATAACAAATTAAATTTCAATATTATACCAATTTATCCCTATGGATGGCTTGAACATCCATATAACTAAATAAATATCTCCCAGAATCCTTAATTTTATTGGATAAACTATGTAATACATATGTCAAGATAGGTTTTTTGTTAATGTGTTCACTATGGGCCAAAGCCATGAAAACTTGAGTACTATAGTTGAGGTTATAATAGATATACATATAGCCCTATCTATGCTTTGTTTTATTCAAGAAAATACTTAAGCCTATAAAGGGTGGATTGTGTACATGGGTGTTGTTGGCTAATGTAGGCCCACATACAAAGATTCTATTTAAATGGATGAGCTAAATAGAGTTTTGGATGGAATGAACTTTTAAAATATCACATGTAGCTTGTAAATCTTTTGAAACACTTTAAGTAAACTTAAAGTGTAGTTTTTCAAATTTTGAGGAAGTAGGATCTCATGGTGATCAATGTAATTAGGATCATGGAATGAGTTCACATAGGCCTTAGAGACTCATCAAAGCTTTGAAAGATCAAGTAATAGTTCTTAGCACATGTTTAAATGAACTAGATCATCTTGTATGTCATGAAGAAATGAATGGTTTAGTTTTCTTATACATTTTATAAGTATGCTCAAGAAGCCTCTTAGACCAAAATATCACATGGAAATGAAGATTTTTATTCCAAAAATATCCTCTACAAATTTTGTATCTTGATGAGCTTGCTATCTCAAGATACAAGCCTTTAAAGTTAGACTTATAGAGTGAAATGTGTGCATAAACATCAAGTTTAATCCTTGTAAAATAGTCACTTGAATTCAAATGTCCCAAGTTTGAATGCATGGTTGATAAGTGTCCAAATCTTGGAATCTCAAATCAAATCAAATGATGAAAGACAACTTGACAATATTAGTGGGTCTCGAAGATCTAATAGAGTGCATTTGATCATGCATCAAAGATCAATAATGAGCATCAAGTCAAAAGAATAACATGAATGCATAGATAAAATGTGTTAAGATCTCAGGTTCTTGAAAGAAGATATAATTGTGTGCATTGACCAACAAATCTAGTGGGCCTAAATAGATCAATGAAGTGTATTTACTCATATAAAGTAGATCTGATGACAAGCGATGGGTCAAAAGCTCAGTGGATCCTAAGAGAAAATGTGAGGGTGACAAGTGTCTTAAGTGAATTAAACTAGTAAAATATATATGGCTTGCTTTCATTCGTATAGAGAAAGATCAATAGTGTGCATGAGGTCAAAGATTCAAAGAGATGATAGCAGGGTCCTAAGAATGAATGAATATCTGATAGATGGCATAATTTGAAAAGGCCTAGATCAAGATCGATAGTCATTGTGAAAATTAAAAAGCCATGGACTTCAAATATGGTCAAGGTCAAGCTAGATCAAATATTTTAAAGGGATGCCATAGAGGTAGACATTTCAATTTTGATGTGTTCATCACCAAAGCTAGCAACATGATTATAAACCTTTTACTCCATTCTTACATGCCAAATATGAAATATTAGGGAGCAATCCATGTCAAAACAAGATCACAATAGATTGATATATTGATCTAGATATTTTAACTAATTTGACACCATAATTTTTATTTCAAATAACTTGATCCCGCTATTGTAAATATAAGGAACATCAATGCAGGTCAAAAATAGATCAAAAGAGATTGATGTGGTTATTGTGGACACCTTATAAAATTAATATTAATAATTATGATCTTTTCTAATAGCATCAATGTCAGAATTATTTGAAATCTAGGTCATTATTCTCCCTTCTCCATCCTTCTATGCATGACCCCCATCTCTCTCATCCTATTCTACTATAACTATAAGCTTATAAGCCTTGAAAAGGATCCCTCTCTTTGGAATAACTAGGCTCTACCAAGATTTATACTATAACACATATTTGATGCAATAAAAGATTGAATTCTTCCATTTACAGGCTGAGTTAAAGTGTGTCTTATGACTTCATTTATGTGGTTAAGTGATTATATGCTTTCCTTGCATCTATCAAGGTTTTCTCACCTTCATGAAATGTTTTTTTAGTTCTCACAAGTAATTATAAGTGCATATATAGTCTTTTTATTGGTTTGGAAGTGGAAACCTACCCTCCCAAGCTAGGTCAATAGCTAGTCCATGCCTTTGTGTGAAATACTTAAGTGGAAGCTGATCAAAGAGTGAATGAAGTGATGTTTAACATCCTTGAATGCATCGTATAGTGTGTCTTATGAAAGGATAAGGATCAAAACATTTGGTTCATCACCTCTTTTTTATATGCTTTCATAGATTATTGTTAATCTCGCTCCCCTTTTCCTAGCAAAAATCTTGTTTAGGTTTAGTATATGTGATAGACCCAAAAGGAAGTCAACCTTCTCCATAGGTCTAACCCAAGATTAGGTGACCCACATCCTAGGATCATTCCCATGTTGGACTAGGTTTAAGCAAGAGGACCTGAATGATCCCCTTCTCATCTAGGGTGTAACCTAGGATGCCAACAAGTTTTTTGATACAATGAAGATATATATTAAAACACTGTGTTTATAAATGTAATCAGGATGAGAATATATTATTAAAAACCCAAGATATAATATGTAATGGTATATTGTTATGTTTATTATTTATCTATAATATAAAATATAGGTTTGTTAAATTGTTTTAAGGATAGTGTGGATGATGATTCATATGGGTTTAGGAAAAATTATGTGTATAATAATATTCCTTATAAACCTACAGATTCATATTAAAATAGAATACTTTTTGGTGAAGAGATTGTATACACATTATAGTGAAAACTATATGTGTGTGTGTGTGTGTGTGTGTGTGTGTGTGTGTGTGTGTGTGTGTGTGTGTGTGTGTGTGTGTGTGTGTAATAGTGTGAACTATATACACATTATAACACAAATAATATATACATTTTAGTGCAAAAGATTTTTTTTCCATCATTGAGATATCATATGAGATGGATATATATATGATGTACTTTCTATATACATACACATGAATACAACTATTATATATGATTGTTTTATGTTTATGAGGATTTATAATGGGTTCAATCCTTTCTATAGAGGATGACTGATAGCATTCTATAAAACTCTTTTAGTATATTCAAATTTGTATACAAACTTATTTGTCTAGTTCAAACCTTAAGGAATGAGTATGAACTTATAATTTTGACAATGCTTAAGCTAAATAAAAAGGAATTATTATATTCTATGTGTTGGAATTGATTATTATTATTATTTATTTTAATTTTGATTTTTTGATAGTTAAGATTAGGGGCTTGGGCGTCAAATACAATGTAAATAGTATACCTATTTTAAACCCAAAATAGGGGGAAATGAGAGAAAATGGATTTTAATAAGTTTTTTTTATTGATTACAGGGATTTAAAAATTTAAATTAATAAAATGGAAATGTGAACGTGATTTGTATATATGAGTTTTTAGATATTTATATTTATTAAATAATTTCTAGAATTGGATTTTAGATTGATTGTTTAGACTATATGAGTTCCAAATGGAAATAGATAATGAAAATCATAATCATGTGTACATTATACTCTAAGAATTTAGAACATGAATATCTTGGACATAATGAATTCACTATTATTTATAATAATATGAAAATTATAATATAGGGGTAGATACATGTGAATTTTATATATCTTGTATGAATGTGATATATACATTGTTCATATATATGTGGTAATATGTATGAAAAAAAATAAACACATATACACATGTATTTTATATATTTGTAAATATGAAAGGTATGCTTATAATTATGGTATTAGTTATGATCATGAATTAAGATAGTTAACCATGTGATGTGGTATACCATATTTATATGCATACAACTCTCTAAATATATAAACAAGGATATGAAAGTTTGAATACTATTTATAATGAGCATTGGAATTAATTATGACTAGTAAGTTGTAATTTGTGAAGTATATGGATAAAATTATATTTGAATAAAATGGATTATCATAAATGGTTCTATATTGAGTTACTTATAAAATTTAAAAACATTTATCTAGCATAAATATACCTGATTGGTATAAATTTTACTTCTTTATGCTATTATTTATATATTAAATAATATAGTTGAGATTCATTTCATACGTTTGATGGACTAAATGTATGTAATTTGATTATTTCCATACCTAACATGTTTTATGACTGATAAAAGGAAGTAATCTGATTGAATATATTGGTTATGTTTCAAATTAACCAAATATCACATTGTTGGTATTAAATAAGTAGTGAGGTGGAATTCAATAGCTTACTTAGCATCGCCAATGCCAGATGAGGGTAATTTGATCAAGGTGGTGTGTATGAATTTGAATGATCCTAGAAATCACTAACTATTTGAAAACTTTGACTAAATTAATGTTTAGTTAAAAAATATTATTTCATATGTTTGATTTACATGCTTGTGAGTTATCATGTTAGAACATATTTTATTTATAGTAGACAACCCTTTTTTTATAAATTTTATAACACACAAGTACTAGCTTGTCTCTATGGATTCCTGTACCATCACTATCTACCCATTCATAAAGGGAAGGCCATTCCCTAGCTGTAGGATTGTACAAGGGATCGATGGTCTATGGTTGGTGTGGAAAATCACTCGAATGATTATTTACCTCCCGATAATAGTATTTCATTAGATATTACACTTGATATTACCATAGATACTGGAATTCATGAGACTCATGATCCATGGAGCCTTGTATCTTAATTGTATTAACTATTATGTCATATTCCTCATGAAATGTAATATATGTATACATTGTACTTTTATAGAAGTGGATATAATATTATACTAGTAGTGGCTGGAATTATGTAATTACTTTATGGAATATATACAATTATATTTTGTTTCATATGTTGCTAGTGATCAGTAACTGATAGATGTTACATGTTTATTTTATGGCTAACATACTTAACGTGTTATAATTGGGTCACTAATTATATTCTTATGGTGAAATCTAATGTAAAAATATGATTTTTTTAAAATTACATTATTTTAGTAAATCCTAGTGAAGATGTTATAATATTTCACCCAAAGCTTACATTTGCCTTCAATTCCTTGTAGCCTTTAAAACACACAAAGATCCTTGTGTAGAATAATTTATAGATGATATTTATAAAACATGCATATTTTTGAGTACCTAGTATTCCCTTATATATTTTTTTCAATTCTCATGACCATCCATTAAGTATAAGTACACTTATTCACCTTATTTCTCTCTCCAATTAGGCCTCAATTAGGTTTCTAGGCCTAAAAACTAATATTTTGATCCTTACTTATCCCACACATGTGAAACTAAAAATAAGTGGTTGATTAAATTTTAGGATATCCTATCCATGTTCCATGTCAAATTTGGACTTATAAAACCTTGAGTAGGTGGGTAAAACAAGAAATGGCCAAAAACCTAGTTTTTCATAATATTCTCACACTGCCTTCAATAATCAGACATGTAGGAGCACTTACAAGATCAAATGTACATATTTTTAGGCCTAAGGATATATAAAAATCCAAATACATATTTCCTATTATTTTTCATTATTCTACGAGATCAAATACCCTATTTTAAATCTAAAACCTCACAAAAACATAGTATTGAATGCTTCCATACATGTGTAAGTACAAACCAAATTCACGGTGAGAGTTTTACTAGAGAGAAGTATTATTTTAAGGTGGTTTTAAGAGCAATAAAAATCATTTATGTCACTTAGGAATCCAATCTCTCTCATTGGGTTCCTATTAGGGTTTTAGGAGGGTTTAGAGTGGTTTAAGTTCTTAATGATTATTCATAAACCCTAGGGCCTTAACTCCTAAATTAATGCCAAAAAATACAAGTGTAAAATTTTATTCAATTAACCCTAGGTGATGAGTATCCCATGAAGTTTTTTTGTAAAATTATGATCTAAAGAATGTGCTCCTCAGGTTTCTACTATACCAATTGGGAGTACTCTATAGTCTTAATAATTGTTCATACATGTTAGGTACCCAAACCAATTCCTAATGCCATAATATTGGATTATGGATACTAATTCACCATTATTGAAAACCATTGGACCCCATTCATAAGCTTAGGGTCACACTAAGCAAGCGAACATCTATTTTAACTACAATCTACACTTAGAAGGGCTCAATAAGGTCTTATAGGCCAAATGGTCATTTTTATTATCTTTGTATGAATATGGATGCCCATATAGGGTTTTTTCCACCAATATGAATCTTATTAGTTATTTCAAGTCCCATATCACCTTCAAAAAACCATTCTTTTCACATCTATACACACAAGCCTAGGTGTGTGATTTTATGCTTACCAAGCTTAAACAAACCTATCAACCTTGACATAATTTTTATTAACCATAGATATCATATATAATCATGATAAATCTAGATAATAATTTACATGTGATTTTATTATTCCTATAAACCTTTGTATTTCAAACCAAGTAGGCATCTTTCATATGACTAGGCAAGCCAATATGAGCTAATTTGGCTATGTGACTATAAGGGTTCAAGTGAATTTGTTTTGATCACTCTTTTTAGGTTTATATTTGATTTATAATGATTATATTCAATTTATTATTAATTTAAACCCTAAAACCACTATTTTACACTACATCTTCTTGTCAATTTTAAAAACCAACTTGAATTAGTCAAATAGACCTGTATATATTCATTAGGTGTCTTAGCTGCATTTTAGAGTTTAGGACCTATTATACAAGTAATAGATAATTTCAATGATATTTTTCATAGTGTTTATATTTTATTTTTATTATTTATAACCTCTAAAAAATTGTTAATATTTTCATCTACTTCACACTACATGTGTGTTTTCCTTTACTCGGCCTATAATAGGCTTGTTTGGGATTTTTCGCTTTCCTAATGAATTTAATCATCTAATTAGATCACGTGGGGTTTATAATCTAAATATATAGATATGATTTATTCCTTTCATATCATACACACATTTTTATATATTCTTCATGTTGACTTAAGGGTTCAAACTACTTACATTTTTCTATTCTTCATGTAGGTGTCATTAGGGTATCTTAAGTATTAGGTTTTGTAGCCATATTTTATCCATTGATCTTAAAATTATCCAATTTTACACAAAATACATTGAATTAAACCTTTATGTCTTCAAAATACCAATCTTGATACACATTCATTATGTCTCTCATGAAAATGGGACTTACAGGTTTGTAGACCTGTAGGTCTACATTTTTTATGCTTTAAGCCTTAACATGATACATGTTTGATAATTTACACCCTAATATAATTTATACATTGAATAATTAAATTTATTATGAGTTCATTATCCTCATATGACTCTTACAATGAAATATAAGGCCTTTTGAAACCATTTTATGTAGGTAACATCATAACATAGTCCTTAAGTAGGGAACATGAATCCTACTTGGAGGACTAGTACAGAGTGACAAGTCATGTTGGGTATCTTTGAATGAGATTATAAGATAATTAAAAATTTCAACCATGACTTATATATATTAAACCCTATCAAATCCTCCAAAATTTCAAGTTCAACTTGTAACATATCCTTCATAGAGGCTCCTCTTGATACCTAATTATTCACACATGTGAATCTGATGGAGATAGATGTGATATGGTTTCATAGGCCCATATATATCCTCAATAATACTTATCATGATTAAACGAGATCTAAATTGGATGAAGTTTGTGTAAAATTAGACCTATAGGGTTTATTAGGGTTTTTACTCCATATCTTGTTAACCATGATTTATATAGGTCAACCCCTTAAACCCTAAAATATTTTCATGAATATTAAGCCCATGAGGGTTTCCTTAAATTAATAAGATAATTTTAACCAGTTCATATGAATTTTCATGAAATATTCATAAACCTCTAGCCTTCTCAAGCTTATGAAGAGCTTGACTGAACTTTTGACTAGTTTTCCACATATATTGACCTCTCTACACCTATGCAAACTTATTTTCCATGTGAATAACTTGAGGTGGTTGAAAATTCACTCTTATAATAATTTTCACCTAAATATACACCATAATGTCCATACAAGTGACTGAAAACTACCTTATTTTGAATTATTTTCTATCTTTGGACATTGGACTATAATGTTTTCTAACTTTGACTATTCTCTTACCACCTTCTAACACCATGCATGTTATCAAATCTCTTGAGGTGATTTAACTTTTGAAAAGTATGTATAAATTTTGAAATTTAGATTAATAAGTGACTTTATAGACTTTAGAGTGCATTGAAAAATATGGTGAAAGACTAATGCATGGTTATATGAGCTCAAAGGAATGACTAAAAATTATATGGTGACACATCATAGTGACATGACCTTGAATACACATAAAAAATAAACATTTGTTCATGAATGACCTTTGAAAACTATAGAAGTGTATGAAGATATAAAAACCTTAAAAACTATTAAACAAGGATTCAATTAACCACTTGAATAACATTACAAGACCAAGGTGACTATTTACAAGCTTGGGAAGCCCTAGGAAAAAGTTCCAAACTATAGGGGTTGACCTTTTGACCTGGGGGCTAAAAATGGTCAAAAATTTGGTGATTCACATGGGTAGCATGCTTTAAATCTTGAAATATCACTATCCTTATTCTCCATTGGGAAATAAATTCACTCTCATGTTTTAATCTTAAATTGATATACCTCTTAAAGATTCAAACTCACACCACACCTCACAAAAAGAAACAACACAACATGCCAAAGGAATTTATGGAAAACCACAAAACATGAAACAACACAAAATTTCAAAGGCATTTACAGAAAACCACACAAAAATAAACAACACAAATTTATAAATACATTTATGGAAAATCACACAAAACACTATGCTAATCACCATTGGAAAACAAACACATCACATAACTATCTTTAAAAAAATCAAATTAACCTAAGTAATAGGTCTTCAAGTGCATCCCATTGACTAGGATACTTATCTCTTCTCCCTTAAGTATTGGTAAATGGAAGGCATTGTGTTCTTTACATCCAATGATCAAATAGGGCCCACTCCATAATGTATCAAATTTTGTGTGTTTATTAGGTTGGCATTGTCCTCATCCATCTTTAAAACAAGATCACCTTATTGGAAATTTATTATAATAGTTATATTATTAAATTATTTATTAATTTTGGCTTGGTGGTACTCTAAAGTGTGCATGGATTCATCTCACTTATCCTCTAGTTCCATCAATTATACCATCCTTACCTCCATAGGGTTGTTCTCTGTTAGTTATAATTGATGTGTTAATTCTAAGGTAGGTAAATTAAGATAAATAGGAAATTTGTCTTATCTACCATACATAAACATGTATGGTGAGTTACCCACAACTCTCTTAAGAGTAACTCTATCAACCCATAAGGCTATCTTCAACCTTGTATGCCAAGTTCTCTAATTATCATCAATTGTCCTCTTAATGATCTTGATCAAGTTTTTATTTTTAGACTCTACAAGTCCATTCCCTTGGAGGTAATAATTAGAGGAGGTACTTAGGTATGCCACACTCATTTTCCCACTCACTTATATTTTCACCCAAGAATGTTAATGCATTATTATATATGATGGTTTATGGTGCCCTAAACCTAGTCACTATGCTCTCATAGAAGTCAAGGACCGATTTTTAATTAGCTTCTTTAAGTGATACCACCTATACCCACATTGTAAAATGATTAGTGGCTGTGAGTATCCATTTGTGACCTACATTTGAGGTAGGATTAATCATACCTATAAAATAAATCTCCCATTTTATTAATGATTGGTCAACTTGGATGGGATTGAGAGGTAAAGATGATAAACTTTCTTTTCTAGTGAATAAAGCACACTTTTCACACCTTCTTACCCATGCATAAGAGTCCTTGAAGAGGTTAGGATAATATTAAACTACCCACATTATATTTACTATTATAGTTTTAGGAGAAAAGTGGCCTCCTATAGGCCCATCATGGAATTGTTCTAAATTTTTTTCTATTTGCTTAATATCAACACATTTACGTAGCATAATATTAAGATATTTTATGAAAAGGAATCCATATATAAGAACATATGGTATGGATTTAAGCCTAAAGTACCCCATTTTTGACTTATCTAATATTTTTGGGCACTCACTTGATTTCAAGAATCCTATCATGTCTTGCATCCAACTTTTAGTATGTGAAGGTGTTACTACTTGGGGATCATATTGTACTAAAAAGGTTACATATTTATTCCCTTGAACGTCACATGATAAATTCTCACATAGGCATTTTAATCTTAATATTTTGGTGACCTTAATCTCTACTTTATATTCCATCACTTTGGTAATCCAACCTACCCTATTCTCATTCAAGTCCCTATTGAGAATGAAGTCATTGAAACTTGGGTGAGAAGGAAGTCCCTATTCTCATGATTATTTATAATTTTTTTGAATATTATTATGACTTCAAAGACTTGTTTTTCTACAAAAGCATACTTCTCTTCATAGCCTTCAAGCCCTTGACTAAATAATATAATAGGATTCTTAGCACCTTGATTGATTTATTTTATTAACATGGTAGATATGGTGTTAATATTAGAGAAATCATACAAAAATAAGTCATTTTATAAGTCAAAATTTAATCAAGGTAGGTACTTATGTTATAGCTTGCTTTTTAGCCTCAATATTGCTTGTCCCTTCTTTAGTCTAGATGAATGTTTGATACTTATTTAACACAGCTATCAAAGGTTTTAAAAGATTATAAAAACTAGTTATAAACCATACAATGAAGTTTATATTTACAATGAAACATTCCATTCCCTTCTTATGTAATGGTAGAGACAAGGCCAAGATAGATTTCACCATTTCAGGGTGTATGGTCAACCCTTCCTTAGAGATAATACATCCTAATAGCTTTCCCTCATGGATTGATTTTTTTTAAAGGTTAAAAGATATCACAAACTTCCTAAACCTCTCAAAAATCAGTTTGAGATGAGCTAAATTGTCACTAGCATCTTTTGAAAAAATAGTGATATCATCAAGGTACAATAACACCATCTTATTGATGAAACTTTGGAAAGCCATTTCCATAGCCTTTCAAAAAGTATATCTTTCATTATAAAGTAAAAAAGGAATATTATTATAGGAATAGGTGCCACATTTGGTTATAAATGAAACTTTATATTGGTCATCTTCTTTCACCAAAACTTAGTTATAACTAGAATACCCATACAAGAGGGAGAAACATTGAGACCCTACAAACATTTAAAGGTATTTTCTCTATTTAAGGTAGAGGATGATGATAATATTATAGTCTCAATTTTCACCCTTGTAGAGGGTTATTTAGACTCTCTCCAATTGAGATATACAATATGAACAACCCCAAGCTATGGGTAACCTATGTTGGGGCTGAACCTATGGAGTAGGCTGACTTCCTCTATGATGCTCACCTAAACTAATTATAAGATAATGCTTCATAGGGAAAAGGGTTAGAAATGGTATAAGGTATCCTAATAAATTTAACCAGGTGATGTACCAAACCGAAGAGGGAGAATCCCATAATCTTAAACCCACATTAGATTCATAGAAGATAATACTAGTTCACACAACCTCAAGATCAATCTACTTGCATAAGTATTTCATAGAAGAGGTTTAGAGTAGAACACTAATATATAAATACAAGTAGGATTGAAAAATAAATAAAAATGTCATAAAAGAGGATCATGGATGAGGAATATTCTCCTTCACACAATTCCATCATACATAACTCACTAAAATAGAGTCGACGTGAGAGATAGGTAAAGAAAGTCCTTATTTACATCAAGAGGTAGTTCTTACAAATGCTTGATAAGGTCAACCCTAATCAAGAGGAGAATACTTTATATTATATTAAAGAGTATCCCTATATCCTAGAAAGATAAAAAGTCTAAAATTTGAAAACCTTTATAAAGGAGAATGAGACTAGGATATATAGGATAGAGAGTTAGAGAGAAAGGATGTAGGAACATGCCATAAAAAAAAATACTTTGTCATAGGTCATTAATTTAAACTAAGATACCATATTTACTCCTTATACAATGAAATAATTTCCACCTTGTTGATTAATTAGGACACTACCTATGGATTGTTGAGTGAGGAAGTCCCCAAAGGTTCTAAGGACACATTGAATTCCCCTAGCTGTAGTTCCCAACACTAGACCTTTTCTTTGATCCTCCATGCATCTCTCCATTTGGATTTTGCATAAGGACCAAATACTTACATATATAAAACTAACTAATCTTTTATTATGTCTACTTTAAGTGGTTTCTTCTTGAGACTATGGCCATGCTGAAGGATGAATACCCTTTACATTAATCACATCTCTGCTTTATCTTCATGTTTGGATCATAAGTTCATCTATAGGTGGAAAACCAATCTAATATTCATTTTTCTATAGTTTACATATCAATATAGACCCATATACTATATATAAATTTTATGTATTAAAATAGGTCCAAAATAGACCCATCCTAACTCTATAGGAACCAAAATCTCATATATGCATACATGAAACCTTCTTAGAAAGGTGAACACTATTGCATAAACAACCTTACCCAAGAAAAACATGAACCAAAGGTCCATATTTTTAACCTTAATGGTGATCCATAATGTTCCTTATAACTTACTACATTATTTTATCCCTTTAATGGTGTTGGATCGATATTTCATGGTGATAGGATGACCCTATAAGACCCATTTGCTTCTATCAAAAATGGCTTTAGTTTGACTCCCATTGAAAGCTCTAAGATTTCCTTTGCTCTAATTGGCTATTGATCATGACTTGGATTGTTGATGTAAATTGAACCATATTATAACATTGATCTTACTTGATACAAATCAATATGAGTCATTGATCTACCTCTGACTTATCAACCTTGTCCAAGCTTATGCCACATGTCAAATGTGTGTTAATTCTCAAGATCCACTATCAGTCTACCAGCCTCATGCACTTATGACACATGTTAATATATTGAGCCTTTTTATTTTTTGACTCTCCATGCCCCATTAGATAAGGATGTATGAATAAATGTGGACTGCTAGATCAAATGGGACCCACTATTTGAAAGCTAATGGCTAGTTCATGAGCTTAATTTTGACATCCTCATTCTTATCAAATGATGTTTGCAAAACTATAAATGAAATTCACACGACCATAAAATTTAATCTCAAAAGGATTAATTTTTCTCTATATTAAAAGTGATGTTAGAATGAATGTCTTATGTTGTAAGTCTATTTTTATAAGCTTATAACTTGAAGCATGAAAGTCATGGAGGCACCAAATTTTCAAGAGATGTTCTTGAGGCCAAAATTAATGAACCCATTTGATCCACTAGTATTGAGAGCCCTCTAAGTGAAGATATTAAATGAATAATTTGGCTAGTGTATTTTATTCTATGTGAAATTCTGGTGATGGTCTAGTTCATTTGGCTAAGTATGGGAAACTTTAGCAAAATCTAGTTGAGGAGTCAACTTATGAACATGTATATCATAATTTGTGCTTAGGTAGATGAACCAAAACTTAGTGAATATGTTCATGGGAATAAAATTAATATAAAAATATAACCCATTATTCTTGACTTACTTACACATGTGATATATGGCCTCATCAATATGCTTACTCAAAATTTCTACCACTAGACCCAAAATGTCTAGATGAATACAATGAAGAACCAGACGAATGCTCTGTACTTATACACTCATTCCAAGCACTCTTGAAACCTTATAGGGTCTATGAAACCTATCCATCTTCTTAAATCTACTACTCCATAAAAATATGTATTATATTCATATTTGGGCCAAAAATTGGCCAACATCTTTGGTAATTCATAGGAGTTACATGTTTACCTATGAAATAGAACCCAAACCATGTGAGTAGTCTAGTTCATTGGGCATGGAGTCATCTGATCTATAAATAATATTATTATGATGATGATACAAGGTTAACCCTTTGGAACCTCTCTTTAAATAAAACAAAGGCCCAAAAATAAAACAACAAAGTCAAATGCACATAGGCATTTGTAGGAAAGAAAAAATAGCTAACCTACTAAACAAATATGCATAATATAACTTAGATAAAAGCATAAAAACTAATATAATATATAGAAGACCTTTTCAAAAAAATTCCTCCTAGATCAAAAGGAAAAATTCTATTATCATCCACTTATAACAAACTAATATGAAAAATACCTTACCTTGGACGTACCATAATTGGTGAACCATGTAGTTTGATGGCCAATCCTTTTGATGTGATCTCTAATGGATGGAATGGAAAAAAATATCTCCAATGTAGACATACTAATCTAAATCTCCAAATATCAATTCATTTTGGACTAAAAGAGCACTTGCTTGATGTTGCTCTCCACTCTTGAGAAAATGTTGCATGAAGACTTCATTCAGGACATTGGGAGTAACTACACTTAGTTCAATTAATGGTTCAGAAATGCCATGTTCTTCCACTTTATCCTTGTGTAAATTAGGACTGATCATAATTATATCAACATGTTCATGTATTTCTATAATAAAATCATGTCCCTTATAATCTTCTAATTCTTTGGCTATAGCATTGAACTACTGCCATAACTCTTTAGGATCTTCATTGGTATAGTTGTCAAATTGAATCACTTGAGAACTTGAGATGTCCCCTTCATCAGCCTCACTCAAGATATCATCTTGATCTTCAACTAAAAATTAGGGTTGATTTGACCATGCCAGGTCTAAAACATCATATTCGTCTTTCTTAAAGTTTGATCTACTTTCCTCTAACTCCAACATATCAGGGCTATCCTCAACTAACACCTCAAATTGAAGTAGACCAACATCTAATTTCTAGTTCTAATCCTCTTCATAATTTATGTATAATGGACCTTTAATAGTCCATTCAAGGTTTTCCCATGTTTATCTTGTGTATTTTTCTCTTTAATAAATTTTACAACACTAATCTACTCCATTTCACTGAAGAAATCCAAACACAAATGTTTCCATTGATCTTCTAAATCACTCAAGTTTCCCTTCACCTCCATAATAGGCTCATGAAGGTTGTCCTCTTGCTTCTCATTAGGCTCTTGCAACTTGAAAGTTGAAACATACTCCTCCCTATGAATTGGGCTGCCTATCATGATCTCCTCATCATAGACACTAGCACTGTCCTCTTCAAGTTCACCTATTACTATAATATCCTCCTCCATCCTTTGTTCAACAAACACTTTATCCAAGAGGGAGATGGTGGGAGGATGAAGAAGTTCACCTTGATTTCATCTTATGAGAGTATCCTTATATTTAGGTATTTTGAATTATATTTTAGGTGGTTATTGAACTGAGGAAAGAGAGTCTTGGAAGTCTTGTACACCAAGCTCAGTGCACTGAGCCATGGTTTCTTGATTCATTTCTTGCACAACTCAACCTTCCTCTACTAGGACTAATTCTTATACTACCTCAACTAACACCTCCTTTTCCTTATTTATGCCATCTTTGATTTATTTACATGAAGGTATTGTGTAATATTTGGCCACCTTCTCCTTTTCTTGAATGGGTATGGGAGAAGATGGTTTCACAAGAGAGGGTATAAAAGAGTTAGGGTTATAAGAGAGGATCTGAGATACAATATCTTCATGCTCTTGAGTGAGAATGGGCATAGGGTTAGGAAAGGTTAAATTAATTGGTTTAGTCTTGACATACTCTTTCTCCCATTTCTCGAAAACTTATTCAATGGATTATACACACCCTTTCATCTCTTGCTTATTAGCATGGGGGTAGTCATTTTCTTCAATGGATGCCCATACATTCCAAAAATCTTGAAAGAAAATATTTATCCCCTCTATGGAATTAATAAGGAATTTTTATCCAATCTTGACCCCCTCTTTTATATTCATTATTTTTATTCCTTGGCCCAATATTTCCTCTATGAGTTTTAATAAGGATGGACTTTGACAAGGTTGACTAGGGGGCTGATCAAGAGATCTTGAAGGTTGAGATTGATGATCTTAGAGGAGAGAGGGAACATGAGGCTGGTCCAAATGAGACTACTTATCTTCATAAGATATTAACATACTATATTCATTTTGGACCATGTTTCTTATTATTATTATTATTATTATTATGTCCTCATTCTTATAAGATGACCATTTTTCACTTTCATAAACTGTTCATCTTCTCTTCACTAACTTAAATCACTCCTTTATTTTTGTAGAGAATGGGTAGGGATGACTAGAGAAAAATCCAAACCCTTACCAATATCCCTTATCAACTCAATTTAAATTTTTAATACTTACTTAACCACTGACAAGGATGTAATAGGGTAAGCCTAGTCTTGATAAAGGGAATTATAGGACTAGTTTAAAAGTAAAGGAGTCTGACCTTGGTTAAATGCAGGGGTAGGAGAAGGACAAAGGATATGATATGGATGATAGGCTACTTGAGGGCCTCTTGGTGAAACACATAAACATTATTTTCCTGATAAGTGTGCTGCTAAAGTAGGGGATAAGCATATTGATCAAAAGATGACTAATTATACATACTAGATTATGATGATTAAGAACTTAGTTAGGCTGCTTAACCAACTGATAGATGTTTAGAGTCATCATTCTTTTAAATTGCCTCCAAAGGTTGATATGTAGAATAATAACACCAAATATTCTTCCACTACTTTGGACATTAGTCCCACCAAGCTTGCTAGAAACTGTTATAGTCTCAATTTGAACCTTTAGAGAGGGTTTTTTAGGCTCTCTCCAATTGAGCTATATAATGGGAACAACCCTAGGCTATGGGTAACCTTTGTTGGGTCTAAACCTCTAGAATAGGTCAGCTTCCTCTTTGATGCTCACCTAAACTAATGATAAGCTAATGATTTATGGATAAAAGGGTTAGAAAGGGGATAAGGGCTCTTAATAAATTTAACTAGGTAATGCACCAAACTTAAGAGGGAAACTCCCATAATATTGAACCCACACTAGATCCACATAAGACAATACTAGCTCACACAACCTAAAGATCAAACTACTTGCATAAGTATTTCATAGAAGAGGTTTAGAGTAGAACACTAATCTAGACCTAAAATCAACATTGAAAACTCCATAAACAAGGTTAGAAAGGAGGACAATGGATGAGTAATATTCTCCTTCACATAATTCCATCATACACAACTCACCAAACTAGATCCAAGGCAAGAGAATGGTAAAGAGAGTCATTATTTCCATCAAGAGGGAGTTCTTACAAATATTTGACAAGGTTGAGCCTAATTAATAGGAGCATAATTGATAGTATCTCAAAGAATATCCTTGTGTCCAATAAACATAAAAAGTCTAAAATTTGAGAACATTTACAAAGGAGAATGAGACCAAGATATATAGGATAAGAGAGTCAGAGAGAGAAAGGATGGGGGAGCATGCAATTAGAAAAAGAAAATTTTGTCTAGGATAATTAATTAAACCTAAGCTACCATATTTTCTCCTTATCCAATGAAAGCCTTACTACATTTTTGATTAATCAGGATGTTGCCCATGGCTTGTTGTGTGAGGATGCCCTAAAGGTTCTGATGATGCATTAAATGCCCCTAGCTATAGTTTTTAACACTAGAGCTTTCTTTGATCCTTACATTTAAAAATTTGATTGAGATTTGATTATGTTTGTTTTGGGTGGTTGTTTGTCAAGATTATGACCATGCTGAAGGATGAAGACCCTTTGCATTAATCACATCTTTGCTTTATCTTCATGTTTAGATCATAGGTTCATTTATAGGTGGAAAACTAATTTAAGGTTATTCATTTTCCTATAGTTTCCATATCAATATAGGATTATAAACTATATATCACTATTCTATATTATAATAGGTCCAAAATAGACCCATACTATCTTTGTAAGAACCAAAAGGTCATATATGTACACAGATCCTTCATAGAAAGGCAAACACTATTACAAAAACAACCCTACTTGAGAAAAAATATGAATTAAAGGTCCATATTTAGCCTTAATGGAAATCCATAATGTTCCTTATATCTTAATTCATGGTTTTGTCCCTTTAATGACATTGGATTGAGCTTTCATGGTGATAGGATGACCCTGTAAGACCCATTTACTTCTATCAAAAATGGCTTTGATTTGATTCCCATCAAAAGATCTAGGCTCTCCTTTGCTCAAATAGGCTATTGATTATGACTTGGATTGTTGATGTAATTTGACCTATCTTGCACCTTTAATCCTACTCAATATAAAATAATGTGAGTCATTGATCTACCTCTGACTTGTTAGCCTTGTCCAAGCTTATGCCACATGTCAAATGCACATTAATTCTCAAGATCCACTATCAATCTACTAGCCTCATGTGATTACACCATGTGTTAGGCTCTCTATCCCTCTAATTTTTTGACTCCTCACACCCTATTAGATTAAGATGTATGAAGTAATGTAGACTATTAAATTAATTGGGATTGACTATTTGAAAGCCAATAGCTAGTTCATGAACTTAAAAATGACGTTCTCACTCTCATCAAATGACATTCATTTCACCATCATTGACATTTTCATGGCCATCAAATTTAATCTCAAAAGGATTCATTTTATTTAGCTTAAAATTTACGTTAGCATGAATGTATTATATTACAAGTCTATTTTTATAAGCTTATAACTTAAAGAGTGAAAGTCATGGAGGCACCAATTTTTTAAGAGATGTTCTTGAGGCCAAAAATAACAACACATTTAATCCACTAGTCTTGAGATCCCTCTAAATGAAGATATTAAATTCATAATTTGGCTAGTCCATTTGCTCATACGTGATGGTTTGGTGATGGTCTAGTTCATTTGGCTAAGTATGGGAAACTTTAGAAAAATTTGGCCGAGGAGCCAACTTGTGAACATGCATAACTTATTTTATGCTTTGATGCATGAACAAAAACTTAGCATGTATGTTCTTTAAACTAAAATAAATTAACCTATATGATCCATTCTTCCTGAATTATACACACATGTGAGATATGGCCTCGTCAATATGATCACTTAAAAATTTTGCCACTAGACCCAAAATCTCTAGATGAATACAATAAAGAACCAGATGAATGCTATTCACTTTCATACTCATTCTAATAATTCTTGACACATTATAGGTTATCTAAAACATGTACATCTACTTAGATCCACTATTACATCAAACCATGTAAGAGCTTCATATGTTAGCCAAAAAAATGGCTAATAGATCCTTTAAAGACACCCTATTTAAATCTTTAAAATCTACACATAATCTGATTTCCCCACTCTTCTTCCTCATAGGAACTAGATTAGAAGCCCATGAAGATTGATTAATAGGGAATATGATTTTTTATTCAATCAACTTGATTCATTATTTCTTCATCTAAACTTCAAACTTGGGACTCATGGGTCTTTGATTTTGTCTCACTAGTTTTGCACTTGGGTCCAACTCAATGGTTTGTTGAGATAGACTAGGGTCAAACCAATTGACGTAACCATAATCCCATGAAAATATATCTAAAAATTCTCTAAATAATTAAAAATAATAATCCTTATCATCCTTAATACGTAACATTCCCAGCTTGAGGTGTTTGTCTTTGAAGATTATAAATATTTCAAAATGATCCTCACTGGCATACATGCCTACCTTATATTTTCTCGTTTGATATTCTTCATTGAATATGATTCAAAGGGTCACAAATCCTTTAGGGATATTTTTGGAATATAGTTTCACTATTTTATCACCATATTTTTGTAAAAACTTACCTTGATTCTTTGAGGAGAACTTAGCTTCTTCACATAGAAAACATGCAATCTATTTATCACTATCAAAGACTTGGAAACTTGTATTTTTATCTGATATAGATGGTCTAACCAATACTTTGACATGTTTTTGGTGTTTCCCAATTTTTACATCATTTAGGATGTCATAATGAGCCTTTACTATTTCCAATCTATCAACATATTGGTTCTTTTATATTGGGAATGATTTCAAGTTGAAGGCCTCAAAATATTCAATGAGGTCCCAAATCTTGTGCTCTTATGCCTTCAATAATGTATTTTTTATAGAATTATTCCCTATAACCTAATCTACTAGTATTTCACTATCACCATATGCTTGTAATTGTTTTACACCATTTTTCCTTACCCACTAGATGCCATGAACAAGTCCTTCATACTCTATTGCATTGGAAGAGAAATAAAATTATAACCTTATAGTAGAAAAGCATTTCTCCTTAAAAGGAGAAACAAATATTATACCTAACCCTACTCAATTTTTGCTCTTTTAACCATCAAATAACAATCACCACATTATCTCTTAACTTTCATTAGGATTTGAAAGGGATGATATGGTTGCTCCTTATTCATACATGCAGTAGACTCATAGACCAATTTATTTAATGTGCTTGAAAGGATCAAACTCATGGTTCTAAGTACCCCATTAATTTATAAAAAGTTTAGGTATACCATCAAGAGGTGCAATTGGTTCTTGGTCATTGGGATGGTATCCACAATCAATAATAGTACAATTCATGTTAGATTTGTTTTATACATAAGGGCCCACATTAAATTTTTCCAAAGGTTCAAACTTAATTAAAAATTTAGCACCATATCTAGTCCTAAATGCCATATAGTACCAATCAAAATTCAAGTACACCCCAATCTTAGTAGTAAAGTCCCTTGAAAAATAAAGAGCAAAGTGAGGTGGTATATCTCCAACTACAATATCTTGAGTGATAAAGAATGTAGGACAAGCATGAAAATTCAGTTGTAAACCTTTAATGATGCCAACTATTTTGGCTATTGATCCATCTAATTATAACACACCCTTGGAGTTCGGTTCATACTTCAAATTTATCTTATCAGCTACTTATTTTAGTATGAATAATCTACTTTATCCAATATCAATAAAAAAATTATGAACTAATGAATATATAATGATAATAGAGAGGTAAAAAGGAGGAGGTTTATTTTCTCTTCCATTTTTGGTTAGCTACCCATCATTTGCCAAAACTACCCCTCTTTCACTAGGTTACCTAGGTGTTGTATTGAGATCTTAGAGATCATTTTGGAGTAGATATATTTTTCCAGGGATGGATAATGTGTCTCAAATTTAGATATTACATGAACCTTATTCATTTATTTTACAATGTTCATAGGAGAGCTGCCAATCTTGTCACACCCTTTAGTAGCCATAACACTACCAAGACCTTATGTTACTTGATGTATAGGAAGAGCTTTAGCATTATAATAAATATATAAAAATATTAGGAATGAAAATCTCAGGTGCACTCTCTTAGATCTTTGTGTTGAGGTCCTCAAATCCCTGTATGACTAGCTTGATCTCACTTGCAAAACTATCAATTTTAGTTGAGGTATCATTGAGTGTAAGTATATATATTTTATCTAACTCCTTATAAAAGGCTTCTAGGTTTTCCTACAACTTTTCCACACTTACATCTAAAATATCCCCTTAATCACAAGGCTTAGTCTATAAGTCATGGAAGAGTTCTACTAAGGTTCTCTCCTAAACCTTGATCTAATTTCTAAACAAATTTATGCTATGCATGATCTATGACCTTTCTACCTTACCTATAGAGTACATCTTATCCATTAGCTACTCCTTCTCATCCTTCATTTTATTTAAGTGTTCATCTATCACTGAGGCTTAGTTGGATAAATTTAATAAAATTTCATCTATTGTTTATGTGCCTTCTTTTAGATTTGTGAAGAGATCTTCCACTTCTTGGAGCTTATCTGATAGCTCCTTATTTAGTGCAACACTAAGGTCTTACTCTTCTTCTTATTCTTGAGCTAGCTTGGCCTATAGTTTTGGGAGCACCTGCACCACCAATACACAAATTTTATCAACCTATGATAGGTCAAAGGTGTTGACACTAACCATAAGAGATGGCTCTACTACCTCAATGCACTCATAAATTTTTTATAATTTGAATATGTTAGCTTGCACTTCCTCTTTTTATTCCCTAAGGAGTTTTTTTAGTTTCCTAACCTTACCATAATTTATGACATTTCATCATGTTACTTTTATGGCCATTCTTATTAGTGAATTCCTAGATTAGACTGGGTTCATGGCCTATGGGTCAATAAAAAGATATTACTATCCTTCTATAATATCCTTTATGCTCTAAGTTTAATCTTTTGACACCTCTAATTGGGACTCACCCATGTAATAATCCAATAAAAATGAAAGATACTTGCATGTCCTTATTGTGGTAGATTGGGGGCATAGTTTTTTATAAGTATAAATATTCATCCCCCAATCCTTCTACATTATTTCTCTAATGTTGAGCTCTTTGTATCCATTTTATATGATTTCCTTCTCCTCCATGTGTAATTATTCCTTTTCATTGGCACCATCGCTCTCTTTGACATGCTCCTCTAAGGAGTGACTTGTCTGGTCCTTGGGGGTTACTTCATTAGACTTATCCCCCTCATCCATTTCTTCATTCTAAGGCTTTTCGATGTTTATCTCAAGGGATATACCTTGGGGACAAGGTTGATTTATTATTACTAGTACTCTTAAACTATCTTTGTTTATTGATCAAGGTACCAATATCTCCTTCTTTTGGTTGAAACACCCTTTCACTAGTTGGGTATGCCTTAGTAACTTCCTTTGCTTGTCTAGCAGAGTCACTTGGTGCCTATTTGACCACCTCTACTAATGGATTTATTCTCGAGGGTAATTTTGGGGCCATCTTCTCCAACTTAGCCTTCTATTCTTGATTAAGTTTTGTATTTTCTTCAAGCACTAAATCCCAATTTATATCTTCCTCACTGAGTCCCATCTTCTTCCAAGATGATATTTTCTCCTCGATAGATTGAGGGGCCATAAGGGAAGCCTTATCTTTGGATGTCAATGTTTTTTTATTTGGTGGTATATTTAACAAGGTTGTGTTAGAGGTAAGGCTTGTCATTTCCTCAGTTACCCTTAGTGTTATGGCCACACCACTTTGCAAGGCCTCTTGAATGTTTCCACCACTAAAATCCTCTTCACCTTCCTATATTTGTAGGATTTAAGTCCCTACCATATCTTATTTAGTCTCTTATTTTATTTTAGGTTCTAGGGCTACCTCTTTTTTCATATCGACAAAGGTCTTGGTAGGAAAAGCCATAGGTTCCTTAGTCTTTCTTAGATGCTTGCTAGAAGAAACACCCAATTAATTGAATGTTTTGCACTTATTTTGGGAAGGTGGCATTATTTTTTCCTCAAAGTCTATCTTTAGTTGTATGTGTTCCATAATTTCCTCTATTTTTTCACCCCACTTCCTTTAGTTTGACTTCACCTAGAATTTTGGCACATCCTTTCCTTCATTACTAGCTAGGAGGGGGAATCATAATCTTTACCAGGGTCTCCACCCTTCTGCATGGCTTAATCTCATGATATAAGTTAAAAAATTTCCTATTAATTATAACTCTCTAGTGGGGATGGATGTTAGGTTTATCACTATCATCCTCCTCATCCTTGGTTTCCTTTTTTTTAGGGTGTAAAAATTGGTGACTCATCATATTTTTAATGTAATCCTTAGCCTTGGATTGGATATAAATATGTTGTGAATTTGATATTATCTTAAGTTCTACTATGAAGTATTTGGTTGAAAACTCATAAGGAAATTAAAGCCAACCTAAAAGATTTCCATTTGTGAGTGTTAGGCACACTGTAGATTAGTGTTGCATCATGGCAAAGGTCATCATTCCCACAAGTTATTGACGGAGTTCTTGTGGGATGTTCCACTCCTTTTTAAAAACCTCCACATATTTGTTAAGCCACCACTAACTCTAGTTTTTTACTTCTATAAAAAATTGGGGGGGGGGGGTATATGTAATCTTAGTACTTCATTGTTGGGTACTCATGATTTGGTGGAAACATCTATAGGTGGTAATTATGTCCATTCAACACACATATCTCCTCCATCACCATTAGGATAAGCATGTATCCCCATTGAAAGGTCTCATGCACTCAATGACATTATTACATTTTATATATGATATCCTCTATGATAAATTTAGAGATGTTGAAAATTTCTCCCTGTGTTATGTGGTGAGCAATGCAAAGGAAGGTTTTACTTATGTCTGAGCATCAACTACTAGGGTAAAGTTTGGTACTTACCACGTGTGTTTTCACCCTTGTGCTTGGGTTTTGGATGTTATTTATGGGGAATACAAATCCTGACTTGTAATAGCCCAGGAGCTTTATGAATCTCTCTACTTATACATCATCATCCATCATCTCTCATATATCCATTCTTTCACAAGGTAGCCCTATGATTATAATTATATATCTTACATAAATTCTCATGCACTAGCATAAAAAATAGAACTAGTTACCATGTACCCATGATAGAAGGAAATGTACTAGGTTTTCTAGCTTAGCAAAGCTTAGAAGCTCAAAGAGTTATGTTATACCTATGGTTTTCAACTTCTCTCTGATGGATAAATCAAAGAGTTCAATGAATACCTTTGTATTTTTTCCTATGTTTACTATCCGGTATTTATTTAACTCTTGTACACTATTGCTCATTTTATGGTTGTAGTCTTTCAAATTACACACATGGGCAAAGGATACCCACTTTTCCCCCACCATGACTTCTAGTAAGTACTCCATTTTGTGGTAGGTGAGCATTGCAATTGAAGTTAGATCAATCTATATGATGCTAACTCCCTCTAGCCTTTAAGCCTCATATTTTATGGTGTCTATTTACCTCACTAACTTTGCCTTTTTTGCATCCCTATACATAGGTAGTGCTCCTAAGCTTATTATTTTCTTACCCATCTTAAACTTTCTACTATTAAAACATGACTGATTGATCTTGCTAAAGCCTAAAATGGTGTCAATTCTACTTTATAGTCATAATAAATTCAACTACATGTTTATATTTTGAGCTTCCTACCCCTTTAATGGCAAACTAGTTATCCTATTAAACTCTTTACTTCCTTATTTTTCCCTCAAATTTGGTCCATTTTCCTCCTCCTCACCTTAGGATGAAACACAATATCCTGTTATCTCTTTTGCACACTCTTAGGAAGGATGTGGGGACTTTTTTTCTCTTTGGTATAATTTTTTCCTTCTAGTAGCTTCGGCCCCTTGCTCTGATTTCTTTGAAAATGATAAGTAAACTACCTACCTCTACCAAATTTGGTCTTATACATTGTTCTTATCTACCAAATTTATGGATGGCATCATTTAGTTCTTCAAAATTTTCTAAAATTCATGAAATATACTAAAATCCACTACCATCTTCACATTAATGAATATCTTTATTTTTCTACCATCATTCTATAGTATTAACTCTACTAACAATGTCTTCAAATAACTGATATGCAATTCAAATGGTCACTTACTACTAACTATTAGGTGGGTGATAAATATCAAAACTATCACTTTATTATTCTTTGTTCATCTTGGCATGACCTTTTCCTTCCTTTTGGTTACTTGGGTGCATCACTTCACATGCACATGATTCAACCTCCTAGGTTCCATCTCTTCTCTAGTGATGTCCTTACTTCAAGTATGCCTTAATGTCTTGGTTAAATTTTTTGTGCTTTACTATCTCTTGCCTTGGCCTCCCCTACCCCATACAAATCCTTCTGCTATTACCCAAGTGCATCACTATCTCCTCTTGGTCTCCTATGTATGAACACAATGTGTGCATTACTCATCAAATTATACTTATAATTTAATTAGCCTGGCAAACATCACATGCACCCAAAAACATAGGTGTCTAGCCATAGGTTCTTAACAAGTTATTAAAATAAACTCAATTGAATATATTTATGTGATGTCAAATGCCAAAAATTTCTATTGTGGTACTAAAATCACCATGGTTATTCAAATGACACAAAAGAAATAAAACATAAGGCAATGATTTAGCTCATGCCAATTTTATTATGGTCACAATACAAAGTAACTAACTTTTGAATAGAAATCTAGTGTTAGAGGGCACAAGTGCCATTCTAGTGATGGTATAATTTCAATCTATTTCCATTGAAATGCCTGGGGAGAATTTCACTAGTCAATGTGCACAACTTGCATGCATCAATCTCTAAGAAGTTGTGGATGATATAAGGTCCCATCAACCTAATATATAATTTGCCTAAGTGCCTTACATACTTAGCATCATATAAAAGGACTAATTCACCTTTTTTAAACACCTTGCCCTTGATGTTATTATCATGCCATGTCTTTTGGTGGGCCTTCTCTATCTATTAACTCCATCATGCTTAGGCACATGTCTCATCCAGCCTCTCCAAATCTTATAGGCATGTGCTTAATGATTTTTGTTCATCTAATTGACCAATACGCATGATGAAAAATGAGGGCACTATGAAATCCATAGGTAAAATAGCCTCTATGACAAACACTAGTTGGAATGGTGTAGCCTTGTTATGTGCTTGTATGTCATATGATAGGCCGATAATAAAATTGACACATAATCATCCCAATCCTTACAACTAACATCATAATTTTTTTTAGTCATGTCCCTATTATTTTATTTAATGCTCATATTGTTTCATTAGCTTGGGGTGGTAGGGTGTCATTTTATGGTGTGACACCATATATCAAGATAATAGGGTTTAAACTATTTCATTGATGAAATATGTGAACCTATGTTTTCTAATCATTTCAGTGGGCACCCATACCTACTAATAATTTTTTCCAAAACGAATCTTGATACCATCATGACTATATAATCTTTGGTTGCTACCATTTTTTCCCACTTGGTAAATTAATCTGTGGTAGCCAGAGTGTACCTTATGCTTGTTTGCCTCATGGTGGAAGTGATAGACCCAATAAGTGATAGGCCTAATAAAATCAATGGCCCATGTTTCAAATGGGGCCTATGTAAGTATGGGGATGAGGGGCATCTCATCTTGGTGGTTTAGCTTTCCTGCCTGATGGTAGATGTCATACTTTTTTCTTATTCCTTTTCTTTGTTAAACATAGTTGACCACTATAAGCTAGATTGTAAAACTTTATGTGTTGTGGTATATCTAACATAATGGCCTCCAAAATAACCCTCATGAACTTATTATAGTAACATGTCCCATTCATGCTCTAGGACACATTAGCAAATGATCTCATCATAGCCCAATTAATTGAAATGGGGTGACACAAATTATGAGTTGCCTCTTTTCTTTAGTTGTCATAGCCTAAGGCACATATCCAAATGTCAAAAGTGTAGTGACCTCTACTTGGTCTTCTAGGATGAGTTAGATCCTATATATTTGTGAATTAGTCATATCATATTTAATTAGCATTGTTTCATCCCTAGAGTTGATGTGGAATAGATGGTCTAGGCCTGATTTCTACTTTTTAAGCTTGACTACAACATAAATTTAGAATTCTTGGAACAATATGATCCATTAGAAAATGAACCCATGTAGAATGGGCTTGTTTACTAGGAACTTAAGATAAAATGGGTTACCAAAAAAGAAGACAAATGGGGTATCCATCAAATACTATCAAAACTTCTACAGGTCATAGACCATGGCAAGTGCCTTGTGCTAAGTCATGATGTAATTGTGTTTTTCCTTAGTCTATTTACTATTTAAAAAATAAAAAGAATGATCCATTTTCCCTTTATCTAGTTATGTAATAATGGAATTTATTTCAATACCAAAGTCATCAATGTGGACATGGAAGGGAGTTTCCTAGTTATGAAATTATAGTATATACATACTTTACATCTTTAGTTTTAGGGTCTCAAAAGCATCCTCCTAAGTTGCAACCTAATATAATGGGCCATCCTTCTATAATAGTTCCTCAGTGGCACCATAATCCTATAATAATTAGATGCAGGAGCATCTACATACATCTTCGTGCAAGACATGGTTAAGTTGGGATTAGTCTTCACTAGGCATGCAAGCTCTAGTCATGTTTGAATTCAAATTCAAATTATTGTATTTTCCCTCCAAAATGTTGTCTAAGGAGGAGTAATTGTAATTGTTAAAAGTAAAAAGAGTAGAAAAGGTAAAAGTTAGTTAAGAATCCCATGTTAGAAGCTTGTGGAGTAAATCAAGGGAGGTGGTTGAAATCCTCCAACCATAGGTTATTTATTGTTAGATAATCTTTCAACATTAGAATTTTGGTTGAGAAAATCTCTCCTATTTGTTGTCTTAGAATCCAAGCTGGCGTAGGAGGAGGAGACTCTTTAAAAAAAAGAGTAAGATATGCATTAATCTCATAAAAAGAAGGAGAGGTACATAGAGGAAAGAGAGAAAGAGAGGATCTCTTACTCAAAGAGAGATAGGGAGGTGAACCAGGTAATCAAAGCATGGAAAAAATGTAAGGGAGAAAGTGGAGATTGCATTTGAAGAAAAGGAGACGACATAAAGTGTCTAATACGGATTTGTGAAGCTATTGACCATTGAGCATGGGATATTGTAATCTTTGTATTGTAATTATATTGATTGACTAAGAATAAAGGTGTTTTGATTCACATGTGTATGTTAAGTAAAAAATAATCCCAAGTACAAAATTTTGGTCTAATCAGTGGTAAACAAATGTATAGTCCTGTGTATTTAGTCATTCAACACGTACATAGTTCACTGTCAAATGGAGATCAACATGTAGATGTTTTCATGGAGATAATAATATAATGAAGATAAGTTTGTGAGGAAATTATATATTCAAAGGAAGAATCCAAAGACTTTGGAAACATCTTAGACACCTTAAGCCTCCAAAAGTTGACTCTCTGCCTGTAGGTGACAGGGTCATGAACAGGGTGTTTGCACGTCATAGTTTGAAGAAGACTTAACTATTGGCTCAAATTGTAATCCTAATGAATAATTGGAAACATAGGACGAGGTCATTTAAATCGTGTTCCAACTATAATAAGTCAAAAATAGTCATTGGAAGTTGAATTATGGACTTTTGTAAGCTCTCGGCCTGTGTAGAAACAAAACTAGGGCATGGTTGGAAGAATAAGTATATCTTGAGATTGAACCAATGAAAAATTATAAATTTTTGTGTGTAGATGCGAATTGGAGTTATGAATTTAATTAAAGTGGTTTTAGATTGAATGGAGTAATGTGTAAAAATATATGGTCAAAATATAGACCTGTAGTTCTGAGACAACTCAGAAAAACGTGTTCTCAGGTATTAAAGAGCACATAACTTTAAAAAGAATGCTCATATTGAATTGAAATTTAATATTCAGTTGGATAATAAGGTTATTTATGTGACAAAAATGGTTTTAGGTCTTAAAATTCTGTCTATAAAAATTGGGTTTTGAGGTAGGATAACAGACCAAAATTTATAATATAACTTGGGATGGATATAAGAACATGTTATGATTATTTTCAAGGTTTCATTCAGTGAGGGATTGATCTAGTTCTTAAGAGTGACAAGTAAACCATGATATCTGAATGAGGTAGTTTTATTGTTCTTGATAAATATTTCTATCTATCATGGCATGGATGACATTGTTTTAGAAATGAGAATGTTTGCATTGATGATTTTGATTCCTATATAGAGCTATGTCACCAATAAGAGCATTGGTGACTCAACTAGTATCTTGGAATTGAGATAAGAGAAAGGTTCATCACAAGAATGATCAAGGTAACTTGAAGTGTAAATAAGATGAGGTGGGTTACATCATAATTCCTTATTAACTTCATATAATATCCACAACATCTAAGAAAGGCACAAACATCTTTTTGCATTTATGGTGTTTGAAGCTAAAGGATGATTGAAATTTTGGAGGAATCAATGAAAAAAACTATTGATGCATGTTTTATGAACACCATATCCTTAACAAGGTATCCTCTCATGTTTTAAGATCTCAATGGATGTAAACTCCACTCTAGGGCATGATTTGTAGGTATGTAGTCTGTTACAACCTATTGATGGAATAGTAGGTAGGGTATGCGAGTTGTTGACAAGGTTTTTGGATAGAGGTGTGGTTGCTAATAAAGTTAGTGAATCTCTATGTGATTTGGATGTGTAGTTAGTTGCTAATATATAGTGGGTAGATTTCAAAACAAACTCCAAAAGTGAGGGAAAGGTAAGGCACAAATGAAATATTCTATGGTTTTTTGGAACTACTCCACTAGTTGGCTTCTAAAAGGATAAATGCTCTCAGAACCTATGCTTGTTTCTAGAAGAAATTGCACACACACAGTCAGACATCACTAAGAAGTCTAAGGAGATAAAGATGTAGTAAATTCACAAACCTTAGATAAAGGTTGTTCCTTTTAGGGAAACTATTGCACACCCTTAATCAAGAGATTATAGCTCAAGCTAGTGAAGAATTTGAGGTAGTTATTGCACACACATAAAAAATTATATCCAAGAAATCACTCCTACACAATCAAAATTATTAATCAATTTAAACTAGACTATCTTAACCAATATATATTGATATTTCAATAATTTTTGCACACACACACACACACACACAGATATATATATATATATATATATATATATATATATATATCATTACATTAATCAAAATAATTAAGAATCCATTCAAAACTTTTTCACACTAAAGATTATTGAAACAGACAACCAAAGAAAGTAACAACTAATTAAATAAAAATTGGAATGAAAATACACAAACACATTCATTGATGATCAAAACTGATGCTTCTCTTATATTAGAATTTATTTTGAAAAAATCCAAGTTGGATTACAATTATTTATATAGACTTGGGGAAGGGTTTGCCTCATCCTCCAAGTTCATGTAAGGTTGTTACATGTTATAATCAGAACATGAGTTCTAACTATGATCTAAAACTATTTAGGAGTCTACTTAAAGTTACTTTTTAAATTAGTCTTTGCCAAAGCTATGCAGTGTGTGCATATGTATAAAGATAAAGGCATTTTTTTATAATTATAGTTCAAACTATATGAAAACTTTAGAATATGCACTATTTACCAAAACTTCACATTCCTTATTTTATAGGTTATGAGAACAACCTATTGATATTTTAGATTAACCACCTTCAAATAGAACTCTGACATATGCATGAATGACCAAAATCAATTTACCAATGTTTCAGAACTAGTGGCACTATTGTTAGCTATGACTCATCTAATCTATGCATTGTATGCTCAACCATGCCTTTTATATAATCTAGATCTTCAATTTTATATTTTACATTTAGATTAAGATGTGTATTTTGATACTCTAGATTAAATATGAGACCCAATGTATATTGATAAATATAGATCAAGTGTCCAAAGATCTATGCATTTTGTCACTAATGCCCTGCTAGCTTTCAAAATATGATAGGTGTGAACACCTGATCGAATCTAGGATCTTTGAAAAGTTAATGTAGGACTCATACCATCTATCCTTATGTACTATGTTAATGTGATTCATTGTATTTTAGTTCTTTTGGCTCATTTACCCTTATATGCCTAACACATGTCATTCCCTATTTTTATTTATTCCATATGTGTGCCACTTGGTAGCTACTCGAGGTTTTTGAGCTCTATATACTGGGCTCCCTGCTTCTTCCCATGGGTCATTAGATTTGTGTACTAGGCTCCTATGATGGTGACACTTGTCACTCTCATGGAGATTTGACATTTAAACTCACTCTCACATCATTCAATCATTTATACATTTTGAATTTTACTTTGATCATGTAGGTATGCCACTTGGAAACTCTTTATTTAATCTGAGACCTTTGAAAAGTCTCTATCAATCTCACACCATTGGATCAACTATATGGATCAACATGAATTATCAATCTTCTATATCTACCTTTGAATCCAAATGAATAATTTATGAGGTTAAATTTGATGTTTTTACATTCATCAAATGACATCCTCATGACCATTAAATGTCATCTACATGACTATCAAATTTAATCCCATAAATTAGTCTTTTCTATGGTTAAATTTGAAATTCATACAACCATCAAATGACATCTTCACAACCATCAAATGATGTCCATGTGACTATCAAATTTAATCTCATAAGTTTGACATTTTGTCATGATTAAATTTGAAATTTACACAACCATCAAATGACATCCTCATGACCATCAAATGATATCTATGCAACTATAAAATTTAATCTCATCAACTTGAAATGTGTCATTTATTTGGGATTCCATACACCTGCAAACATAAGCAAAAAATGACTTTGCATAATACTTTGGGAAACATATATAAATGACCTTACATGAATATTTTAGCCTAAGGTCTTAGTATTAATAAAATATGATTTGGCCTTGGGATAAAATCTTAAATTAAGATCAAAACATAATGAAATGCTTTCTAAGCAAGGGTGCCACTTGTTAGTATGGTATTGGTTTGAGGGAAATTGTTACAGGGGAAATTTCATGGGATTTTTATTGTTGGGACCCTAATTTCATTAAACAAAATGTTTGAGACACAAAGTCTAAAGGAATTCCATTGGGGGAATTGTTTTGGATAATTTTTTTGAAGGAATGTTCGAAGGGATGGTCTCAAAAGGGCCAAAGGGCATGATGTTTTGGATAAAATGTCTGAAGGAATACCATTGGGGGAATTTTTTTAGATAAAATTTCTATAATAATTCTACTGAAGATTCAATTCTCTTAGACAAAATATCTGAAGGAATTGGCTAAAGGGAAAAAGGTAGGACAAAAGTCCCAAACGGTAAGTCTCGAAGGGAAAAGGGTCTAGGATAAAGTCCTTAAGGGTAAGTGGTCACTTCAAAAACGGTTGAAGGGTCATTTTAAAAATGTTCAAAGGGTTGATTTAGAATGTCTAAAGGGCATGTGCCCTTGAGCGAATTTTTTAGGTCTTTTGCATCATTCAAACTGTCTAAGACACAAAGTCTAAAAGAATTGGCTTGGGGAAAAAGTCTTGAAGGATAGGCTCATAGGGAAAAAATTCTCAATAAAAAAAGTCCCAAATGGCATGTTCAAAAGGGATGAAGGGTCTACTTCATGGTGAAACTGCCAAAAGGGTCTACTTCATAGGGAAAAGAGGGCCCATGACAAATACCCTAAAGGGTAGGTCAGTAAGGCAAAAGGGCATTTAAAAGTCACAAAAGTATTTATAAAGGTCCAAAATGGCCACAATAAAAAGTCTGAATTGAATTCAAAATAAAAGGGCCTTCAAATAAAATCTTTAATGATAAGTCCTATAAGACAAAAGATCTGGGATAAAATTCCTGAAGGGTAAGTGGAAGGGTTGAAGGATCTAATTCATGGAAAAAATGCTTGAAGGGTCTATTTTGTAGGGTAAAATGATATAGGATGAAATTCCTGAAGGGTAGTTCCATAGGGCAAAGGAACATTACAAAAAGTCCTGAAGGTAACCAGAAAAGTCTAGAAGGGCACTTTTAAAAGGCTGAAAGTTATGTTTAGAAAGTTCAAAGGAATTGTGTCCTTGACAAAACTTCCAAAGGGTAAGTCAGAGGGAAACAAGGCTCAAGACAAAATTCCTAAAGGATATGTCTATAGGGCATTATGTTTATTAGGTAATTTTCTTGAAATCTAAATTTCATTGGGAAAAGGGCTCGTAGACCTAATTCCTTTAGCAAAATTATTTCAAACAAAATGTTTGAAGGAATTTACCCAACATAGACAGATCCATGAAAAAAATACCAAAAGAATAAGTCCCAAGAGGATAGAAAAGTTATCACATGAAAAAATAAGTCCACAATAATTAGCTCGAAGTACCAAACCTGATAGAATGAAAGATTTAGTCTATGGAACATAATACCAATACCATCTTTCCAGAGTAAAAAAAGGCCAAATAATGATCTTTTCCTAGAATTGGCATAAACACAAAGAAGAGGGGGATCAAAATCAAGACAATAATCTAAAAAAATTGAGTCCCCATTTTTTATGAAAAGAAGGGGGATATTAGGTACAATAAAATGGTAACTTACAGGGGGAATACTCCTAAGTATTCAAGAACCCAAAACTCTAGTTTGTAATCCTAAATTAATCATAAATGTACCATACAAAAATAATTAAATTATAAACATGAAAGATACTCCTAAGTTAATTCACACAACATACTTTCCTTCTAATTTCTTGGATCTATGTGTGTCAAAATGTATAGTTAATTTAACCCCTATTGTGATGAGTTTTTCAAAGGCTTTGATGTGGGTATAGGTTTCATTCAAGTATCTATTAAATATTAAAAATAAAGAAAGCTTATGCATTGATTTGTTACTAGCCAAACATATATAGCCTTGAAAGAGATACCTTGGGCTCCTTCTCTTCTCATTCATTTTTTTTCTTTTGATCATGATGCATGGTACATTGACCTTATTTCATTAGTGAGCCTTTTGATATTTTTTAGATTTTATTTCACTCTTTTGAACTCATTTTTCTTCTTATTTTATTTTTATTTTGTTCTTGAATGGAAAAGGGAAGAGATGGAACCCTAGAGATCTAGTATAATTATAAAATAAATCATTATTATAACATCCCTACAAGATACACCTATACCCAAAATTATCACTTCTAATAGGTATTTACTATGATAAGTGCATTTGATCCAATAAAATAAGAAAAATTTATAAATTTATATGAAATAATATGAGAGAAACTTCCATATACCTGGTTAAATTATTTAATTGTGACACCATTTAGAATAATCCATGACTACCTACCTTCATTCTAAAGACTCAAAAACACATAAATATGCATAATTTGTAGACTAGTCCCAAAGTTTCAAGATTTTAATTTTCCCCTTTTCCATAAGTCATAAGTTCAATTGGTTTGTATTTTAACTTGGTTATACTTAGAGAGAATAAAATTTTGATCCTCAAAGAAAGCAAAGAATAACTAATCTAAGAAAGCACTAAAACTAAACTAAGAAAGCACTGAAATCTAATCTATGAAAGAAAAATACTAAAAGAAAGAAAGATTAATCTAAAAAGTAGGAAAGTAGTCTATGAAAGAAAGAAATCTAATCTATGAAAGTAGTGAACTATTCTAAGAAAGTGGGAAATATAATCTAATCCTACAACTACATTCATCTATCTGTAATTACTTAGTAACATCAATAGATGGTACAACCATGAAGTAATTATTTAGGAATTATCCATTGACTGGATATGTAAGCTTATTGCCTTAAAGGTCCTTTAGATGAAATGCATTATTGCCCATGATCTTTGAAATATGGTATGGTCCAATCCATAGTGGGGAAAACTTATCATGATGTCCTTTATTCTCATGGGATTTATCCCAAAGTAGCACTAGATCTGAAATATTGAATGTTTTGACCTTTGTTCTCTTATCAAACTACCTCTTAACCACATCCTAGTGTTTTTTGAATGTTTGTAAGGCATCAGTCCTTAAATATTCCATTTCTATTATGTCTATAAACCTTGATTCTACTTTATCACTTGTTCCATGTAGTCTTGCATAAACTGATAAGTGGGTAACTTCAACATAATTGGGAATATAGGCTTGCATCCATATACCAATAGATAGGGTGAAAATTTGAGGGTTTTCTTGTGTCTAGTCTGGTCTTCCCAAAGAGCATACTTCAATAAATTATGTTAGTCCCCAGTCTTTTCTCTAGTTGATTTCTTAATTACATCAATCATATTTTTTTAATTAATTCTACTAGTGCATTTCCCTAGGGGTAATGGTTAGAAGCTAACCTAATAATAATCTAGTTGTCATGTGCCCACTCAGTAACTTATGTTGATATGAAAGCCAGTCCATTATCACAAACCATATAAATATGCATGCCAAATTTTATTAGTATGTGTTCCTCTAAGAATTGAATCACGTCTTGTGCTATGCAATTCTTTATGGTTATGGATTCAGTCCATCTGGTATAATAATCTATAGTAGTAAGAATTAACTTATGGCCTACTAAGGAATTTAGGTTGATGACACTAATAGAGTCTAAACCCTACCAAAAAAATGGCCATCCTTAAAAAACTAGCTATAAATGAATTATTTCATGTACTTCTCTCTTGGCTAAAGCTTTACATTCATGGCATGTTCTCACATGAGTGTGAGCATATTTGAAAACTATTGGCTAGTAGTATCCCATTTTTAATATCTTATGGGCTATGGTATTACAAAAAGGATGACCACTACATATATTTTGATACAAGTTCTTTAAGTTTTCTTTGGATTCATATGTAGATACACACTTGAGGTAAATACATTCATAATTTATTCTATATAGGACTCCCTTATTAATCATGTAATGAGCATCTTTGATCCTCAAAGATCTCTTCCTCTCTACTAATATTAGGGGAACAAGTTCATATAAGTAAATATTGTATTATATTAATATACCATTCTCCTTTAGATACTTGAGCTTCATACCCCTCTTCAACTATGATGTTAGAATCTAGTTTAACCATAAGTTGAACAATGCCTTGCCCTTGAATGATCTTTGCAGGCTTGATCTCTATGTTAAATTCTTGCATCTTGGCCATCCATTTGCCTCATCATTTTCCTAGCTTGTTTTATGATGTCAATGATTTTATTCCTCAATATATAGTACCAAAACTTTTTCATAGTTTTAACAAGGGTGAAAATATGTTTGTTAATCATAGAGTACCTAAGTTCTACATATTTTAGGTTTGTGCTCATGAACATGATTTGATGTTTGATCTCATCCTTATTCTATATGATGATAGGAATAATCATATTCTCTAAATAAAATGAGTATAGGTATAAATATTTATTAAAATCTAGACTGATCAACACTAGAGCCTGTAATATTACATCTTTAATGTTCTAGAAGGACTTTTAGGCTTCAACTATATATTATATATTGGCATCTTTCTTGAGAATGGTTTTCAAAGGTTTGATGACCTCTACAAATCTTGAGATGAACTTCTATATGAATTTAATCTTTCCAAAGAATGATTTAAGAAATTTCTTGTTATTTTGTGGCTAAAATTTTAAAATCACCTAAATTTTGTCTGGATCAAAGATGATCCCATCCTTGATGATGATGTGCCCCAAAAACTTGAATTTAATCACTCTAAATATACTTTTCTTTGGGTTTAATGAAATACTAAATCTTTTGCATCTCTCGAATATGGACTATATGTGACTTATGTATTCCTTCTAATTCTTTGAAAATATCATAAGATTGTCCATGGAGATGATTATGCATTTTCCTATCAGTCCTTTGAAAGCATGATCTATGGCACATTGAAAGGTTGCAATTGTGTTTATTAGGTTGAATGGCATTCTCTTATATGAATAAGTTCTATAATATATGGTGAATTCCATATTCATTATATCCTCAAATTGTACTAGTACTTGAATATAGCCTAAAAATCCATCTAGGAAGGACATCATTTTAGAACCACTTACTATTTGTATCACCTCATCCAAAGAAGGTAGGGGATAATTGCCCTTTTCAAAATACTTATTAATATTTATGAAGTCTACACATAATCTGATCTCACCATTATTTCTTACTAGGACCAAATTGGCCACCCAGGTATAATGTTAGACTAAGAAGATGATTTTTGCATTTAAAAGCTTCTCTACTTCTCTCTAAATGAGAGGCTCCAAAATAAGATTGATTCGTCTTTACCTCAGTCTTAATGGTTTATGATATAGCTTCAATAAAATAATATGAGTGATGACCTGAGAGTCATAAACTTTCAAATCTTCATATCTCTAGGTAATGACATCCCTATATCGAGTAATTAAATCCTTCACCCATTGCCTCTCTTCTGGGGTATACTTGAGACTGATATTAAAATAATGTAGGAAATGTTTATCTCCTAGATTTTCCTTTACAAAGTCTAATTCATTGACCTTTGGTTATCTTAGCTATTATTCTTGAGTATCTATGTCCAATGATCTTTCCAAGGAGATAAAGCCAACTAGAATTTAATTCTTTTTAAGCTGAAGAACACCCTCTTTATCTACTTCCTCTTGGTAGAGGTGATTAATATCATTATCATTAATGATTTGGGATTTGAATTCCCTTAAATTAGTTAAAAATAAATAATCTATTGATCATCATGAAAGACCTAGAAATTTTTTATGTTATCTAGAACATAGGGGTATGATACTAATTCAATTGAGACATTTTTTACCTTAGATTATTGTAGTGGCTCCAGATTAGTATCAAAAATAGTTAATGAATTTGTGGTCTATTTTTTCTCTTTGGGAAGTGCTACTATGTTGAAAGCTTCAAAGATTTCAATCAGGTCCCATGCTTTATGCTTGTATCTCTTCAAATAAGATAGCTTGCATTATTTTTATTTTTAACTTGATTGACCACTAGATCTGAGTCACCAAATGTTGATATTTGCTTGACATTATGTTTGAGTCAAAACTATAGTCCCAAAACTAAAGCCTCATACTCAGCTCTATTTTTAGTACATGAAAACTATAACCTGTATGCTTTAAATAATTTATTACCTTATGGATCAATCATCTTGATTCCCATGCCTAATCCTTGCTTGGACCTAGTACCATGAAAGTGTAGAGTCTATATTTTATTGGAACATTTTTATTTTGGCTTCTATACTTGATTTTGAGTAGTAAATGTATAAATACCAAGGCTGGGAGACTCATACTTTACCTATTAATTATTGACATTATAATCTATAATGGGATACTTCATTCTCAGCTCTCCATCAATTTTGATTTGATTTTCAAGTGTTCTCCATGGTATCCATATATGAGAAAAGTTTGTAGAGAGATATCTGTTAATTTTTTTGGACCGATCCCTACTTAGAAATAAACCATAGCCTTTAGGTATGTACACCACTAGAATATCAATGGTCATTTAGGATCTTAGCTCAAATGCTACTTGAATGTGTACATTGTTCAATTCTCCAACTATTAAGACCAATATGTTGTCCAATTGTGAAACTTTGATATTTGAAAGGCTTGATGTCCAATCAATCTTTTGACATATGGATGTAGGAATAATAGCTGTAGATGCTCTAGAATCAACTAAAGATTTATGAATGTTCTTATCGAATGCCTAGATAGTTATTAGGAAGGGTGGAAAATCTAGCTTGCTCTTATAAATGACATTGGTGTTAGATACTTTCAATTTATCTATAGATGCTTTTGATTTTTCCATAAGAGTCTTTTAGTAATGGAATTATAGAAAATAAACTTTTTTTGGTAACATGAGCTAAATTGTGAAGAGTTATATTTGCCTTGATCTTTTTCATATCCTCAATAATGTTGTATCCTCATTTACTTGGTTCTTCCTTGCTTTGATACTGATCACTCCCCTTTGGAGGGGGTGGATTATTATCTACCTTGTGATTAGGAATAATTTTCATGGTATTTGGAAGAGTTGATGTTATGAGTGGTTTCTTACTCCTTAGATTTTATACACCTCTCTGGAACTATTGGAAATCGTGGACTTCATCCATGTTGTCCTTTGGCTCATTATTATCTTCACCTATCAAAAGAAACTCATCAGTTTAAAGAACATAGTAGTGCTTGAAGAAATAGGATCTAGATGATTCTCACATGGATTATGCATCTGACTTTGTCTAACCACCTATCTTTGAAAGATTTCAAAAATTGCACAAAATTCAATGTAGTTGAGCTCACCATGCTCAAAATTATTATGAAATTTAAACCAATTGGGAAGAACCATCTTTGATATGTTGATCTCTAAAATCTTGTTAGGCTATTTAGGTTTGTTGAATAGTCTATTGTATCTTTGGAATCCATTATTATTATTATTAGATAGGCCATTTGCATTTCCAATATTACTTTCCATATTTAGGAAATCATGGCTCAAATTTTGAACCATATTTTGAATAGAATCTAGTTCTACCTTTGTGGAATCCATACCTTGTAAAATGGTATTGGGAAGTATAGTCACTTGTTAGTTTTAATTATAACCATTTCCTATTGCATAATTATTCAAGTAGCCAAAATTTCACTATGTTGTCTATGTTAGTGGAGGCAGTGTGTAGAATTGGTTCTAATTGAATGCTGGGACATTATACCTTACATGTAAAACTAGATTTAGTGTTAGAAAAATGTTTTTGACATTAGTTATTCTAGGCATATGAGGATTAAGTTACCTATCTATGGTGATAACCACTTCAAATGCTAATGCCAAAGTGTTAGCCACAATTTCTCTTCTCAAGAACATAATAATGATAGGGTCTGAGGCATTCTTGTACATTTATAGTGCTAATGCCACCTTTGGTTTATATCTTGGGATCAACTAGTTGTATATCTTCTACCATCTTGTGTTTAAATCATGGATGGGCTCATTAGGTTCCCTCTTCATGCTGGTAAAGTGCTAATATACCAAATTAGGATTGGTGACATATCCAAACTATGTAATAAAATATGCTTGATATTCATCTTAAGAAGTGATGGAAATTTTTATTAGATTTGAAGACCAATCGTAAGCAACATCCATCAAAGTAAAAGGTAATAGTCTTCATACAACATCCTCATCTATGATATCCATTAGTCTTAAATCAAATTTAATTGATTTGATATGTTTCTCTATTGTCCTTGCTCCTAAAGGAGAAAAAGATGGTAAGTACTTTTTGAGATTTTGTGGTAAATCATGCATGTCTCATGGCATGGTGATAAAATATCCAACTAACCAAGGTTGTTGTTGATCCATTAGTTGATTAATAGGTAGAGGTTTCCTTATGGGTAAGGGGTTCCCTACTAGAAGGGGATTATTTTGAACCAAGGATTTTGGTATAGTTTTATGTATCCTATGATATGATAAGGGTGAGACTAATAAACCAACCTAGGAATTAGATCTGGTCACTCTCTTGGGTGACTCTAATGCAACTCTATGTAAAGGATAACTAATACATTAGGGTGTGACCCTCCTAGTGCCAATATAGACCTATTGATGTGGGTTTTATGCACACCATAGCCCTAATGAGGTATATTATAATGTTTTAGCATCTTAATGGAGGTAAAATTCACTCTAAATCATAGTTATAGGTATGTGGTCTATTATAACCTATTGATGTAATAGTGGGTAGGGCATGCAAGTTATTGACAACATTTTTTGACAGAGGTGTGGTCCCTAATAAGGGTAGTGAATCTCTATGTGAGTTAGATGGGTAGCTAGTTTCTAATCTAGAGTGGGTAGATATAAAAAGAAACTCAAAAATGGAGAGAAAGGTAAGATATAAAAGAAAGCATCTATGGTTTTTAAGAACTACTCCCCTGGCTAGTTTCTAAAAGGATAAGTTCTCTCAAAACCTATGACCATTGCTAGAAAAAATTACATACACACAGTCATACATGGCTAAGAATTATAAGGAGATAAAGATGAAAGATATTCATAAACCTTAAAAAAAATTTGATCCTTTTATGGAAGCTATTGCACACCCTTAATTATGAGATTATGGATCGGGTTAGTGAAGTATATGAGGTAGCTATTACACACACACACAAACTACATCCAAAAAATCACTCATGCACAATCAAAATTATTTATCAATTTGAACTTGACTATTTTAACCAATATATTTATTGATCTTTCAATAACTATTGTACATCTAATATCTATACATTAATAAAAATAATTAATAATATATTCATAGCTTTTACACACTAAAGATTATTGAAACATACAACCAAAGAAAGTAAAAACTAATTACATAGAAATTAGAAATAAAATACACAAACACATTCATTGATGATAAAAACTGATGTTTCTCTTGTATTAAAAAAATTATCTGATAAAATACAAGTTGGATTACAATGTTTTATATAAACTTGGGGAAGGGGTTGCCTCATCCTCCAAAATCATGCAAGGTTTTTACATGTGATAGTCAGAACATGAGTTCTAACTATGGTCCAAAACTATATAAGAGTCTACTCATAGTTAATTTTTTAAATTATCCTTTGCCAAATCTATGCAAAATGTGCATGTGTATAAAGATAGAGGCAAAATTTAACAATTATAGTTCAAACTATATACAAACTTTAGAATATGCACCATTTACCAAAAATGCACATGCCTTATTTTATAGGTTATGAGAATAACCTATTGATCTCTTAGATTAACCATTTTCAAATGGAACTTTGACATATGCATGAAGGACCAAAATCACTTTACCAATGTTTTAGAGCTAGTGACACTACTATTAACCATGACTAATCTGATATGTGCATTGCATGTTTGGTTGTGCCTTTTATATAATCTAGATCTTCACTTTTATATTTTTCATTCAAATTAAGATGTGCATGCTCATAATATAGCTTAATTTTGAGACCTAATGTCTATTGATAAATATAGATCAAGTTCCTAAAGATCTATATATTATGTTTGTAATGCCATACTAGCTTTCAAAATGTGATAAGTGTCAACACCTAATCCAGTCTAGGATCTTTGAAAATTCCACCTAGGACTTGCATCATCGATCCTTATGTACTAGTTTAACATGGTTCATTGGATTTTAGTGCTTTTGGTTCATTGACTCTTATATGCTTGACACTTATCATTCCCTATTTTTCTCTACTCTATGTGTGTGCCACTTGGAAACTATTTGGGGCTTCTAAGCTTTATGTCCTAGGATCCTTGCTTCTTCCTATGGGTATTTAGATCTATGTACTGGACTCTCACAATGGTGACAATTATCACTCTCATGGAGATTTGACATTTTAACTCACTCTCACATCGTTTGATCAAATAGGCCTAAGCAGATGCATTCTAAGGGATTTATACCTTTTGACGTATACTTTCATGATGTAGGTATACCACTTGGAAAATCACTATTTAATTTAAGACCTTTGAAAAGTCTATATCAATCTTGTATCATTGGATCAACTATATATAATCACACAAACCATCGATCTATTTTGTCCACTTTTGAATCAAAATAGGCAATTTATGAGGTTAAATTTGATGTTCATGTGACCATTAAATAACATCCTTATCACCATCAAATTATGTCCATATGACTATCAAATTTAATTCCATAAATTAGCCATTACTAAGGTTAAATTTGACATTCACATGAATTTCAAATGATGTCTTCATGAGCGTCAAATGATGTCTGGATGATTGTCAAATTTAATCTCATAAGTTTGACACATTATTGAGTTTCAATTTAATGTTCACATCATAATAAAATGACATCCTTGTGACTATAAAATGACATTTGCATGTCTATCAAATTTAACCTCAGTAACTTGACACATGTCATTTCTTTAGAATTCCCTACTCTTATAAACATAAGCAAAAAATGACTTAGCATAATACATTAGGAAACATATATAAATAACCCTGCATGAATGTTTTATCCTAAGGTCTTAGTATTAATAAAATATGATTTGACCCTAGGCTAAAATCTTAAATTAATCTAAAAACATAATGAAATTCTTTATAAGCAAGGGTGCCACTTGGTAATATGGTATTGGTCTCAGGGAAATTATTATGGGGGAATCGTCATGAGCTTTCTATTGTTGAGACCTTACTTTCATCAGATAAAATGTCTGAGATACAAAGTCTAAAGGAATTCCATCAAGGAAATTATTTTGAATAAAATGTCTGAAGGAATGTTTGAAGGGATGGTCTCAAAAATGCCAAAGGGCATGATGTTTAGGGTAGAATGTCTAAAGGAATACCATTAGGAAAATTATTTCAGACAAAATGTCTACAATAATTATCCTAAAGACTCAATTCTCTCAGATAAAATGTCCAAAGGAATTGGCTTAAGGGCAAAAGGTTTGGGACAAAAGTCCCAAAGGGTAAGTCTCAGAGAAAAAAGGGTCTAGCACAAAGTCCATAAGGGTAAGTGGTCACTTCAAAAAGGGATGAAGGGTCATTTTCAAAATGTCCAAAGGATTAGTTCAAAAATTCCAAAGGGCATGTGCCCTTTGCGGAATTGTTTTGGGTCTTTTGCATCAGACAAAATGTTTGAGACACAAAGTCTGAAGGAGTTAGCCTAGGGAAAAATCCCAAAAGGATAGGCTCATAGGGAAAAAATGCTCAAGACAAAAATCCTGAAGGACATGTTCAAAATGGATGAAGAATCTACTTTGTGGAGAAAATACCCAAAGGGTCTACTTCATAGGGTAAAGAGGGCCCATGACAAAAATCCTAAAGGGTAGGTTAGCAAGGCAAAAGGGTATTTCAAAGTCTTGAAGGAATTTTTGAAGGTCCAAAATGGATGCAACAAAAATATTGAAGGGTATTTTTCAAAAGAAAAGGGATTTGGAACAAAATTCCAAAGGATATGTCCCAAAGGATAAAAGATCTAGGACAAAAGTCTTGAAGGGTAAGTGGAAGGGCTAAAGGGCCTACTTTGTGGAAAAAATGCCTTAAGGGTCTACTTCATAGGGTAAAACTATTTAGGATGAAAGCCCTAAAGCATAGTTATATAGGGAAAAGGGCCATTAAAAAAATTCCTGAAGGATAACTATAAAAGTATTGAATGACATTTTCTAAAATTTTGAAGGGTATGTTCAAAAATTCCAAAGGAAATGTGTCCTTGAAAAAACTTCCAAAGGGTAAGTCAGGGGTAAAAAAGGCATATGATAAAATTCCCAAAGGGTATATCTATAGGGAATTAGGTGTATCAAGTAAATTATCTAAAAAGTAAATTCCATTGAGAAAAGGGCCCATAGACCTAATTCCTTTGGGGGAATTATTTTAGAAAAAATGTTCAAAGGAATTTTATCGACATAGATAGGTCTATGAAAAAAGTCCCAAAATAATAAGTCCCAAGAGGATAGAAAAGTTAGTCCACAATAACATAAGTCCACAAAAATTATCTCAAACTAACAAACCTGATAGAATAAAAGATTTAGTCTATAGAAATACAATACCAATGCCATCTTGCCAAAGTAAAAAAAAAAGAGAAATCATGATCTTTTCCTAGAATTTGCATAAACACATAGAAAATGGGGATCAAAATCAAGACAATAATTTGGAAAAAAGTGGGTCCCCATTTCTTATGAAAAGAAGGAGGATGTTGGGTACAACAATACCATCCTTTCAAATGATGTGCCTGAGAAATGTGCTAAATGGTGTCATAAAAATACACTTTTTGAGATTCAAATAGATTTGTAACTTTCAACACCTTTAAAACATTAGGTAGAAATTGTCATAGTGATCTTTTATAAATCCATACACTATCCAATCATCTAAATACACTTGGAGGAACTTTTGAACAAAGTCTTTAAATGTGGTGATCACTGCTTGAGAGAAAATGGATTGTACATTATTTAATCCAAGGGGCATCATGTTACATGTAAACCATAAGTTCTTTGACTTGCATAGCTTCTTGATTGTTTGTGCTTTCTTCTTGATGGAAAGTCAATAGATCAACAATACATTCCTATTTTATGTTAGACTAATAATCACCTAGAGTGGTAATTTTGGGTCCCCCTCCAAGATGGTATCTACCTCGATAGTTTTTAATGGTGCCCAATAAGGTTTATGCTTTGCTTGGTGTGAATTTATGACCAATATACTACCATTAGTTGTCTCCACCCAAAGATAGGTAGGGAATTATTATTCTAGGGTGCCAAACTCAAATTATCATACTAACTTATTACCTCCTAAATTCTTTCATTTGTGTGCTTTCCAAGTGTCATCATCTTTATCCCTAGAGTCACTATTCAAAATCTATTCTCTGAAGAAGGTTGGGAGTGCTAACCCTTTTTTATCAAACATGTCCCTTAAGTTATCTTCTTATATAGAATTTTCCTCAAACATTGACCTTTGAATAATCTATAATGGATCAATTAGTTTAAGATTTTATGAATAAAAGAAGGTATGAACAAACCAATCCTTAAGGGCATCCCAATATGCTATTTCATGGTGCATGTTATTTACTATGTACCACATCCATGCTCATGTATTTAAGTTTTTATATAAGGTGTGCACCCATATATTTTTTAGGGAATTTTCATCACAAATAGTCCATGTTTCTTTACAAATTTGTAACATGTGCTATGGGGTTAGAGTTGCTAGAGTCAGCTGAAATATCTAGGTCCTCATTGCTTTTTTCCAAATCTAGTGCCAATGGTCACCTTTACAGCCTATGAAGTTATAAATTTAGGATTTTTTACTACTCATCAACAAGTGGTAGTGTTTTTAAATGTATACACTAGTGTGCGCATTCATCCACCTCCTTTGGTATGCATGACTCAATGTCATGGACATAGTCTTCTACATGATTACTTCCTTCATACCTTGGGAGTGTAGAAACCTTGCCTTTATTGATGTAGAATACTCTTTCCCCCCTTTCTTGGCACAAGGGATCCATATTTTAAGAGTGAAATCAATATAAATCTAGCCTATCTTTATTAGTTTTGACACCTTTATTCTCACTAAGCAGCACCATCAGCTAGTTGTCTTATATGATTTCTCAACCCATCAGTTATAAGAAACATTTATGGTGTCTAAGGCTAATTGTCCATCCTACCAAGATATGATTCCTTAATTTTTTGGCTTTAAGGTCTTGATGCCCTACATAGTGATGTTATATACATGGTTGATTTCATCCTCAATATCCATGATCTCAATATAGGGGTGTCCTTGGTCATTTGTAAGAGGTATAAATATCTCTCCTTTACATTCTCAAAGATAATGTATCACATTTTGAATTTCATATATACATTGTTTGTGTAACACCATGACCTTCCCAAAATTGTCAAGTAAATATCCTACACCATTAACTCTATTACTTTAAAGTTAGCCCAAAATTTGGCATCCATGATATCTATAACCATGTTTTTTATAATCTTGATAGGTTACACCTAAGTCTTATTATCCATGAAGAGAACTTAAAGGGAAGGTCTCAAAGCTAGGTTACCCATTTTATCCCAAGTAGTCTTGATCAATATGTTGACCTTGGCACCTGTGTCTAAAAGAACCTCTTAGATAGATAAATCATAAATAGTGACATCCATCATGATTTATTGGTTATGTTCAACATTATTAGTGTGTTATACCTATCATGTCCTTTCCATGTATGGTGTAGTGACCTCGACTTGATTTTGGCATACATGTTTTAGGATTAAGTTCTTCAATAGGGGTAGCAAACCCTTAGTCTATAGGAGGTAAAAGATCTTAGTAAATTATCATACTTTAACCTATTATTTATCTAAATTCTTATAATATATAGTAGTATTTGCTTTTAGGTCTCATGATAATTATATTTCCCATTACAAGTTTTGAATTATGCTCATAGCCTATTGTAGTACATCCTTCTAGTGTGTTATGTCTAGATAAGGCGTAATTACTAGTTTAAGCCACATTATGCTTTCATTTTAACTCTTATCTCCATAATCAAGATGTAAATCATGGATTATCATATCTTTTGGTTGAGTGGTGAATCCAATTTGAGTAGTTTTCTACACCTTGACTTCTATTGTGCATGTAAGCTGCACTTTTGGGGTTTATTTTTCTATCTTCTACTCTAGTCTGATCATACCTACACCGTTATCTTCACCAAGACTTCCTTGGGTTAAATTTTTGTAAAATTTAGGGAATTATTCAACCTTTTGAGGCCCTTGATAATACCCACAAGTTTTATGTGTAAGGAAATCATCCTGATAATGATTTATTGAGCAACACTTATAACATGAGCATGACAAGAAATTTTTTACCACCTCATTTTCCTCTTCACCATTTGGTACATTGCTACATCATAAAGCATAAATTATATTGTCCATAGCTATTATTAACTTGGTTTACTCTCCTTCCCATAGTTTTTATATCCTATCATGTTCCCCTTTCCATGTTTTTGTATAATTCATCAAGCACTCAATAGTCAGTAGTGTTATGAGTGTACACATTACACAAATGATGATATATGGTTATGTTGACTTAGATGGCATGATAAAATAAAGGGAAATTTTTCATGTTGTTCAATTATTGATAAAAATTATATCTTAAAATAAAATCACATAGATTCCTTCATGGGTACTTAGTTTTATTATGGCCTTCTACTTCACAATCAATGCACCATTGTCCACTTCAAGTTTCATGCATAGAGTTAACTTTAAGCTTTTAGATTTGAGATGCCATAGATGAAATTTGTGCCTCCATAAGTTAGCCAATCATAGTTTTTTAACTTTTGATTGCTTTGGATTTGAGTGTAACTTCATATTCTTCTTGAGGTTCTATTAAAGTCTTCATGGAAAGTGCCTTGTAGAATGGTATGAACAACCCACTGATGAACTAATGTGCATGTTGAGAAGGGTATATATCATAAGGTAGTTTTGATATGAGAGTTTTGAACATTTAATAATATAATTACACACTCTTAGAGATTCCTTGGGTAATTTATTTCAACACATTGATGCTTTATTGTTGAAACCCTAGGCTGTCTAACTCTTTCAAGAATGCATCCTTTAGGGTATCATATTCAATCATGGCCTGGTTGGGGTTAAAATTTATGTACCAATTTTTGGTGTGATCAAGTATAATGATCACAAACTAAGTATCCTTTTACTTTAACTAGGTTATGCCTCACATGCACCACTATATTTCATACTTCAACACATGTTCTATACCATTTTCCACACCATGATATTCTGGGAAATGCATAGATATTTCATAATAGATCTAATATGGGAGGAAGATAATACTTGTGGAGATTATCCCCTCAATGTTTATCCTCCTATAAATTTTCCTCCAATTCTTTCATCCCCAGTGGTAGGCACTGGTCCCATCATTCTTTATGGTGAAGTTGAGGCCATCAGTGATGTGCTACATATTTCTAAAATTAGACCATTTCCTATAAGATATTTCCCACCTTTCATTGTTGATATTAGATGTTTTGGTATGATAAAATTAAAGTTATATTATGGTAAGATAGTGAGGTAGTTGAACTCACCTCCTTTTATGTAATAATCTATTCAATAAAAAAAATTACAATCTAAATCTATAAAATGTCTAAGATCTGAGGCATTAGCAAAGTCAAAAATCAATTTTATATTATATTCAAGTGGGGGATCTAATGTGTGAGCATGTACCACAAGTTAAAAGTGGGTAGGTGCATCAAGTGTATCTTCACTCACCAAATTATATAGGAACTTAGTGAATTCCACACCTATCAAGGGTCGATATCAGTCCACATATACATTATACCTCTCATCTTTGTACTAATATTTTTTAAGAGATCCTTCCCCATGACCTTCCCATCTACTATAGGTCCTCTTAAAACATCCAAGTTATATATCCTCCATCAGTCAGCACCATCTCTTATTATAGGCTTATCTTCTGAGATCATGGGTGTTAATTTGCTCATCCCCTTCCATCACATCTCACCTACACATCTCCCTCTTCCACTTTGTATAGTTCATATGCAAAATTATTTTAGCCTTACATCACTAAATTTTAAAATTTGTAATCAACCATTAGCTTCTTTATCTTTATTCCAAAATCCTTCACGAACATGCCTCTAAGGTCATGCAAGAACTAGTACTTCACTTCCTTAAATCATGAATAAGTTGATATGTCAAACTCAATAATGTAGATGTTTAGATCTCCTTACAACCATTTATCACCATTATATTTCAAGTAACATCTAAGGTTCCAATTATCTTTAGGTTCTCCTTTGTCTAATCATAACACCATCTATAGCTTCTTCTTTTATGGGTTGAATATGTAGCCAACCACTTGTACACATGCTTAGGTAAATCATTAAGAAAATACCTCATATAAAGCATCATATAGGTTTTCATAAAAAAAAATTCTTGGATTTATTACTTTTCAAGTTGGATACTTATGTACAAAACTATTTTCCACCTGCTACATCTAGCACTCAATGTTCTTGAGAGAAAGCCAATACATCATTTTATCATACCATCACAACATCAAAATTAAACATGGGTCCCAAAAATAAAACCAAAATGTTGTATGAAGTTTAGGAGGGGTTTCTTATGAACAAGCACAATCATAGGATGATTCATTTTGTGCTCAACATTTAAACACTTGACTACACTAACATCAATTCACATAAGGCACAAGCCCTATGCACTCACCTAAAGTGAAAATGTGAAGGAACTAGGGCCCACATTGGGATATTTGTGTCATGATGAAAGGATTTAAAAAGGGGTGAGGGATCAAATAATGTAACTTTAACTTATTTAAGGGGCACACCCATAGGCACAAGCCTATTTTGAGGTAAGCCTAGGGTCATATAGGCACTAAATGGGTCATAAGATAATTGATTTAAGTTATTTTACATTCTTAACATATGTAAATTAAATAAGGGTTAGGTTCACAAGCATATATATATACTAATTTTGCATGTATAATGATGATTATGTCATGAAAATATAAAGACTTCATTAAAATGTGAAACTAGCAAGGTAAATGAACTTCAGATCTCATCAATGACCAAGATGTGGTATAAAACACACACTTGAATCCCATATTAATATTAAAAAACATGTGAATAAAAATAAACATCAATGCATTTTAGAGCAACACCATAACTATCTATTTAAAATCTAGAATAAGTGTTTAAATCCAATATCATACTACTAACAATCGAAAGGCTCACATATGAGTTTGGGCACATATAAATGGAGCTACAGTGGCCTAAATTATATGTATAATCCTTAATGGATGATTTAACAAGATTTATATAGCATGATTCTAAAATTAATCCACCATATCTTCATTGAAATTCCCTATCTCTATTCATTCTCTAGGTTGATCTCTTTATATAGGCCTTCAGGAGCATCTTTGTCAGGGTGGAAGATGCATTTTGAGCATTGAGTTAGAGTTACATATTAATAGTAATCAGATCCATGACCTTGAAATTTTCATTCTTCACTTTCCACATTTATTTATATCTTCATTGATGTCATGATTATCTAGGAGATGGTTAGCCATTAGCCAGTTGGCATATGTTTTACGTTGTATCTTTCAATTGATTATCAAAATTATTAGGCTAACCAATTTATAAAATATCTATATGCATAGAGATGGATATAAATTTGGAATTAAAACTAAATTAAAATATATCTATGTGCCCAACATTTACTATAATTTTAGTGGTGATCATCACATAACTCCTTAGGTGTTTTGAAACCTATTAGTTCCACTATGACTCTCCTTGCTTGAGAGTCTTAATTATTAATTTCATATTTATGAATATAAACTACAACCTATATTCATGGATGTCATATATACCTTTAAAAACTTTAATCATTTCATTTTTAAGACTCAAACACTCTCCAAGACTTCATCTTGCACCCAAAGCTTACATTTGCCTTCAATTCCTTATAACCTTGAAAACACACAATTATCTTTGTGTAGAAGAATTTACAAATGATATTTAGAAACAAGGCATAGTTTTGAGTACCTAGTATTCCATTACATATTTTTGAAAAAAATCACAAACATTCATTAAGTGTAAGTGCATTTATTCACCTTATTTATCTCTCCAATTAGGACTCAATTGAGTTTCTAGGCCTAGAAACTAAGCTTTTGATCCAAAATTCTCCCACACATGAGAAAATAAAAATAATTGTTTGATTTAATTTTATGACACCATTACCATGATTAATTTCAAATTTATACCTCTGAAATAATGTGTAGGTGGGTAAACTAATAAATTTCCAAAAAACCTAGTCTTTCACAAGCATTTTCACACTACCTTCAACAATTAGACTTGTAGGAGCACTTTCAGGATCAAATGTATGGATTTTTGGGCCTAAGGAAATATAATACACCTCAATAAATATTTTATAATGTTTTTTATCAGTATAGGATATAAAATACCCTATTTTGAATCTAAAACCTCACAAAAACATTATATTTAATGTGTTTGTATGAGTACAAGTACAAACCAACTTTTTGGACTTAGAGTCTTCCTTAAGTGAAGGATTATGTTTAGGTTGTTTCAAGAGTAATCCAAATCATTTCAGGCACTTAGTAATCTAATATCTCTCATTATCTTCCTATTAGGGTTTTAGGAGGGTTTAGAGTGGTTTAGGTTCTTAATTATTGTTCATAAATCCTAGGGCCTTAACTACTATAGTTTTTGGAGAAAGTGGCCTCTTTCCTATTTTTAACACATATAAGGAACATATCATTATGATTTTTTTTAAATGACCCTATCTACAATAACATAGGGTATGGATTGAAACCTAAAATTCCTCCTTTTTGAAATATCTAAGCTGGTTGGGCACTTACCTATTTGCAAGAATATTGTCATGTCTTTTATCCAAATTATAGTATGTGAAGATGTTACTACTTGGGGTTCATATTTTATTACTAATGATATCTCTTTATTCCCTTGAATGTCCCATTCTAAATTATCACATGGGCCTTTTCCTCTTACTAGTTTGGTGACCTTAATCTCTACATCATATTCCATCACTTTTGTAATCCAATTTGCCCTCTTCTCCTTCAAGTTCCAATTTATAATGAAGTATTTGACACTTAGGTGGGACACCATAATGTGTATCTTATTGTTTGAGACCATATGTATGAATTTTTTCAAGCTTATTATGACTTCCAAATCTTATTTATCTACAAAAGTATACTTCTCTTAATAGCCTTCAAGCCCTTGAATAAAGAATGCAATGGGTTACTTAGCACCTTAACTATTTTTTTGCATTAACATGGCAAATAAAAATAATTCCTTTGAGAAGTCAAGGTTAATCAAGGTAGGAGATTGTGCCATAGCTTATTTTATAGCCTCAAAATTGCTTCTCCCTTCTTTAGTATAGTTAAATGTTTGATTCTTATTTAACATAGTTATGAAAGGTTTTAAAAGGTTATAAAAACTAGGTATAAACATTCTAATTAATTTTATATTTACAATAAAACTTTGCATTACCTTCTTATGCAATGGTAGAGACAAAGCCAATATAGCTTTCACCCTTTTAGGGTTTATGGTCAACCCTTCATTGGAGATAGTATATCCTAGTAGTTTTCCCTCATGGACTAAAAAAACACATTTTTAGGGGTTCAAAGATATCCAAAACTACCTTCACCTCTCAAAAATTAGTCTTAGATGAGCTAAATGGTCACTAGTATCTTTTAAAAAAATAGTGATATCGTCAAGGTACACTAACACCAACTTGTTAATCAAACCTTGGAAATACATGTCCATGGCCTTTTGAAAAGTCTTTCCTATATTATAAAGTCTAAAAAACATATTCCTATAATCATAAGTGCCACATTTAGTTGTAAATGAAATTTTATATTAGTCCTCTTCTTTCACCAAAACTTGGTTATAACCAGAAAACCCACTTAAGAGGGAGAAACATTTAGACCCTACAACCATTTAAAGTATTTTATCCATTAAATGTAGAGGATGATGATCCTTCAAATACACCCTATTTAAATCCTTGAAATCTACACATAATATGATTTCCCTAGTCTTCTTCCTCATAAGGACTAGATTAGAAACCCATGAAGAGTGATTAATAGGTAAGATGATGTTTTATTCAATCAACTTGATTATTTCCTTATTCATAAAAACTTCAACCTTAAGATTTATGGGTCTTTGTTTTTGTATCACTGGTCTTGCATTTGGGTCCAACTAAATGGTCTATTTAGCTAGACTAGGGTCAAATCCATTGAAGTCACCATACTCCCATGCAAAGACATCTAAAAATTCTCCACATATTTCAAAAAAATTAGTCCTCTCAACCTTAGTACATACTTTTCCCAACATGAGGAGTTTGTCTTTGAATATTGTAACTCTTTCAAAATTCTCCTCGCTTGCATGCATGCATACCTTCTCTTTTATCATTTGATATTATTCATTAAAGATAATTTCAAGTGCCACCAATCCTTTAAAGAGCTTGTTGGACTATAGTTGCACTATTTAGTCATCATATTATTTTTGAAACCTACCCTAATTCTTTGAGAAGAACTAAACTTATTCACATATTAAAAATGCAATCTACTTATCACTATCAAATACTTGTGAACTTGCATCATTATCCAAAATGGATGTTCCAAATAATACTTTGACATGTGGTTTATGTTTCCCACTTTTCATATCATTTGGGATGTAATAATGAGCCCATAATCCTAGCAATATATCTTCATATTGGTTATTTTTCCCTAGGATTAATATCAAGTTGAAGACCTCAAAGTCTTCAATGAGGTCCAAAATCCTATGCTTGTTGCCTTCAAAATTGGATTTTTTTTAGACTTCTACCATCTAACCAATTTTACTATTAGTTCACCATCACCATATGCTTGTAATTGATTTATACCTTTATTTCTTACCCATTAGAGGTAATGAAAAATTCCTTCATATTATAATGCATTGGATGAATAACCAAATTAGAATGTAATATGGAAAAAGTATTTCTCCTTGGAAGGAAAAATAAGCATTATACCTGTCCCTACTAAATTTTTGCTCCTTAAACCATTAAAAAACAATTGCCACATTCTTTCTTCACTTTCATTTGGATTTGAAAGGGATAGTATGGATGCTCCTTCTTCATACATGTAATAAAATCCTATACCAATTTCTTAAATATACTTGAAAGGATAAAAATCATGGTTTTGGTACCCCATTCATATAAAAAAAGGTCAGGTATACCATCAAGAGGTGAAACTATTACTTGGTCATTAGGATGGTATCCACCATCAATAATAATATAATTAATGTTAGATGTTTTTTATACATAAGGATCCACTTGAATTTTTTTTAAAGGTTTAGACTTAATTGAATATTTAGCACCATACCTAGTCCTAAATGCCATATAGGGCCAATTAGAAGTCAAGTACCTCCCCATCTTAGCAGTAAAGTCCCTTGACTAACAAAGAGAAAAGTGAGGTTGTACATATACAACTAAAATATATTGAGTTATAGATAAGGTATGATAATCATGAAGAGTCAGTTGTAAACCTTTAATGATTCCAACTATTTTGACTATTGATACATCTAGTTGTAACACACCCTTGGAGTTTACTTCATAATTCAAATTTAGCTTATCAAATACTTATTTTGGTATGATCGAGCTACTTGATCTACTATCAATAAAAAAATTATGAACCAATGAATCTTCAATGATAATATAAAGGTAAAAAGGAGGAAGTTTATATACTCTTTCAATTTTAGTTGGTTGACCATCATTAGTCTTCAATGCTTTTGACAAAACTACCCCTTTTTCACTAGGTTGCCTAGGTGTTATATTGATCTTGGAGAGCTTGTTTTGGAGAAGATCTATTTGTCCAGGGATGGACAATGTGTCTCATATTGGGATATGTACATGAAACTTCTTAATTTGTTTAACAATGTTCATAGGAGAGTTAAAAAACTTATCATGCCCTTTTGTAACCATAACACTACCAAGATATTATGTTACTTGATGCATAAGAGGAGATTTAAAATTATAAAATTGCCTGAGTTATAGGGGTTATATTTGACACACCTACCCCTTGGAATGTTTGAGATTTCATGTTTGGACCATTACTTATCCCTTGTACCTTTTCAGTCACTCTCATTTTTGACCTTGTGTTTATAGCTATGGGATTTGAGTTTATGTTTGAGTTCCTTTGGTAATTGGCTATACATGAATTTTATTAAATATAGTTCACTAAGGTATCCTTTAATTGAGCATTCTTTCCATGACCTTATCCTCCACTAGGTATCTCATCTTAATTCATAGTAAGCACTATTCCCCATTATGCCATAAGAGCTTGGTTGAATATTTCGTTTACATAAATAGATGGGTCATGAGGCTAATACCATGGAATATGTTCTTCATTATCTTATACAAGGTTATTTTGGATAGGTACTAGATCTTTTGAGGTAGAAGGAGAATTTTGATTTTTACCATTGTATTGTCCTTCTTGAGTTAGTTGTCCTTGTCCTTGAGAATGACCTTGAAAAGATAGTCTAAGATATTGATAAGACTGATAGGGATGATGTGGTTGATAATAACCTTGATAATATCTCCATTTATACTATTATTGTTACCTATTGAGATTTTAGACCTCTTATATAAGATGTTTTATCACATATGCATCATTTTACTTACTCAAATGATTAGAATTAACTTTCTTATGCTTGGGTGTGGGCATGGGATCAATAGTGGACATAAGAGTTTACACATCAGGAAATAAAGGCATTGGGGGTACAGGAAAGATCTTCTCAGCCTGTATAAGGAAATTCTCAGCCATGATAACAATCTCATAGGGATTAGGTAGTGTATCCCCTCTCATGGATTAAATCATCATGGATATTGTATCTCTAAGAATATAAACAAAACCACTAGTGTTTGGTAAGGGGTACATATGGTACTTAAACAAATGCCTAGAAGGCTAAAAGGCTTAGAGATTCTATGGGCTATTAGATATCTATAGAGGCTATCATGTTTACTAACTTACACCAATCCATAGAAAGACTCATAAACCAGGTTAGGTTTAGCATGATCACACAAATAAAGGATGAAAGTATCTCTAATGGGTATAACTATAGAAAAGTGAGTACCTGAAACTAGAAATCTACTTACATAAAAATTATGGAAATGATAATGCTAAATAAAGAGAGTTATCAAATGATGCATAAACTTAGAAGAGAAGAAAATTTTAGGCTAAATGAAAGATGTTTTAGGAATCAAAGATGTTTTTAATAAAAGGTAAAATATAATGTCTAATCCAAGCCTTAACTAATTATTTATTCTCAACACTATTATTTCCTAATAATACAACTTTATGGTTTAGCAAAAGAGGAGACTATTTATGTAAATATATATACTATTTTGAGAAATTAGGATTCTACTATGAAATGAGAAAAGTTTTTAAATCAAGAATGACATGAAATGGAATATATTTTCAAGTGATGAAGGTACTATTAACCACATAAAAATGCAAAAACTTTAGAAACTATCCTAGATAATACCCTAAATAAGCTAAATCACTAAACTAATCAAAACCTAGCATATACACTACTGCAAACAAATAAAAAATTCAATTTTCATATCAAAGTGCCCTAATATCAAACTAAAAATTATTATGAAAACTTTATACCATCCAATTATCCAAGATAGGAAGTAATGAAGGAGGAGGATTAGGCTATGTGTGAGTGGAGTCTAAATCAGGAGCCAAATGTAATGGAGGAGGTGAAGGAGAAGCTACCAACTATGAGAGAGCCAATGCATAGAGCACAAGAATAGGTGAAACAGAGTCTTTATGGAATTGGTAAAAACCAAAAATCTTTAGGAAAACTATAGAGAGCAATGTGAATCACCAAAATGAACTATAGAGTAGTAGGGAATCCACTATCACAATGAAAGCTAAATATGCCAAGAATGAACCAAGTACAATTCAATAAGTAACTAAACATTTGAGAGAGTTGATCAAGAGAGAAATTATATTAAAAATGTAGGATATAGAGAGTTAAATGAATGATCAACCATCATATAAGACAACCCTAATCTGACAAAAGCCAAAAACTTCCTATTTCTAGCCATTGGGATCAAACTAGCCCCTTTTTCGCATGCTCTACATAGGATGTGGATTTTGTGAAGGAAAAATGAAGCCTAGGATGTTATTTTCCTCCCTAATCTATGGTTTGGTTCAAAATCCCACATAGAATGGTCAATATGTCTTTATAAGGGCCTCAAGAGGTATCTAGAGGGCCTACCAATGTGAGAAAGGGGAAGTGAGGTGCTAAGGATGTATATGAGATAGATATATGATGTAGAAAGGGTCCATGTGAGTGGAAAATGCCTTGAAGTGGGATAAACAAGGTCATTAATATACATGTGAGCTAATATTTAATCATAGGGAGGAGTAGGGTTATGAGAAGTGAAATTACATATGCCCTTACAATACAAGTAGTTGGTGTTTGAATGAACAAGGAGTGTTGTGCAATACCTACAAGCCACACAAAAGTAAAGGAAGGCAAGAACTAAAAAAATAAAAGAGAATATTACCTGAACTTACCAAATAAGGATGGTAGTGGAAAAATTCTATAGTGTGATCCATGGGTGAGAGTAAAAACATTATGTAATCCAAATATAACTCTAGCCCTAGCTCTAGCTCCTATAAAGAAGGGACATAAGTGATATCAAATAAATTATTATAAACTAGAATGACATTCACTAGGGCATCATTCCTAGTGTTCTCCTTGTAATGGATATGGGTGACCTAGACATCCTTGAAAGAGGAGTTTAAATATTGCATTACCTCGAATAGGGGGAGAAAATCAAAGTTAAGAACGTCCCATGCATCAGTGAGTTGAGACGTGACTAAGAGTGATTTAGATAAAAACTACACATAGTATGTGCCTAACCCATAGGCATCATTCAAGGCACCAATGATTTTATGATACTCAATAGTATTATTCATCTCATTGGTAAGGAAGAAACCAGTTACAACAACCTCATAGCCCCATGGATCATCAGTGACTCAAGCCATAATAGTAGGTCATGGGTTACCCTAACTACCACAATCCATGTGGATCACCACTAAGAGGTACATCATGATGGGGGTTAAGGATACAAGACTAGAAACTATAGAAGGACAATATCAAAGTGATGTAGGGTAAGTGATATGCATATGGGAGTTAAATGATGAAACCAAGATGTAATCACAATGATTGAACAATACCAGCTATGGAAAGAGGTGATAAGGGAAGGTGATAAGAAGTTCATAGAAGCCAAATACTGGTTAGTGTAGACTAGAATAAGTCATGAACCATCATAATTAAAAATTGACACAACCTATAAGAACCATAATGAAAGAGAGAAATAAGATTTATAATGGATCAAATAAAAAGCTACATAAAAATGACTAACTAAAAGAAGCACAACAAACAAATTCTATCCTTTAGTGCCCATGAGATGGGACACTTGCTTGAGAGGTCAATGGGGACCCAAAAAGGTCTCACAAACCAAAAAGCGGCAAGAAAAATCCCAAGGAGGCCTTGGATTAAAAAATGGAGGTTGTAATTGCTCTTAAAATGGGTTAAAACTCTTAAGATGGAGGTTTCATGGCTTAGAACACAATAGAGGGTGAAAACCCCAAAAAGGGGCCCATTAAAAGCAAGAAAGAGAGGCAAAAGAGAAAAAATAGTGAAAAATAAGTCATTTTTCACACTCAATTTTACTCTAAGAGACTCTAAGGAGATTAAAATCATCACTAAGTCAAAAAAAAATCATAAGAGGATGTGGGGAGCACACTAAAGGTGAAAATGATGGGCCAAGTACTCTAAATAGAATTTTGTCAATTTTGCTAATTCTTGGGGTTTGGGAGGCCCAAAGTACATTTTGATGAAATCCAAATGATTTTATGGATGAATCAGGTGGAGTAACTAGCCAAAATGTTTAAAAACTAGAGAGGAACACTCTAATACAAGTGAGAGGCCAAATGGAGGCCCCAAAAAAGAGAAATAAGAAGCCTAAGGGCTTCTTAGATGGCCATGAACCAGCTTACAACCTAGCTGGGAAAAGTCATGGCTTGGGACACTACCCAGATATGAAGTCCATGGCCTAGACAACTACCAGGTCATGGGTTTACCTATAAATTTGTGGCCTAGGCCAAAAACAAGGCCTCAACTAGGCTTTGGGGAGCCTTAGAGAGCCTGGAGTAGGCCAAAAGAGACTGAAAATAAGGGGAAAAGATAAATAGCTCAAAACACTTATTTTTAACTTGATTTTCCTATTTCACAACTAGTACAACTAATCCATTTTCCTATTTCTTGATTTTTGACACATGAAGAGGAGTTAGTACACCATTAGAGGGAGATTCATCATAGGTGAGTGAGAAACTAACACAAAGAGACCCTGTGAGGTAACCAATCAAGAGAGAGTTATATCATGGTTGGTTAAGGAGGCTAATTCTCTACCTATAGAGGACCAAAATCAATTTTGAAGTGTAGGGATATAGAGACTACTACACATGCCTTCAGTACATTACTCTAGGGATATGGTGAATGCATTGGTGATCACATGGGTACTTGAGAGACATATCTTCTGGTTAAGACCTAAGCTAGAGGCCATATTGAGCATTGAAGATGTCTACCATCTCTATGGGGTAGAGCCCATATGGAGGGAGATAGAGATGCCACAAGTTTTAAACACACCCACAACCAAGCTCTATCTAGTGGCACCCTTTCAAGAGAAGAATAGTTATGGAGTATAGATCACACAATTATCACCAAGGGTTCTACCATTATGGATAGTGATAATAGGCACTATGGTTGGGAGGCTCTACACTAGCTAGAGTATGGGGGGATACATTTATCTTGGATAGGAGTTGTCCAGTAAACGAAGTGAAAATAGAGGTATGTATAGGGATAATACATCTTAGGAGGACTATACTAATAGCTAGATCACATTTAGTGCATAGGGGTAGGAGGATTGACACAACCTAGCTTATTTCTATCCTAGACTTATGAGATACTCCCATTGACATAACCAAGAACACCATGGGGTAGCGAGGCATAATTGAAACTAGAAGAGGGTACAAGATGGGATGCATAGTTTATGGATAGGGTTAGGCCTCTGTGAACCACCTTAGATTATGATGTAGTGGATAAATATGTCCTAGATCCATATAATCCATGGTGTGGTAAGAGAATGTTGGAATAGATATCCATGTGGGATAAGAACAGTTTTGAGGTCTATAAGGGCCATATCGACATCTAAGGAGATAGGTTCTAGTAGCATGAGAGATATGGGCACAACCTAGGCTAGTTGGAGTTGAACATGTAGGTTAGTCGAGATAGAGTGAAGGATCTATTAGTGGATAGAGGTAGTAATGATGAGGGCCACTACCACTAGGAAGAGCACAACCTACCATAGGGACATAGAGGCCATCAACATGACTAGATAAAAAAGTGTATTTACTACACATAACTTGTCTTTTTTACTTATCCTTTAGTGAGAGCCAATATGTGACTAAAAAATTTTCTCTATGTGTATGTGAAGGAGACCATCATAATTGGAATGGGACCTAGGTAGACCTACTACTTAGGGAACTATTACCTAATGTGGTGGTATCACCATTCATGAAAAGGGTGCCACATCTACTATTGTGGATAGAGCCACATACTTTCTTCTAGTGCATAGGTGCATGAGCATTGCTTGAGATAGTTGGAGCATGACACTAGATACCATGGATAGAAGTAGAGTTAGCATGGAATGAGGAAACTAGAGCATGGCATGAGACATCTATAACATAGGCTAGGTCATAATTGGCTAGAGTAGAGGTTGAGATTGATTTACTATGGGTTGATCTAGCCTGAGAGAAGGTTAGAGGAGTGGAGGAAAATAGAGAGAGGGAAGACTAGATGACTTCCTTAAAAAAGACCATGGCTTGACTGGTCAAGAGGTAGAGATCAATATCTCTACCTAGAGCAAGGATACCATAGATAAATCCATGTCATAGGCTAATTGGGATGCTATCATATATATAACCATGCATGTGAAAGTTTTGGTGAGTATAATTCTAGGATTAAAGAAATCCATGTGATGTACCTAGAGAAAATATATGCATTTTTATATATATGGTCATTTATCATATTAGCACATGTGTATATGATTTTATGTGTGATGTGTATGATTTATTTGATATAGACTACTAGATACATGTTATTAGATAGTAATAATTGCTAATAAGGAACCCACATGCAAACATATATATAAGTGGCATGGAGTTTAGTGGTTCAAGAAGATGGGAAAGATTCACCTTACCACCATAAGAAGCTTTCCTAAAGTGCCATGCAAGCCCTAAACATGAAACATCTTAAGCCAAAAACTATTGATTGGGTCATAAGGGTTCATCTTCTAGAGTCAAGAGATGATAGGCCTTATTTTATAATGAGGTGGTGATAACAAAGGGACCAAACCACTTGTGAAAAATTTTTCATTTCTTATGGTTCTCCTTGTTAAAGACGAGGACTATGTCACCTACCTTAAATGGATGCAGGTGCACCAATTTCTTGAATTGGTGGTGTTGACAACATTGGTAAGCATGGTTATGCTCAAGAGTGTTATGTGGTTCTCATCTAAATACTCAAGCTTAATGAGGTAAACAACACATTATTCCTCATTGGAGAGGGATATAAACAATTTAACCTATAGTGAAGGGATTAAGAACTCTTAAAGGAGAACAGCCTTAGACCCATATACAAGTGCATATGTGGTTGCCCCTATGGCTATCTAAAAGTTAGTCTGATAGGCCGAAAGTGTGGGATAGAGCATGAGGTGCCAATCATGATTGAACTAGGAACTCAAGTATAGAAATACCTTCTTCAAAGTCTTATTTGAAGATATAGCCTGCCCATTTCCCTAGAGTAATGGGTAGAGGAGAAACGGAGCTCAAAGCTAAATCATTCAGTAAACTTGAACATCTTGGGGATTTAGAAACCTATGCCATTATCAATCATGATTATTATGGGGAACCTAAACCTATGAATGATTTGGTTTAATACAAACTTGGCTATAGTCTTCTCACATATCCCACTAAGAGGAATAGCCTCAACCCACTTCATGAAATTATTAGTGGTGGTGATGAATCAATGATGGCCATCAAAAGCGGCAAGTTTAAACTCATCGATGAACTTCAGATCTAAAAATGAGAAAGGCCAAGGGAATAAACTGAAATAAAAGAGTCATATATGGGAATTAATATCATCCTTGATTACTTGACACATCTTGCTTTTCTTGGCATATTGGATGGCATCCTTAACAAGAGTGGGCCAAAAAAAACCCATCCTGATAATATGTTGAGAGATGTCTTACCATCTTAGGTGGCCATCAAAGACACTCCCATGGGACTCCTCTAACATTAGATAGGTATCCTTGGGGGCTAGGCATTGCATCAACATACCATCTAGACCTCTCTTGAATAAGACACCACCTATGATGACATAAAAAATGGTGAGCTTGTGGATCTAATAGTGTTTCTATGAAGGGGTGTCAATGGGATAAGATTGAGTCTCAACATAATAGATAATGTCCCAATACTAATCACACTTAGAGACCTCAATATAATTGACTAAGATGACCATCTCATCAGAGAATGCATCATCAACTAATTCTACACTAGGATTGGGAAGTAGGCATTCAACAAGTTTCTTGTCTATAGTTAAACCCTTGGTGGACTTTTGGTTAATAATGTGTAGTTTGAAATCCTAAAGAATAATGATCCACATTGCAATTTGGTTAGAAAAATGTGTCTTTCTAAGTAAATAGAAGAGTGGATCAGATTTGACAATCACATTAGTGGTTTGTCCCAACATGTAGTGTCACAACTTCTTTATGGTGAAGATGAGGGAGAGGTATTGCCTCTTGATAGTAGAGCAGTTAAGATTACAGCTAAATAGTGTGTGAGAGATGTATTAAATATCTCTTTCTCTCTACCAGTGGCATCCTTTTGACACAACATGCCCCTAATGGAAACATTAGTGATTGAGATGTAGAAGATGAACTTGTGACCCTCAATGAGTACCATCAAGATAGGAGGGTTATGAATCATGCACTTCAATTCATCAAAATCCACCTAGACTTTAGGAGATCACAATAACAAGGTGTTATTTCATAAGAGATGTGTGATGGGTATGGATTTATGCACATGATCCTTTAAGAAATGTCTAAGGAAGTTTATTCTTCCAAGGAAGGACCATAACTAAATGAGATTATATAGGGGAGGCATCTCAAGGATCACTTTGATCTTCTTAGGATCCACCTTGATGCCTCACTGTGAAATGAGGAATCCAAGTATCTTTCTAGTGGAAATGCCAAAAATATACTTCTTGGGGTTAATGCTAATGTTATACTCCCTAAGACTCTGAAATATGATCTTGAGATCTCGTACATGCTCATCCCACTTACAAGATTCTTTGAGGTCATCAACATAGCACTCCACGATATTATGGATGAGATCATGAAAAATGTAAGTTATGACACACTAATATGTGTCTCTAGCATTCTTCAGATTGAAAGGCATGATGACATAATAAATATTACCCCATGGGGTAGTGAATGTCATCTTATACTGATCTTTAGGTGTGATCTAGATTTTGACCCTAAGAATTCATCCATGAGGGATAGGATCTCAAAACTAATTATGGAGTCCATAATTTGGTTGATTAAAGGAGTGGGAAAATTATCCTTTAAAAAATCCAAATTGAGATCTCAAAAGTCAATGTAGATTAAAATGGCTCCATTATTATTGAGATTAGGGATGATGTTAGTAACCCATCATGGGTAGTCAACAATGGTGATTAAACCAACTTGGATGATATTTTCAATCTTAGCCTTAACTAACTAGGAGACGTTGACCACCATTGGTCATTACTATTAGCAAGTGGGATGGGTCCCATCATCCATAATGATATTATGGGCAATGATGTTGGGGTCCATGCCATTCATATCAATTTATTCCCAAGTGAATACATCCATAAATTATCATAAAAATGTGACCAAGCCACCCCATTCTTTTGGAGCAAGGCTAACACTTATCTTGATGATATTTGGCCTTGTAGAGGTACAAAGGTTAACATCTATAGATATTTAAACATCCATAGCCTTTCCTTCCTTGAAATACTAAGGCATGAGAGGGAGTTATTTATCTAACTCTTTGGGCTCAACTGTCATGACATGCACTATAAGGATGTTAGGGGTTGGGCTATTAAAAAGAAAAATCTTCAAACCTAACCAATTAAGGGGATAGTGGTGCTTACAATAAGCTCTCATGAGCTTGACATATGTATTTCTCTATTTAAACAAGTTTCATGTCATAACATGAATAAAATAACACTTGAGATCAGACTCAACTACTCTAGTGGCCTCTATGGGAGATGCATTGAGAGAACTGATATTTTGATGGGAGAAGTGTGATGTAAAGGGAAACTTAACATTTGGGGAATTTTTTTGAAAGAGGTTAACAAGAAGGGAAAATACAACCTATCATCATGGAACTAGAGAGTGAGTTAGCTAATGGTGCCAAACTTTGAAGGAGTAAATGTTAATCAATACTCAACTGGATCATAATGTTCATCCTTGAATAAATGACACTCAGAAGTAGGGGGCATGTGGGAGTCCATATATCCCCATGAGGAGACATCCAAAGCCTTACTTGAGGGATTTATCTTTTTGTAATGTAATGCTTAGGGATTTGGGTTAGACTCTATAGTATGAACCTTATCTTCATTCATGAACTAAAACATACAAAATGCAACTAATGTGATGGCTTGCATGGAAATAATATAAGGATGGAAAAGAATCATATTTTATGAGAGATCTAAGTCTACAACACATAACTCAATCCTAAATATCTTAGGGAAAAACATGACTTGGAACTTCATGTTTCCCACTTGTGTAATCATGTCATTGTTGAAACCAACATAGTTCTAGTGAGAAGCAAAGAGCTTATTTTGTCTAATCCCAAGATCATTAAGCACATGCTAGGGAATAATATTCAACATAGCTACTTTGTCCATGATGCATATATTGAAATGAAAATAATTGATAGAGGTCTCAATTTAGAAGTGGAATCGATCCCTATTTTTAATAACCAAATCATCTACCAAATAGGAAAGTTCAAAAGATAATGTGGGAGGATAAAGGTGGTTAGAAATGTCAAAGTTAAATAAAACTTTGAGATCATCTGACAATAGGCCCTGATGAGAGAGACCAAACTCATTAAAGATGAGACCCCTTTTCTTATGGAAAATGAAAATAAGGTCCCAAATGGAGATCCCAGCTGAGATGCCTTATAACTCCTCTATGATGGAGTAAGGACATTGTCTAACCTAGGGAGGGATGTTATACCAAAAGTCAAATTTTTCTTGAGGGTTCTCTAGCCTTGTGGGCTGGGAAGGAGGTCCAACACCACTAATATCTTTTATGGGGTTGATAACCTAACCTAAGTACGTGTTGATAAATCACTCATACCTAGTAGAGGCTATGTCAATATTAAAAATGACCTTACTACTCTCAAACTTGGTTTTCCCTCTTGGGTCAGCCTAGGAAGAGGAGTCATAAAAGGTATAATATTGAGAAGGTGAATGATGGGCCGTAGCCTTGGACTTATTTTTATTATTCTTCTTCTCTTTGTCATAGTCAAGTAGAGGCTCCTTGAACACATTAAATTTATGGTTGGGTTTTGTATGTGGATAAATCAAAGGTAGAGGTGAGTCTTGCACATCAAATATTTGGGTAGCATAATTTTCATCATCATGGCCCTTCATCTAATGTACATTATAAAACTTGGAGGGGTCATAAGGAAACACCATCTGTGGTTTTACTGTGTTCAACTTGAAGGCCTTTTCTTTAGCTAGATTCTTACTCAGAGCATTTACCTCATGGATAAATTTATCATCCTTCTTCTTGGTAGGAGAATGAGTGACACCATCACTAGTCACATTGCATTTGTAATCATGTGAAGAGGATGAATTTTGGGTTGGCATAGGGCACATGTCCACATATACCTCAAAAAACATCAATATTCAAACACTCATTAATAACTTCATCATACAAGGTGGGCTCATGCTTGAGGACCTCAATGTGAACCTCCTTCCTCAATGCTCATGTGAACATGGCATAAATTTGATCATCTAAAAACCTTGTTCTACAAGTATGGATGGTTGAGTGCCACCTACATATAAAATCAGAGTTTGACTCACATTTATCTTATGACATGGAGGTAAGTGATTGGATGATGAGGTTAAATGGATAGATATATCATAATACTAGATAAAGTCATCCAGAAGGAGATGGAAACTAGAGAGAGAATCTAGAGCAAAATTTTAAAACAAAATTAGAGGTTTATATCATAGGGAATGAGCGAAGAGATTAAACATCATAACTTCATCCTATTTCCAATCCATATAAATCATCATAAATTATGTGATATGTTCTATGGGACTAGCATCCTGAATCTCATTAAATCTAGGTAGTTTAGGGATAAGAGTAGGAAGGGGAATAACATGTACCCAAGGGGATAGAGGATTCCTATAGAGATACTCATAGTCATGATTAATAGCAGGTTGGAGATGAGCTTTGAGAGGAGGCTCATGGAGGTTATGATGTTTCTTATACCAATAGGCCTCATCACAACTTTGATCATGAAAGGGATGATGCTGAGGTAGATCATGGTATGGGAGACCCTCACAATGGAAATCATCCATATCAAGGGGTGGGGAAAAACCATGACAAAGGTACAATCCCTATGGGGATGATGAGATGACATGGAATACTCATGTAAATGATCATGGTGACTTAGGTATCCATGATTTTGATCATGTGTTAGAAGATGAGGGTCAACATGAGGGCATTGATGCTCGAGATAAGCATCATAAGGATATCTAGTCTGCATATGGTAGTTAAAATAAACATGCTCATATGAGACTCTAAAATATTGGCTAGGAGGATTGGAGGACTCTACATGATGTGGATGCCTCATTGAGTTGGATTTCCTATGTCCTATAACATAGACATGAGTAGGTTCTTTCTACAGAGTTTCTTATCAGGAAAGAGGTGGGTAAATCACATGAGAACTAGTTGAGGAACTAAAAATAGAATGGGTGTGATATCTATCTCTAGAAGAAGCACATCACTTAATCCTAGGGGAATAAGGGTGCATTTCATTCACCTAAATGTATCTATGGAAATAATCAATGATCACACATAAATCATTAGGCCTTAACCTCAAAAGTGGTTGTCATCACCTTAAAAGGGTGAATGAATTAGAGTATGAGGCTAAGGGGAAAGATCCTTAGATGAATGAATATTAGAATAGTGAAAAGAAACCCAAGTACATTTATTATAGATATACCAATCTTGTTCCCTATAGAACATGAGAGGGTCTAGGTCACTATGTTGGGTCAAGGAAACCTCTTGGGTCATATGGTGTCTATGGTGTTCTATTGTAGCCTCAACCTGATGATGAGTGAGCTCAATGATAAGGACATGAATCAATGGGATTGTAATCCCAAGGTGGGAGGTTGACCATGGATGAAATGAAGTAAGGAAAACATGGGAGACAATATAAGAGGCAAATAGATGGTGAAATAGTAGGGAGAAGAAAAAAAAACCAAAGCAAGATAAAACAAATAAGGTGAGAGTTGAAACACAACTATAAGCAAATCCTAAAAGCTAATAGATGGGAATTGGCTAAGAGAGTTCTAAATGGTATATAAATATCATGAGACTATATGTGAGGTCCCACTAGGCATGCTAAAATGTATCTCTAAGAATCTAAATGAAATCAGTAGTGTCTCACGAGGGGGTACATAGGGGACTTAAACAAATACCTAGTAGGCTAGAAGGCTTAGGGCTTATATGGGCTACTAAAGATATATAAAGTATATTTAGTTTGATAGTTTGAAAAAAGATATATAAATACATGTAAACTAGGTTAAGGTTAGTGTGATCAAGTACACAAAGGATGCAAGTATCTCTAACAGGTATAACAAAATGTTGTAGAAAAGTTCACTAGGTTAGATTTTGTGCTTAGTCATTCACCTAGTAGTCAAGCCAAGTCAGTTCTATGTTTGATATAGCTAGGCATGAGCGTAATGGGGTCCAGTGTACAAAATTTAACATACTAATATGTTGGCATCGATTTCACATAAGGTGAAAGCCTTGTGTGCTCACTTGAATCACAACAATGAAGGGATCAGGCCCACATTAGACTAGTTGAAACATGGTGCAACTTTAGGTTTAAAGAGACTTAGTTATGAGAAAGATGGGTTTAGGTGACCTGTCAACACTAGGATATTCATGGGAAGTTCATTAGGAATAATATTTTTCAAAGGCACAAGTCTTAAGGAGGAATTTCATATCTACTATATAGGTACTTTAATGGCACAAGCCATTGGATAGCAAGTAGTGGTCATTTAGTCATTTAGCCAAGTCATGGGAATGGCTTGGGTTCAAGTGCTCATTATTGGGTAGTGATATAGGCATGGGTTCTAGGGCCTTAGTGCATGTAGGTTCCAACACTTAATATATTTTTTAGGTAGGTTGAAGTCAATATATGGCACAAGGATGCCATTAACGATCAAGGATAAACCTTTATGGGACAATACATTCAAACTAAGAACTATATCATTGCATACATAAACTAAGTCATAAACATAACACTACATAGACTATAATTTTAGAATAAACACTCTATTGTTTCAACAACATTCTTCATTAAATTCATAATTCATACAAAGTTCAAGATACAAAAATAGAACATATGCTCTTCCCTAATATTACTCATACCCAACAGCTCACAGGCGAGCTTAGGATACATATTTTGAATACCTAGTCTATTACATGCAGATTAAAAAATAATAATGTTAGATATTTGTTTTAGTAGAGCTCCATTTTATTATTTAATTCTCATCTTCTTCAAATGTAAGAATTATTTTATAGGCAACTAGGCATCTCCTTACCAAGTTGGATGGGTGTGTGCCAAGTGATGAGCTGTCACTAGGGGTTGTTAGTCTATTAGATCCACTATGCTAAGGTTGGATGAGTGAAAGTCATAGGTTGAGCTGTCACTATGGGTTACTATCCTACCTTATCCACTTATTTAACACCTTCACTTCATGAGTCACCACATAAAAGTTATTGTATGGATGTTCTTTGAAGGACAGTGCCACACAAACTCTTTCTAGTTGGTATGGGATCATTAGGAATTCCTCCAGCTAGCATAGAAGTACAAAAGGGGAGAAACCATTGCACAAAATTTCCTTGTTCTAAGATAGGTCTAGTTGGCATAGTCCATGTAGTTGGTACAAAGGGGGCCCAACATTACCCATACAAAATTGTTAGTTTTCCCTCGACTAGTATTTTAGCACATTTGGTGTACAAAACTTGGGCACACCCTAATCTAACTCTACCTTAAAGTTCTCAAAACCATGTATAGTACCCTTTATTTATTCCATGGTTCCATATACTTCATTGGAGGTAGCCTCAAGGGTGATCACATTCATTTTTTACAGTTCTTTCTTGAAGGCCTCAAGCCTTTCTCTATCTCACCTTACTCCACCATCTAATATCTACCCTACTCACTGGCCTTAGTTTGGAAGGTGAAAAATAGCACCTCTATGTCTTTCTCCTGGGTCTTTATCTAGGTTCTCAAAGAGTTAACCTTTTTCATCACTTTTACATGCTTGAATCTACTCACCATGAAGGAGTGTTGGAATAAGGCATCTTTCTCCTCCTTTGCCTCTTTTAGGCATGCATTAATGACCACAACTTTGGTGGTGTAGTTTAAAAATATGGCATTTAATTCTTCCATGCCCTCTTCAAGTTTAGAGAAGAGATCTTCTACTACATACAATTTCTTGTTTATCTCTCATTTTAAGGATTTATAGGGGTCTTTTTAATATTCAAGTTCCAAACTTATCTTATAGAGTATCTACTCCATAAGTGCACAAACTTGGTCAACTTCATTCATCCTCGAGGTATCCACACCATCTAGGAGGGATGGATCCACATTTTATACACACTTAATTAGTTATTTAAACTTGATCTTCATTTCTTAAATCTCCTTATAACTTTTTTTGTGCTATCTTCTTCTAGCTATTTGCATTAACATCATTAATGGTGTTCTTGTGCACTATTGAGGAGGTCATCTTGATTAGGGTATTATAAGAGCACATGGGGTTTATGTCTCAAGGATTGAGGAGTTGGTAGTTATGCCCTTCCTCTATCTTCTTATCACTCTAAATTGATTTTGTCAAAACCTCAAACTTAGGCTCATCCATGTAGAAATATAGTGCCCAAGAAACCTGATGGCATATCAAGGTCATGGAAATCTTAGGTGGTATACACTTTATCATGTAGAAGTCCAAATCCTATTTAAACTCCTAATGTGATCTTTCCCTATTACCTAGTTCATATTCCTCTCCCTCACTCAGTTATTCTTATTTCTTGGTGATAGTTCCTATGCTAGAGCCTTCTTCTTCTTATCCTAATTATTTTTGGGATTCTTTACTAGACTCCTCCCCCTCCTCCACTTCTTCTTTTTATTCAATTCTTAACCCACCATCATGTTCTTCCTCTCATGGGGGTTCTTTAGTGGACTTCTCCCTAATGTACATTTATTTCTTTGATTGTTTTTCCAAGGCATCAATATCAACTTATTTATCTTCAGGAACCCCTTCCAAACTCAAGTGCACTTATTATATGGCTTCCTCTACCATTCTGGTAGTGTTTCTAGGTGCCTTTTCTAGTACATAGGTTCCACACTAGTGGTAACCTTCTTCTCCTCTCTCTTTTTTATCATCCTTGCCCTTTCCTCATGGGATAATTTATCCTTGTTCTCCTTTCTCCTAGCCTTCTCCTCTTTGGCCTTTTTATCTTCTTCATCTCTTTGAGATTTTTCTTTCTTGGCCTTCCTTTTTACAAATTACACTACACATTTCTTTTCTCTGACCTCTATCTCTTTGGCCTTTATTTGATTGATTGAAACTTGGGATATGCCTTAGGTCCTCATGGCCTCTCACCCATAATAAAAATATAGTGTTTTGTCAATGTGTTCTTGGTCCATGCCCATGTCTACCCATTTATGATTCAACCCCTCTTTTTGTGTCACTCCTAAATGTGTCTCTTCTTTGGGCTCTTCTCTGGTTCCTCCTTCTTTCTTTCCTTTCATCTTTTGTGTCTTATGTTCTTCCTCTCCTCTCTTTTTCTCTTTGGCCTCAACCATCTTGATTACCTCCTTTGGCATCTTGGCCCTTATCATCTCTTCCTTTTACTCCTATAGCCATACACCCTCTACATTTTAGCTTCATTGAATTTGAGCTTCCTCAATCTTTTCCTTCTCTTCTACAACTCAGTTTGAGGTGGCAGGGAGGGGGTACCTTCACTTGATGAGGACTCTACATACTTATACATGATGTAAGTTCCCCTCCCACTATTTTCTTCCTTAAAATCCTCTTCCTTCCCTTCCTCTATGTTGGAGAGAACTATCTTGGGCACTACAATTTGGGCCTTCCCCTTCTTCTTATTATTGTTGTTGTTGTTGAGGAAAGTCTTTAGCACAATTTTTTTGCATTTTTTGGAAGAGATCGAGGGGGATGACTTTTATTTTGAGGTGATTTTGAGATTTAGGTGATCATTTATTTCTTTCAAATTTTCCCCTCTCTTCTTCTAAGGAGACTTATTTGGATAGGAGCGTTGCCACTTTATGCCACACTTTCTTCTTGGGACACCTTCTTCCTCAGCTTCATCTCTTAGTAAAGCTTATGGATGAAAGCTTTAATTTTAATATTTAGGAGGGGATATATGTCATTTCAATCTAACTCATCTTTCTCATCTTTTGTGGCCTTTCCATTGGTATGGATGAACTATTGCCTTAGTCAATGCCTCTCTATGTCTAGTTCCTTGACTGTGATGTCTAGTTGTTATGCATTAGGGATCTACCATAGCACCTCTCTAAAGTATTTCTCCAAAAATTTATATGGTATCTCTAATCACCTTGACTTATTTCCATCCACTAGTGCCAAGATCACTAAGAAAAAATGTTGCATCATGGAAAAAGTTGTCATTCCAAACAAACTCTATGGGAGCCCCTAAGGGATGTGTCATTATAACCCAAAGGCCTCTAGATACTTCTTACACCATTGCATCATGTGTATTTTGTATTTATCACTAAAGGAGGTGGGACAAGTGAAGTCTATTAAATTTTACATCAGGGAATATGATGCTTTGGGAAAACCTAGATATTGTCCTCATTCTCATCTAGGATCCTTATTTACTCCATGACAATTAGAATAAGGATTGAACCCCATCTAAAAATTTCCTTCACACTATGGAATTCTATTAAATTTTTCACAAAATCCTTGATGATGGATTTTTTAATATTAAATTGCATGCCTTGCATCATGTGGTGTGTTATGCATAGGTATGCCTTCAACACATTAGTCCATTAATTGCCTAGGCACAATTTTAAACTTACAAGGCATACCATTGCCCTCATATCAAGATCCTAATACTTGTTGATGGGGAATGTGAAAACCCCCTTAAATTAATTAAGGATATTATCCACATGTTCTACCTCCTCATATTCATCCATCAACTCATGGATGTCTTTTCTAGTGTTTGGGAGCCTAGTTATCATTTTGATCAATTGTAGTGAGATCTTTATGCATCATCTTAAAAAATACATTCGATCCTCATGGATGCACGAGATTAAGAACTTTAAAATTTCCTATACATTCTAAAATTATGGAAATTCATATAGTTAAGTTGTGATAGATTTTGATAGATTATCTTGAATTGATACATCAAAGAGGGCATTGCCTTGCACTGACTTGCACCCCGTGTCAACTACCCAAACTATATCCAGTCTTGTAAGTGACTTGATATCTAAAGGTTTTATTATTTTAATTGGAAGATATACATAAATGAGTGCCAATATTCCCCCACCATGATTTTTTATGGGAATGACATGTACTATTATGACATATTGGTTAATGCCTTGATATCAACATCCATGATGCTAGCTACCTCGACCAGCTATGCCTTGGTTTTGGTGGCCATCATTTCTTATATAATTATAACTTTCTTGGGTTATTTTTCACTTATATATAGCTTGAAACCTTTAATTTCTTCACCATCTTGAATCTACTTATGTTGAAACTATGGAGGTGTAATTTTTCAAAGCCTTGAATGGTGGTTAACGCTTTTGTATTCATGGGATCTATGAGTATATGTTTGTCTTTGAGATTCACTAGCTGTTAATGGTGGCCTGGGTGATAGATTACTACCTCCCCTATCTATTTTCCCATGAATATTACTCCCTAATCCTTTAATTTGGGCTTACTATGAAATAAATCTATCTCAATATGCCAATGTTTGCTTTTAGTGTTTTTAGGGTGTTTGAATTCATACTTGGTGTAGGGTTTTATCCTTTGGCTCTTTGGTTCTTTCTTAAATTTACTAAAAGTATAAATTAGCTTAAAATTTTTAACCTAATCAAGTTCACTAATCCTTATTTTATACCCTTCATTCTCTTTTACCATCATTAATGCGGGATTTATGGTGTAGGTACCTTGATTTCTTGGAAAATGCAAAAATATATGAAATCTTTGAGAATAATTTGTTGTTTTACACATTAATTGAATATCTTTGTGCTACCACTATATCCTCATTGAATTATCATAATGAATTTTTTGACAAAGTGACATGTGGTTCAAACAGTCACTTCCCACTCATTTTAAATGGATGCTAGTTGTCTTTAGATGATTTCTTTTTGTGCTTGCATACTTGGCATGAACTTTGAATTCCTTATGGAAACTTAGGTGTATTACCTCATAAGCATGTGATTCAAATTCCTTGGTTCCACTTTATCTTCTAGTTGTGCTCTTATTTCAAGTGCACTTCTCTATCTTGGTTAATATCTTATGTGTCATCTTTTCTTGGCCTATCCTACCCCATACAAATATCTTGCACTATCATTCCAATAGTGTGTTTCTCTTTTTTCTATTTACACACTATTAAATTATACATCTTCACTTATTTCTTGCACTCAACCCTATTGAACATCTTCACTTCTTGCCTTCTGAGGTCTTTATTGTAGGATCAATGGATGCACCTTTTAACTTTGGCACAAAGTTAATTTCATAAAGGTCTATTCTTAGACCTCTAAATGCCCTACATTTTTCATCTTGTACACATGTATTTTTTTCTTCATCTACTTATTCTTATTAAGCTTTATGTACCCACCACTTAGATGTCTAGCCTCATGTGCTTATGGTGCAAGTGTTTGACTCACCTGATTGGAATTATGCATGAAGTGCTAACACATAAGTTCTTATAGCTACCATGCACTGCTTACTTCCTCTATGCACTATACAAAGAATAAAACAAAAAGAAAATAATGGTTTGGCTTGTGCCAAAATTTATTATTATCAACTCAAATTCAAACTAACTAGTGACCCAAAAGTCAAAAGTCAAGTTTTCATGGTGTAAGCACAAACCTACTTCCTATATGGCTTTAGTTAATTGCCATTGAAATGCCTAAGGAACATTTCACTAGACAACATGTAAAACTTACATGCACCTATTTCCAAGATGTGGTGGATGATGTAAGGGCCCATACACCATATTTTCAATTTACTATTGAAGAATGAACTCTCCTATGCCAACTCTTTTAAAAACTATGATGAAGAAATGAAACACATGTCAAAGAGGATCTGATAAGACTGTTATACAACCCCATTATTTTTTTAAATAGCTATTTCATGAGAAACACTTGTCAATTTATCTTTCCCATTCTATTTGTCTCTCACTTTTCCTCATTCTCTATACATACTACCTTTTTGGCATTGTAATCCATCCACAGATTGGTATGGCAAATCCCTACTGAATTAAATAATAGTTTTCATTTTGAATAAATAATTCAAATTATTTTTTTCGTCCTCAATTATTACATTAAGTGTGTTAAGTATTTTTGTTGTTGATTGACAAGTGATATTTCCTTTCCTTGTATTCATTTATCTTTTTCATACCTTTGTGTGAGCAATCTACTATCTAGAAAGTCATATGATGTGTAGATGGAATATTTTTTTGATTTTGAGTGTAATAAGGATTATAAGTGTTTATTATTATGCCTATTATTCATCCAACTTAAAGGATACATTGCATTTTACTTTCATATTAAAAAAAAAATTAGATGAACCTTGGATTTTGAGATCAACTTAATAGTTATTTTCCATAGTGCAAGTTGAAATAAATAATGGAGTTTAATTTGGTGCATCACCTCTATTATATTAGTATTTAATATAATTCTATCCCTTTTCCTTAAAATCAAGTAGGTTAGTGATAAATTTTTAGGTATTGTATTGGGAACTAGCCCATAATCTAGAGATTCACCTCTTAGAATTGTTACCCACAACATATGAGGTGTTTCCATTTTATTCAAAATTTGAGGAGGCTTTATTAGAATTCATTAGGGTGAAAATTTGTGTGATAATATTTTTAGAATGCTTAGTGGGACACATGGCCCAAGAATTTGTCTAAGGTAGATGTTGATCTTGACAAATTTGAAGTTCAAATAACTTCCTTCATGCAATATATAGCGACTCCAATAATTATTGGCTCTTAGTTATAGACTAATTCCTCAATTTCATGCCTAAGGTAAGAACAAGATACTTTAATAAAGGCATTAATTTTGAGTTTTTATAGATTCCTTATTATTCAATTAGATCAAATAGGTTTGTTAATACTCATTATATCTAAATAAATATTTTTTTCATCATATACATATAAAGTGACTCTTGTTGGGTCCAATTTATAAGATGGTAGCACCAAAGAGCCTAAACTTTGTTGCTTTAAATGGCCACATCCCTCTAGTACTTTCCAAATATGATGAAATTCCTATGTCATCCCTCAAAAGTGTTTCTTTTTATACATGATAATATACCATTACCCCTATTGAACACATGAGGAACATTGCTATTTTTTTCAACATAGATAACATCACTGAAGAGAATGTAAATATCAATTTGTTGGTTCTCTCCTTCAAGGGTAAAGACCTTAATTGGTATGGGACTTTGTCTCATAATTTTATCACTTTGTGGGAATAATTGGGTTATGCTTTGAGGAGGATATTTGAAGATAAGAGTGATCAATTTTATTTAACTAAGAAACTAACTACTATAAAGAGGGTCACTTGAGAAGCTATACAAGGTTTCAATACAAGGTTTATAAATACGTGGGATAGGATCTAAATTATGTTGAGGCATATTTCACATCATGCATTTATCTATTATCTTAAGGCTTTCAATAGTGACATATCTATAAGCATACTTCCCATGACCTTAATCCTCCATATGATTACACATCAGCTCACATGAAGACTACCAACCCTATTTATCCCACTTTGAGACATTTACCACTCTCATGCATGATTTTTACATCATATATCCATCCCTTAGACATCCCTGACACCTCATTACCCCTTTCATGTACTGATAAGCCCTCTAGACACCTCTCAGGGACTTTTTGGAGGCATGTTGACCACCCAAGATGGGATTTTGACCCAATTCATGGATTAGGGAGGAAACCCATAATATAGGCTACAAGTTTCCTTAATAAAACATAACACATAAAATGGGGTGGTCCCAATGGCTATAAATGAGTAATTTTTGGATTTTATCAGATTAGGGTTAGCTTATATGATGGTTGATCATTCAGTTTCCTCTCTCTCTCTCATGAATTTTGACTCTGATCTTATCTCTTGACCATCACTATCAAAGTTGTGGTGGATTTTTAAATCTCACCTAGTTTATTCTTGACATACTTATCTTTCATTGTGACAGGGGATGCCCTACTACTTTACAATTTATTTTGGTGATTCACAATGCTCTCTATAGTGTTCTTAAATCTTATTGGTTGCTCCCATCTCCTTCAATAATCCATTACACCTATTTTTGTTCTCTATGAATTAGATATCTCATAGTTTGTAGCTTATCCTTCACCTCCTCCATTACTTTTGGCTCTTGGTTTAGACTTAGCTCATACATAGTATGATATTCATCCTTCATTGCTTCCTAGATTGGATAATCAGATGCTATAAAGTGTGAAAAATAATTTTGAGGTTTATATGAGGTCAATATTATATGCAAAGTGAAATTTATATTTGTTTTTAGCAGTGTATATGTTAGATTTTGATTGTTTTAGTGATTTAGCTTGTTTAGGGATTTATCTAGTATAGTTTCTAAAGTTTTTACATTTGTATGTGGTTAAGAATATCCTTCATCTCTTGAAAATATCTTCCATTACATGTCATTATTGTTTTATAAACTTTTCTTATTGTATAATAGAATCCTAATTGCTTAAAATAGTCTATATATTTGCATAAACAATCTCCTCTATTGCTAAACTAGAAAGTTGCATTATTAGGAAATAATAGTGTTGAGAATAAAGAATTAGTTTAGGATTAGATTAGGAATTATCTTTCACCCTTGATTGAAAACATATTTTATTCCTAAAACATTTTTAATTTGGTCTGAAAGTGCATTCTCTTCTAATTTTATGCTTCATTTGATAGCTCTATTTATTCAACATTATCATTTCTATAATTTCTATGCAAGTATATTTTTAATTTTAGTTGCTCACATTACTATTGTGTTGGGCCCCCTTTGTAACATCTATATGGACCACATAAATTGGACCTATATTTTCATGAGGCAATCTTGTGTAATGGTTGCTTATATTTTTTACTTTTATGCTAGCTAGAGGCATCCCCAAGGATCATATGCCACTTGGAAGGAGGTTATGTGGTATTACCCTTCAATGGACATACCTAGAGGAAATTGTATGTGGAGGCTTGAGAACTAAAGGTGTCAAATAAATAGAGTAAGTGGGGCAGTAACCCATCAATGATAGCTCAGACTATGATGCATGCTCATCTAACCTAGGTAGTGTAGTGGAGATGGTGGACTAACAACCCTCAATAATAATTCATCAACTGGTACATGCCTATCTAACCTAAAAATGAGATGACTAGTTGTCTATAAAATAAGGATTGCATTTGAATAATAAGGTTGACTAATGCAAAAAATCTCTATTAAAATGGAGAGCCAACATTAGTGTTTTGAAATCTGCATGTAATAGATTAGGTATTCAAAATATGTAGCCAAAGCTTACCTGTGAGCCACTAGACATGAGTAATATTAGGTAAGAGCATATTCTATATTTTTGTATCCTAAACTTTTTATGAACAATGAATTTAATGAAGAATGTTATTTAAGCATTAGAGTATTGATGATTACATTATATTTTTACCTAGTGTTATGTTTATGACATAGTTTATGTATGTAATTCAATAGTCTTTTTTGAATATATTGTCTTATAAAGGTTTATCCTTGGTTTTTAATGGCATCCTTGTGCTATATAGTGAATTTATCCTACCTAAAAAATAGACTAAGTTTTGGAACCTAAATGTACAAAGGCCTAGAAACCACACCTAGAGCACTACCTTAAAAATGAGCACTTGAACCCAAGTCATTCCCATGACTCAGATAAGTGCCTAAATGACCATTACTAACTATCCAATGGCTTGAACCATGAAAAGCTCTATCTAGTAGATATGAACTTCCTCATTAAGCCTTGAACCTTTGAAAAGTCTTACACTTAATGAACTTCCCCTAAATAGCTTAGTTTTGGTAGGCCAACTGAACCCATCTTGACCATGACTAAGTCCCTTTAAACCTAAAGTTGTGCCATGTTTCAACATGATCAATATGGGCATCCTCCCTTTGATATTTTGCTTTAGGTGAGTGCATAAGGCTTGTGACTTATGTGAAATTGATGCCAACATAGTAGAGAATTAAATATTTTGTACCAGACCCCATTATTCTTTTACCTAGCTATATCAAGCATATAACTGACTTGGCTTGACTATTAGGTACATGACTAAACACAAAAGCTAACTTAGTGAACTTTTTTACAACATTTTTTTATGTTTCTAATACCCATTTGAATTTTGTTGATACAATGGTGAAATAAAGAGATGCCTTGAATATCACTCAAGAACATAAAGCATTGGATAGAGCAAGTAGAAGATAGTTTCACACAAAAGTATCATACATGTAAAGGGTAGGTGTCAAGGAAATGGGTGAAAGATAACCTGTATGATGCTCTATATGAGGTGTTCTTTTATTAGCTACCTGAGCATGTGTACCAGTGGTTAGTTACTATTACTACCTCTAGAAGGTAAAACTATGGCTATCACATCGAGTGAATAATAGAGTGCATAGAGAGGCTTGAGATCTTAAATGAAGTTTGGATGTGCACTATAGACAAGTGGTAGAGCAACATGTTAGACAACTACATGTTGGAGTTTGTAGACTCAACCTTCTCATGCCTAGAATAAGTATAGTTCAAGTTTATTCATGAACTCAAGAATGCATTCATAATAGGACTCAACACTAAATTAAAAAATCTTCTAGTGGATATGGTATAGAAACTATAAGAATGGAAGACTAAAATCCTTGCATGTATCAGCAAGCACAAAAGGTGAGAAGGGGAAGTATAGGTGAGGTGAAATGGAAGGGGATAAGCAACCTAACACCTGAGAGCTTTGGAGGTTTAACTATAATAAGTGAAGGCACAAGCTGATGGTAGATCTAGAACTTGAAAGTGTTGAGATAACCCATAGTGATCAAGAATGGCATGGGTAAGGATCCCTTGAATTGTAATAGTGAAAAGAGAGAGAGGAAGAAGTAAGGGACTAGACTTAATAGTTGGGCATAAGATGTAGTGGGTTCCTACAAGATGTGGTCACTGAGGATACACTAGAAGCACCTACCCCCTTTTAACCTAAAGTGCAATGTCATGCACTAGATTCCCCATCAAAAGATATAATAATGGTAACTAACCTTGTTATCGATGTTGAGTTTGATAAGATTCTATATTTAGATCAAGAGTTTGTGATTTAGTAAGTGATTCTTTAGGAGGAATTAAGTGAATACATGGTGAATCTATAAAATTCTAACTTAGGAACCTTGAACATAGGCATAAGCATTCTTGTGTAGAGGATGTTAGTTGCATTAGTGGGGAAATAACCCATAAAATGTGGCACAATGCCACAAGTTAATGGTACTATATCGACAAGTTTAATAGTGCAATAGAAAATGACAAGGTCAATTCTCCACCCTATAATTAGAGTCACTAGAGTGCTACCTAGAACCTAGATGTAAGGGGGACAAGTACCCCAAAAACTAGAACCACCATGATATGGTGATGCACTTACTAAAAAATCATAGCATAAAGAATGTCATAGAGTATGTGCTTAAGTGTGAGGTATAGTGTCATGATTGGGGCATCACTCAGTCTAAGTGCAAGGCAAATTCATTCATTACCACCTTGTTGGATCATGCCCATACTTGGTATCAAAAATTTGATCAAAAATAGGTTATAGTTGATTATGATATGTTGAAGGAAGCCTTCTTGAAAGAGTTTGATATACCTGAGTTTGAGTAGTAGAGCATCATGGCACTCAATGAAATCAGCCAAGGGTTATTTGAGAGCATGTACCTATATGATACATGATTTAAAACTCTTATCTCAAAGATTCCACATGACATTCACCCCTCTCAACACATGTAATGGTTTGTTAGAGGCATGTTAGTACCCTTAAAATGATTATTGTCTATGAAAACCTTTATAGACCCTTGTAAAGTACTTGAAGTTGTGTTTTGGGCTAAGGTAGTAGGTAACACTAATACTAGGATCAACCTATTCATGGAGGCATAAATTGCATCAATAACCTCCTAGCTATATAAGTTGATTGTTGGTTCAATGCATGATACTCATAGTGGGTTATGGTGTAATAAATATGAGATGTAATGGAATATTAAGAATAAATACACATAAAGAATTTTTTATACCCTACTTCTCAATTGTGAAATTTGTCATGGGCGGCATGACTCTCAAAACTATCTTTTGTTACAGTGTGCTAGTCAAGTGAACACCACCATTTACTTAAAAATGTGTGATGAATATATGTATTTAATCACATACTATTGAGTCATTAATGACATGTGCCAAAACATGGAAAGATGTATGAGGTAGGAAACAACATCAATCAATGGTTAGGTAGGTCAAGGCAATGAAGGCTATAGACAACACAATATGGGTTATGGGAACCAATGAGGTGTGCATGGGAAAAGAGGAAGATGTGGTGGAGGAAGAATCCCACCATGATTGTGATACAAGTGTGGGTAAATTAATCATTATCAGTGTGACTACCCCATGTACCTAATGTGTAGGTATTTTTGAGGACCACATGTAGTCGATGAATTCCCACACCTATACATAAAGCTAACTCAAGGTCATCCTAGTGTAGATAAAGGTGATGCAATGGTTAGGTGAAAATACAAAGAAGAAATATGGGATCCTAATCCATAATATACTTGTAAAGAGCTACCTAAATTTTAGGCTATAACTCAAAGTACATTCACCACCTAGCTAGCCACTACATTGACCTAAGAATTATGCTTAGAGTATAGCGAATCAAGTCATACTGAGTGCATAACACAACCTGAGCCAAAATCTATACCATATCATAACCCTATGTGATAAAAGGACATCCTTTAATAATCCATGAGCATGATATAAAATTTTTAGGGCAAGCTTCAATTGGCCAAATATTTAGAGGCATAGACTACCACTTTGTTTAGAAGACAAGATGTCCTTGAGGTTGAAGTATAGGAGTTGACTAAGATCTTATGCCTCATATAAACTGAAGGGATACTACCCCTAATAAGGTATTTATTGTTAAAGCATGTAGGGAAGAAACTACAAGAAGAGTCTACACCTAAAATAATTGATGTTTATGCACTACACATGGATCAAGCACATGAAGTAAGGTATGCTTAAAATGTAGAGTATGAACAAGAGTTATTGATAGATACCACCATAAATGGGTGGTCAGTTTGTGAATTATTAGTTGATATGAGTGTAGAGGTTAATATTATGGCCAAAACCACCTAATAAAATATGGGGGAGCCACCCTTGAGGCCCTCACCTCACATGTTGTTCATGACTAAAAAACATGAGTGCAATTTATTGAGATCTTAAAGGGCACCATTGTAGATATCATGGGCATCAAGTTTTGAGCTAACTTTGAGGTCATCGAGTTGGTAGAGTAAGACAATTATATAGTTCTCTTGGGTATGCCATGGTGTTATACTAATAATGTATACATGTGCTTTAATAAGTACTTCATAACTTTTAAAAATTATAAGGAGAGGGTGGTGATACCTATATAAAGTGATAAATAACCCCCTTATGTGGAAATAATTGATCTTGATGATGAGATTAACCGCATTTACAAAATCATGAGGTAGGATGCTTAGAAGCTCAACCCTAATAACCAAGGCATGCTTGAATGGTAGGATGGGAAATCAAGCTCTGATATAACTAATGTACCCTATGGATGATGGGTAGAAGAGGATTATGAGGTCACTAGCTAAAGGTGTCACCTGGTGTATGTCACCAAGCTAAGGCCAACCATAATAGGACTGGTTAGGATTGAGTACAACAAGAAAACGTGGGTTTCCCATGCCATAAAGACTAGAAATAGGGTGTTCGAGATAAGTAAAGGGAAGCTTGTATCAATCCCAAAGTATGAAGGGAGCTAGCTCATAGAAAGGTATGTCCATGACATTTAGGTTTGCATCGCCAAGGAAATAGATCAAATGGGTGTACTAGTGCATACCTTAAATATTATTTTTACTTTTTGGTGGGTAGTGTAAAGGCCTATATTTCCCAAATGTTGAGCTAAAATGGAAAAAATATGTACTAGGTTAAACAAGAGTAATGAAAACTTGGACATACCTACTAACTTTGGAAATTCTAACCCAATCATACATGTAAAATTATGTAAAGAAACCTAGACTATCTATGGTGAGAATGTGCTAAGACACCTGTGGGTGCACACATTTTATAGGACCTTGAAAACATGGGTACAATATTGGTACATTATAAATGAGATTCACTATAAGATAGGGAACTAGGAGATACTCAAGGATAGGTTCATGCATACCTTCTCCTTTATTCATTGAACTTAGAGCTACTGAAGCCACTATAAGTCATCCGTAGGATAGTGTTTGAGGACACTACCATCTTAGAAGAGTGCCTTAATTAAATGTTTAGGGAGAAATTATTATCACTCCTAACATTATTTAAAGAGACAGTGTTGAATAGTGACTCCAACAAAGATGATGATGAGACCTAGAAAGAGCATAATTAGAAGGCTCTAACATGTAGACAAAAAAATATGCATATTGTGGATGAAAACACCCTATATGATGAATATGTCATGCATATTTGAGTTTAAATAACTAAGGGGACAAGGGAAATTGAGGACTCTCATCAAGATATGCATCTCATCCCCATTATTACTATTAAGCCTCACTATAATGCCTTTCACACCATTGAGTCTCTAGTATATTAGCTCTCAGGTGTTAGGTTGCTTATCCCCTTCCATTTCACCTCACCTACACTTCCCCTTCTCACCTTTTGTGCTTGCTAATACATGCAAGGATTTTAGTCTTCCATTCTTATAGTTTTTATACCATATCCACTAGAAGATTTTTTAATTTAGTGTTGAGTCCTATTATGAATGCATTCTTGAGTTCATGAAGAAACTTGAACTCTACTTATTCTAGGCATGAGAAGGTTGAGTCTACAAACTCCAACATGTAGTTGTCTAAAATGTTGCTCTACCACTTGTCTATAGTGCACATCCAAACTTCATCTAAGATCTCAAGCCTCTCTATGCACTCTATTATTCACTCGATGTGATAGCCATAGTTTTACCTTCTAGAGGTAGTAATAGTAACTAACCACTGGTACACATGCTCAGGTAGCTCATAAAAGAACACCTCATATAGAGCATCATACAGGTTATCTTTCACCCATTTCCTTGACACATACCCTTTACATGTATGATACTTTTGTGTGAAACTATCTTCTACTTGCTCTATCCAATGCTTTATGTTCTTGAGTGATATTCAAGGCATCTCTTTATTTCACCATTGTATCAACAAAATTCAAATGGTATTAGAAACATAAAAAAAATGTTGTAAAAAAGTTCACTAAGTTAGCTTTTGTGTTTATTCATGTACCTAATAGTCAAGCCAAGTCAGTTATATGCTTGATATAGCTAGGTAAAAGAATAATGGGGTCTGGTACAAAATATTTAATTCTATACTATGTTGGCATCAATTTCACATAAGTCACAAGCCTTATGCACTCACCTAAAGAAAAATATCAAAGGAAGCATGCCCATATTGATCAAGTTGAAACATGGCACAACTTTAGGTTTAAAGGGACTTAGTCATGGTCAAGATGGGTTCAGTTGGCCTACCAGAACTAAGCTATTTAGGGGAAGTTCATTAAGTGTAAGCCTTTTCAAAGGTTCAAGGCTTAATTAGGAAGTTCATATCTACTAGATAGATCTTTTCATGGTTCAAGCCATTGGATAGTTAGTAATGGTCATTTAGGCACTTATCTGAGTCATGGGAATGACTTGGGTTCAAGTGCTCATTTTTAAGGTAGTGCTCTAGGTGTGGGTTCTAGGCCTTTGTACATTTAGGTTCCAAAACTTAGTCTATTTTTTAGGTAGGATAAATTCACTATATAGCACAAGGATGCCATTAAAAACCAAGGATAAACCTTTATAAGACAATATATTCAAAAAATACTATTGAATTACATACATAAACTATGTCATAAACATAACACTAGGTAACAATATAATGTAATCATCAATACTCTAATGCTTAAATAACATTCTTCATTAACTTCATAGTTCATAAAAATTTTAGGATACAAAAATATAGAATATGCTCTTCCCTAATATTACTCATGTCTAGTGGCTCACAGGTAAACTTTGGCTACATATTTTGAATACCTAATCTATTACATGCAGATTTCAAAACACTAATGTTGGCTCTCCATTTTAATAGAGATTTTTTGCATTAGTCAACCTTATTATTCAAATGCAATCCTTATTTTATAGACAACTATTCATCTCATTTTTAGGTTAGATAGGCATGTACCAATTGATGAATTATTATTGAGGGTTGTTAGTCCACCATCTCCACTACACTACCTAGGTTAGATGAGCATGCATCATAGTCTGGGCTATCATTGATGGGTTACTGCCCCACTTACTCTATTTATTTGACACCTTTAGTTCTCAAGTCTCCAAATACAATTTCCTCTAGGTATGTCCATTGAAGGGTAGTACCACATAACCTCCTTCCAAGTGGCATATGATCCTTGGGGATGCCTCTAGCTAGCATAAAAGTAAAAAATATAAGCAACCATTACACAAGATTGCCTCATGAAAATATAGGTCCAATTTATGTGGTCCATATAGATGTTACAAAGGGGGCCCAACACAATAGTAATGTGAGAAACTAAAATTAAAAATATACTTGCATACAAATTATAGAAATGATAATGTTGAATAAATAGAGCTATCAAATGAAGCATAAAATTAGAAGAGAAGGCACTTTCAGGCCAAATTAAAAATGATTTAGGAATAACATATGTTTTCAATCAAGGGTGAAAGATAATGCCTAATCTAATCCTAAACTAATTCTTTATTCTCAACACTATTATTTCCTAATAATGCACTTTCTAGTTTAGCAATAGAGGAGATTGTTTATGCAAATATATAGACTATTTTAAGCAATTAGGATTCTATTATACAATAATAAAAGTTTATAAAACAATAATGAAATGTAATGGAAGATATTTTCAAGAGATGAAGGATATTCTTAACCACATACAAATGTAAAAACTTTAGAAACTATACTAGATAAATCCCTAAACAAGCTAAATCACTAAAACAATCAAAATCTAACATATACACTACTAAAAACAAATATAAATTTCACTTTGCATAAAATATTGACCTCATATAAACCTCAAAATTATTTTTCACACTTTATAGCATCTGATTATCCAATCTAGGAAGCAATGAAGGATGAATATCAGACTATGTATGAGCTAAGTCTAAACCAAGAGCCAAAAGTAATGGAGGAGGTGAAGGATAAGCTACAAACTATGAGATATCTAATTCATAGAGCACAAAAATAGGTGTAATGGATTATTGAAGGAGATGGGAGCAACCAATAAGATTTAAGAACACTATAGAGAGCAATGTGAATCACCAAAATAAATTGTAAAGTAGTAGGGCATCCCCTGTCACAATGAAAGATAAGTATGTCAAGAATAAACTAGGTGAGATTAAAAAATCCACCATAACTTTGATAGTGATGGTCAAGAGATAAGATCAGAGTCAAAATTCATGAGAGAGAGAGAGAGGAAATTAAATGATCAACCATTATATAAGCTAACCCTAATCTGATAAAATCCAAAAATTACTCATTTATAGCCATTGGGACCACCCCATTTTATGTGTTATGTTTTATTAAGGAAACTTGTAGCCTATATTATGGGTTTCCTCCCTAATCCATGAATTGGGTCAAAATCCCATCTTGGGTGGTCAACAGGCCTCCAAAAAGTCCCTGAGAGGTGTCTAGAGGGCTTATCAGTACATGAAAGGGGTAATGAGGTGTCAGGGATGTCTAAGGGATGTATATATGATGTAAAAATCATGCATGATAGTGGTAAATGTCTCAAAGTGGGATAAATAGGGTTGGTAGTCTTCATGTGAGCTGATGTGTAATCATATGGAGGATTAAGGTCATGGGAAGTATGCTTATAAATATGTCACTATTGAAAGCCTTAAGATAATAGATAAATGCATGATGATAAATAGGCCTCAACATAATTTAGATCCTATCCCACGTATTTATAAACCTTGTATTTAAACCTTGTATAGCTTCTCAAGTGACCCTCTTTATAGTAGTTAGTTTCTTAGTTAAATAAAATTGATCACTCTTATCTTCAAATATCCTCCTCAAAGCATCACCCAATTATTCCCACAAAGTGATAAAATTATGAGACAAAGTCCCATACCAATTAAGGTCTTTACCCTTGAAGGAGAGAACCAACAAATTGATATTTACATTCTCTTCAGTGATGTTATCTATGTTGAAAAAAATAGCAATGTTCCTCATGTGTTCAATAGGGGTAATGGTATATTATCATGTATAAAAAGAAACACTTTTGAGGGATGACATAGGAATTTCATCATATTTGGAAAGTACTAGAGGGATGTGGCCATTTAAGGCAACAAATTTTAGTCTCTTTGGTGCTACCATCTTAGAAATTGGACCCAACAAGAGTCGCTTTATATGTATATGATGAAAAAAATATTTATTTAGATATGATGAGTATTAACAAACCTCTTTGACCTAATTGAATAATAAGGAATCTATAAAAACTCAAAATTAATGCCTTTATTAAAGTATCTTGTTCTTACCTTAGGCATGAAATTGAGGAATTAGTCTATAACCAAGAGCCAATAATTATTGGAGTCGCTATATATTGCATGAAGGAAGTTATTTGAACTTCAAATTTGTCAAGATCAACATCTACCTTAGACAAATTCTTGGACCATGTGTCCCACTAGGCATTCTAAAAATATTATCACACAAATTTTCACCCTAATGAATTCTAATAAAGCCTCCTCAAATTTTGAATAAAATGGAAACACCTCATATGTTGTGGGTAACAATTCTAAGAGGTGAATCTCTAGATTATGGGCTAGTTCCCAGTACAATACCTAAAAATTTATCACTAACCTACTTGATTTTAAGGAAAAGGGATAGAATTATATTAAATACTAATATAATAGAGGTGATGCACCAAATTAAACTCCATTATTTATTTCAACTTGCACTATGGAAAAAAACTATTAAGTTGATCTCAAAATCCAAGGTTCATCTAATTTTTTTTTTTTAAATATGAAAGTAAAATGCAATGTATCCTTTAAGTTGGATGAATAATAGGCATAATAATAAACACTTATAATCCTTATTACACTCAAAATCAAAAAAATATTCCATCTACACATCATATGACTTTCTAGAAAGTAGATTGCTCACACAAAGGTATGAAAAAGATAAATGAATACAAGGAAAGGAACTATCACTTGTCAATCAAAAACAAAAATACTTAAGACACTTAATGTAATAATTGAGGAAGAAAAAAATAATTTGAATTATTTATTCAAAATGAAAACTATTATTTAATTCAGTAGGGATTTGCCATACCAATCTGTGGATGGATTAAATGCCAAAAAGGTAGTATGTATAGAGAATGAGGAAAAGTGAGAGACAAATAGCATGGGAAAGAGAAATTGACAAGTGTTTCTCATGAAATATCTATTTAAAAAAATAATGGGGTTGTATAACAGTCTTATCAGATCCTCTTTGACATGTGTTTCATTTCTTAATCATAGTTTTTAAAAGAGTTGGCATAGGAGAGTTCATTCTTCAATAGTTCATCTATTCAAAATTTCCCATCTTGGCTTATGAAGAATGAAATATGGTATAAGTTGATCATAAAATCACTATGGAATTACCTTTACCTTTATTTTTTACAAATTGAATTATTTTTATGACCTATTATGCAAACATTTTAGGGGTGATGAACACATAACTCCTTAAGTTAAGTGTCTTGAAACATATTAGTTCTACTAGACCTCACCTTGGTTGAGAGTCTTAAATATTATTTTCATATTTATGAATGAAAAATATTTTCATGTATGGAATATATATCTTAAAAATATTTAATTAACTCCTTTTTATATGTCAATCACTCTCCAAGATGTTATCTTTCACCCAAAGCTTACATTTGCCTTCAATTCCTTGCAACCCTAAAAACACACAAAGATCCTTGTTTATAATAATTTAAATATGATATTTGGAAACTAGGAATATTTTAAAGTACCCATTATGTCCTTACATCTCAGTGACAAATTTCATGACCATGTATTATGCATAAGTACACTTATTTACCTTATTTCTCTCTCTAATTAGGCCTTAATTGGGTCTCTAGGCCTAAAAATTGATATTTTCTCCATAATTCTCCCACACATGAAACTCCAAATAAGTGTTCGATTCACTTTAAATAGGAAATAAACATGCTTCATGTTAAATTTTGACCTCTAAAACCTTATGTATGTGGGTAAACCAATAAATGGCCAAAAACCCTAGTCTTTCACAAGCATTCTCACATTACCTTCAACAATCAGACCCGTTAAAGCACTTCTCAGATCAAATGTATAAAATTTTGGGATTGAGGAGATATAAAACACCTCAATCCATCTTACCTAATGGTTTTCATTAGTCTAGGAAATCAAATACAATGTTTTGAATCTAAAACCTCATAAAAACATAGTATTTAATATGTCTATATAGGTACAAGTATAAACCAAATTCATGGTGAGAGTCTTCATAGAGTGAAGAATTATCTTAAAGTGTTTTCAAGATCAATAAAACTCACTTAAAACACTTAGGAATATAATACCTCTCATCAAGTTTCTATTAGGGTTTTAAGAGGGTTTAGAGTGGTTTAATTTATTAATGATTATTTGTAAACCTTAGGGCATTAAATCATTAAAAAATGCCATAAAATATAATTTTAAAAGTGTATTAAACTACCCCTAGGTTATCAATATCCCATGGAGTTTTCACATACAATTCTAAGCTCAATAAAGTGCTCCTTGAGTTTTTACAATGCCATTTAAGAGTTCTTTATAGTCTTAACATTTATTCATATAGGTTAAGGACCTAAACCAATGCCTAATTACAAAATTTTGGATTATGGAGACCCATTAACCATCCTTTAAAACCATTGGACCCCATGCACATGGTCAAGGTCACACTAAGTAAGAGAACATTTATCTTAAACTACAATATGCACGTAGAAGGGATTGAGAAGATCATATAGGCCAAATGGTCATTTTTATTATCTTTTTATGAATATGGATTCCCCTCAGTTATTTGTCTCAATTATGAAACTTATTAGTACTTTCAGGTTCCCATATCACCTTCAACAAAACATTCTTTTCACATATGTACACATAGGCCCATGTGTGTGGTTTTAGGGTTATTAGACCTAAACAAACCTATCAACCTTGAAATTATTTTTATTAAACCTAGAGATAATATAGGGTCATTATAAAATTAGAGAATAATTTTAATGTGATTTTTTTCTTCCCATATACCTTTTTCTTTCAAACCAAGTAGGCATATTTCATTTGAATAGGCATACATGTAGGAGCTAGTTTGATTGTGTGACTACAAGGGTTCAAGTGAATTTATTTTAATCATTATATTTAGGTTTCTCTTTGATTTATATTTATTTTATTCAATTTATTATTCATATAAAATACAACACCACCATTGTATACTGCATCTTATTCTCAAGTTTTAAAACTAACTTGAGTTACTCAAGTAGACTTGCATGTAGTCATTGGGTATCTTAAGTACATTTTGGAGTTTAGGTCCTATTATACAAGTCACAAAGAATTTAAATGATATTTTTCATAGTGTTGAGAGTTTATTTTTTCTCTTTTGACCCTATGTAAATTTGTTAACGCTTTATTTAACTTGAGAATACATGTATTTCCCTTTACTTTGCTTGTAATAGGCCTATTTGGGTTTTTTACTTTCTTAATGCATTTATTCATCCAATAAGATAAATATGGGGTTTATAATATAATTTTATATATCTCTTTTATTCCTTTCATATCACATTTACATTTTTAGATATTTTCCATGCTAACTTAAGGCCTCAAACTACTCAAATTTGGTCATTCTGCTTGCTAGTGTCATTGGGGTATCTTGAGCATAAGGTTTTGAAGCCACACTTTCTCCACTAATATTTAAATTATCCAATTATAGATACACTACATTTACTTCACCATTTAGGTCTTCAAAATTCTACTCTTGATACACATTTCTTGTGTCTTTCATGCAAAAGAGACCTATAGGTGTACATTTTTCATGCTTAAATCCTTCACATGATACATGTTTGATAATTTACACCCTTTTAACATTTCTCCATTGCCTCATTACATTTATTATGAGGTCATGATCCTCATATTACTCTCAAAATACAAGACAAGACCTTTTTAAACAATTTTGTGCAGGTAACCTCGTAACATAGTCCTTAGGCTAGGAACATGAATGCTACTTGGAGGATTAGTACATAATGAAAAATCATGTTTGGGAGATTTGAGTGAGATGAGAATATGATGAAAATATTTAAACATCACTTGTATACATTAAACCCTATCAAATCCTCCAAAAATTTAAGTGTAACCTATAACATGTCCCTCATGGAGGCTCCACTTGATCCCTAATTATTCAATGTGTGAATCTGATGGATAAAAATGTGATATGGTTGTATAAGACAATATAAATCATGAAAAATAATTATCATTTTCCAATGAGATCCAAATTACATCAAGTTTGTGTAAAACTAGGCCTATGGGCTTTACTAGGGTTTTTGACTACCTATCTTATTAATAATGATTTATATAGATGAACCCCTTAAACCCTAAAGTCTCTTCATAAAGATTAAGATAATTAGGGATCCCTTATTTTCCTAAGATCATTTGATCCAATTCATCTGCATGTTCATAAAACAAACATAAACCTTTGGTCTTCTCAAACTTGTGAAGACCTCAACTAAAATTATGACTGGTCTTCAAAATTTTTTGACCTCTCTACACCTTTACAATATTATTTTACATGTGAATTAATTGAATAAGTTGAAAAAACACTATTATATGCATTTGCACTTGAAGGCAGAACCTCATGTCTATATAAGTGACTAAAAACTACCATATTTTGAATGATTCTCTATCTTTGGACATTGGAACACAAAGTTTTCTAAATATGATTATTCTATGACAACTTCTTGACACCATGCACATTATAAAATTTATTTTAGTTCTTGTCCTTTTTAAAAGTACATACAATTCCTCAAATTTGGCTTAAAAAGTAACTTAATAGACTTTAGAGTGCATTTACTATATTTACCTAAAATTGCTCACTTCATTATTAACGACCAAAAGCTACTAACTCCACTAATCCCATTTATTTTAATTTATCTTGATAAAAAATCCCCCCATCCTAACAATTTATCTAATATACCCCTTCAATTATCCTACATTCACTAACCTTATTTATCCCACTTCTTTAATTAATTCTTCTAAATCTCCCATTATCCTAATCTAATCCTAGTTATCATTATATGGGAATTTTAAATTCCCATAACCCCACCTACCCTACTACTAGCCTATACCCTAGCCTTTCCTACACCCCTATGAATCCTAATCCCTATCTAAATCCCACCTAATCCACCATTATCCCTAACTTAATCAAGAAGCCTTTGGAATTGGAGAAGCTCTTCCAAGTCTCTAGAAGTTTCTAAACTAGAGACTTCTAAATAATTTTAAATTCTTTAAAATATCCCTCTATTATCTTATAAAAATCCATACTTAGGAAATGGAAAACCAACTTGAATATCCATATCAAATGCATGCCCATTTAGCATCAACTAACTAAAATTTATATAACACTATTATGCCAAAAACAATCCTCAATCAAGCATTCATGTCAATCTAAGTCTATATGTAATCACTTGATCATTTTCAAATCCTAGAAGGAGGTGATATGAAGCAAGAAATTTGGTAAGGTTTATATCATTCTGATTATTTTCATGGAGCCTTTCTAATAAGTAGTTTGAGTTTGAGTTTGAATTAGCATGTTTAATTCATAGTGTGCTTAAAATACTACTACATTTTGGTTACCATGGTGGGAGGTAAACCATGACCTTTTGATTTAACCCATTTGAGTTGAAGTGTACATATAATCTTGTAGGTTGTAAAGAAAGAGGATAAGCAATCATATATCTAAGAATATATGAATAGCCATTTCCAATCATTTAAAATAATGCATGTGGGATTTATAAAACCATTTTTATCCCTTTTGTTGACTTTGAATTTAGTGTTAAATCCTAATCTATGACTTTGTTGGTTAAAATAGACAATTTGTTAGTAATTTTGATAGATTAAAATGCATTTGAAGTAACCTATAATCGACAACACATTTTGATGCTATTTGAGATTAAAAAAAGAGTTTTTGATATGGTTCAGGTTGTTATGTTCTTGTCTGTGCATTTTTTTATATATTCTATTTTGTTGGGTTGATCTACTCTAATTTCATTAAAAAAATTCTCCTTTCACCTTTCCCCAACCTAACAGAGTCACCAAACTTAATGGGCCCTCTTTTGGATAATCCTATGTTTCAAGTGTGGTGATTGAATTTGTAGGTTGAAGAGTTAAAATATTAGGCTAATATCTATCAATTTTTTTTCCTAGGTTAAATGTGAATTTGATTTATTTTGCCAAGATACATATGTAAAAGCTATCAACATATTCTAAAAATCTAAGCTTTATCTTGCCTTTTATTTTTGTGATCCTATAGGAAGTGGGTTTATATTATCTAACATGATATTATTAATATCAAAACATGTTTTTATTTATTTATTGTTCTATTTGTGCAAGGTGTTCCCATGACATGGAAAATTGAAGCCACAAGATTATCATATCAAAAGTTTTTTTTTAATAGTCAAAATATGGAAGTGTTATCTGGTATTTTATCATATGAGAAATTTATTTGTCTTCTTTCTATAGTTACTCACTGGTTAGACTCAAAGTTTTTATTTATTTAGAACTGGACATTGATAAACATGATATTCTAAAAATGATCATTTTTTGAACTAATCACCATGCTATTTGTTCTATGTTCATAGTCACAAACCCACATAAATGAAGCCATAAAATTGATATAGATAACATTGGTTATTTGATTTTCATAGGGATAAAATCATACATTCAAGAATAAAGACCTAATTTAAGACATTCTTCATTATTTTCTCATTTTATATTCCCCAAGTCTGATATTAAACACCTACACTTTAAAACAATGAAATTATTTTGGCCAACATCCCCTCTATGTTGATTAGGAAACACTCCTTAGAGCATCATGCTACCTTGAACCACATGAAATTTAATGATTTTTTTATACCTAGAGCTACCTATGTTTTTAAATTTGAATTTCAATTCTTGTGCTTTTAGAATACTACCATATTTTTTAAGGCTCACTTGACAAACGTCTTCATTATATATGCCATTGTTAGTAGTCTAGTAACAAGTTCACAAAATTAGAAGTTTGGTAGTTAGTATACAATAGGAGCAGCCTCAACCACTTGTACATAATTAAAAAATAATGATAATTATTTTTTAGACTAGTTTTATCAATTCTCTAAAGATTAAGTCATATATCTCTATTTAGTAGTTTGTAATTTTGTAACTCTTATGTCATTATTATTGAGTGTGGAGCCCTTTGGGGATATCACATGACCATGATGGTACATTTTGGGGGCTTATAGAGCTCCAAGGATGTGGAGATTTCATTTTACATTTACTTGTCATGTGTGTGAATATTATTAAATTCTTATTTAATATTTTTCATGTTAACTTCCATGTTTATTGGAAGTGGGATTGATTTTCTTGTTTTAGGGAATTAATTTAATTTCCATAGGAAGAGAAAATTATTAAATGTTCTCTTTAATAATTTCTATGATGTATTATGGGAGAAAATTACTAAATATTCTAGTTACTAATTTATATGATGTATTATGGAATTGGGATGGACCTTCTCATTTTGAGGAGTTCATTGTTATCACTTTCTTGTTGGAAGTTGTGCCTTTTGGATGAATATGGCATGTTTATTCTCAAGGGGATTTTGGATATGTATGGTTATGTGGCATATATCATTTTTCCTACATGGATAAGGCCTATCTTGATGAGGATGGTGAGTTCCTCCTTGGGGATGGATTTCTACATCATTTTTTCTATATATAGGGTGTGGTGTGACCTTTTAGAGGTTGCTGATGATTTTATTTACATGTGTGGCTTTTAAGAGATAGAGTAAAAGTGTAGGTGTTTTGAAAATTGTAGGTGTTAATTTATAGGGTGTGGTATAGTAGCTTGTGAGAATACATTAAAGTGCAGGTGTAGGTGAAAGTCCAATTTTTTGTGTAGCATTTTCTACAGGAGACTTTTCTATCTTTGTGAGATTTTATTGTAATCTTGTTTTAGATTAGTATTTTATTTGAATAATTTCTTGGTAGATGTAGCCCACATTGGGTGAACCATGGTATATATGTGTTATATGTTATTACTATTTTTTTAATTTTCTCCATTTAGCAAACATTAACTATGATTTGAGGAATTGATTTTGTGATGAATTTGGTACATAGTTAAATCTGATTTTACACATTTAAAATCTAGTATATGTATTTTAAATTAAATATTTTATGATGGATTAAATGTGGTATGAATTCACTTAATTCTTAATAACTGGTATCACAGCTAGGTTATTGTTTTAACTAAAGTGGTAAATCATAGGAAAGGCTATTAGCTTGAGTGGGAGCTATGGGATAATAAATTAGATTCAGAGTTGAGAAATTTGATGGTAAGAATTTTTGTTTGTGGAATATGCAGATAGAATATTACTTGTATCAAAAGGAACTTAAACTCCCATTGGAGTGGAAATGAGGACAACCTATAGCTATGAGTAATGTAGATTGGACATTGATTGATATGAAGGCATTAAGAGCTATAAAATTATTCCTTGCATATTTTGTTACATTCAACATTGTAGATTTGATAACTACAAAATATCTCATGGATAAACTTGGACAATTTTATGAGAAACCCTCAGCTTTAAATAAAAAATTTCTTATGAAAAGATTGTTTAACATGAAAATGTTTGATAATGGTTCAATTTATAGTCATTTAAATGATTTTAATATGGTTTTAATTATGCTCACATATACTTCAATTAAGTTTGATGATGAAGTTAGATCATTTTTATTTTTTGTTCTTTGCCTAATAGTTGGGATAGTTTGGTTATGGATGTGAGTAATGCAGTCCCTACCAAGGGAAGTTTGAATTTTGAGGATGTTGAAGGTGTGATTTTTAGCAAGGAAATATGAAGAAAAATCACTGATGAATAATCTTTAGCTAGTGATGTATTTGTTGATACTATAGGGAGGCAAAAGGACAAGATCAAAGGAAATCATGGAAAGTCAAAAGGTAGATCTAAGTCCAAATCTAGATCCAAGTTAATATGTTGGTGGAAATGCAACTATGTGTCACTCAGTCATATGAGCCATAAGGGCATGGAGATCTTAAAAGTTAAGTTTCCTATATTTAAAGATCTAGATCTAGACTTCTATGATAATTATGTGTATATGAAATAGAAGTGGGTTAAGTTACTAAAGGTTATACCCACAAAGAAAGAACACAAGTTAGAGTTAGTACATTTAGATCTATGGGGTCCAGCTCAAGTATCTTCTATTAGTGTATCTAATTATTATGTCACTTTTATTGATGATGTAAATAGAAAATTTTGGGTTTATTGTACTCAAAAATAATTTGATGTATTTGATACATTTAAGAAATAGAAAACCTTTATTGAGAATGAAATAGGTCTCAAATTGAAATGTCTCAAATTAGATAATGGAGGTGAGTATTGTAGTAATGTTTTCTTTGATTATTGTTCTAACAAAGGAATCTATACGTAAAAGATGGTTCTAAGAAATCCACATAAAAATGGGGTATCTAAAAGGATGAACAAAATAATAATGAAACATGCTAAGAGCATGAGGTTACATGCAGGGTTGCCTTTATAGTTTTGGGTAGAAGCTATTAGCAAAATAGTATATCTGATTAATAGAGGACCTTCTATGCCTTTGGATGGATGCATTCTTGAACAAGCTTCTAGTAAAAATATTGATTATTCTTTTCTTAGTGTCTTTGTATGTGAAACTTTTGATCTCATCAAGAAAGAGGATAGGACCAAGTTAGAGACTACATTAGAGAAATTTATATTTGTTGGATATGGTGAGGATGACTTTGGTTTCCATTTATAGAGAATTAAAGATAAGAAAATATTTTGGTCTAGAGATGTAGTTTTTAATGAAAAAGTCATGTATAAATATCAATTGTAGGAATGGGAATAGGAATAGAAAGAGTACATAGTATTGGATGACATTGCGGATGGTAAAGTATCTAATGAATTAGTTTGGGAACCTTCTACACAAGGACCCAAAAATCCTGTGGTAAGAAGGTCTTTTAGGGTAAGAATAGCACTTGAACATTTTTCTCCCTCTTTGAATTATTTATTACTCACTGATAATGGAGAACTAGAGTGTTATGAGAAAGCAATGTAGGTAGATGCTAGGATGAAATGAGAATAAGCCATGGATGAGGAATATAGATCTCTCATGAAGAACCAAACATGGGATTTGGTAAGGCTACACAAGGGAAAGAGTGCATTACCAAACAAGTGGATCTTTAGAATAAAAAAAGAGGATGAAGGGAGAAAAAGGTATAAGGCTAGGATGGTGGTCAAGGGGTTTACACAAAAATTAGGTATTGATTTTAATGAGATTTTTTCTCCAGTTGTAAAAATGACTTCTATTAGGACTATTCTTGTTTTAGTTACAGTTGAAGATTTACACTTAGAATAGTTAGATGTGAAAACTATTTTTCTTCATGGTGATTTAGATGAAGAGTTGTATATGAAGTAACCATAGGGATATGAGTTCAAAGGAAAGGATAAATATGTGTGTAGACTAAAAAATAACTTGTATAGATTAAAACAAGCTCCACAGTAATGGTATAAGAAACTTGATTATTTTATGTTGGAGCAAGAATATCAAATGTGTAATTTTGAACATTGTGTGTACATCAAACATTTTGATGATAGTTCCTTTATTATTTTATGCTTGTATGTGGATGACATGTTAGTTATAGGAAAGAACATATAGAATATTCATATGCTCAAGAAACAACTTAGTGAATCCTTTTCTATGAAAAAATTGGGTGATGCAAAGCAAATCCTTGGTATGAGATTACTCATGACAGAAAGGAGAGGAAGCTAATTTTATCCCAATTTGAGTATGTAAAGAAAGTCTTGGAAAGGTTTAGCATGTTGGATGCTAAATATATTGGTTCTCCTTTGGTAGGCCACTTTATATGATCAAATGAGTAGTATCCCAAAACATAAGCTAAAAATCTTAAGATGTCCAAGGTACCTTATTCATCGATAGTTAGTAGTTTGATGTATGCTATGGTTTGTACTAGGCTAGATATTGCCCAAGTAATGAGAGTTTTGAGAAGGTATATGAGTGATCCTAGTTATGAGCATTGGCAAGTAGTGAAATGGATTCTTTAGTATTTGAGAGGAACCATTGATTTTTTATTATGTTATGGTGGATCAGATACCACTTTGTGTGGTTATGTGGACTCAAATATGGTAGGGGATATTGATAGCAAGAGTATGATAGGATATATATTTATTGTTAGAGATACAATGGTTAGTTGGATTTTCAAGATACAAAAGGTTTTGGCTTTTTCAACCATAGAGGTAGAGTATGTTACTACCACAGAGGCTAACAAGGAAATTATTTGGTTATAGGAGTTATTTTGAGAGTTGGGGCATAAGCAAGAATTTGGTAGACTATGTAGGGATAGTCATAGTATTATTCATTTGGCAAAGAACTCTGATTTCCACTTGAGGATGAAACACATTCAATTACACTATCACTTCATCAAGATAGCTTTGGAAGAGAACTTGGTGAAGCTGGAGAAGATTCATACTAGAAAAAATCCTATAGATATGATGACTAAAGTGGTCACATTAGACAAGTTGAGACTATGTTCATATTTGGTTGGTCTTAGTGATCATGAAGCAGTGATAGATTCTGTTTAGGAGAAACATTCTCCAAGTGGGAGATTGTTGAGTGTGGAGGACTTTGGGGCTATCACATGACCATGATGGTACATTTTGGGGGCTTATAAAGCTCCAAGGATGTGGGAAGCAAATTTTTCATTTACTCCTCATGTGTGTGAATATTATTAAATCCTTATTTAATAATTTTCATGTTGACTTCCATGTTTATTAGAAGTGGGATTGATTTCCTTGTTTTAGGGAATTAATTTAATTTCCATAAGAGGAGGAAATTATTAAATCTTATATTTAATAATTTCTATGATTTATTATGGGAGAAAATTATTAAATGTTTTATTTAATAATTTATATGATTTATTATGGGTGTCCATTATACCCTTAATTAATTATGATGAAGTCCTAATTGTATTAATTATCCTTTTGAGATTTTTGAGGACACTTTCTCTGACATTAAGGATATGGATCCTAGTGACTTTTATGAGTAATATGATGTCCATTATACCCTTAATCTATCACCAAAAATTCACCATCTAGCTCACCTCCATAATCCCTATATCCCACTCTATGAAGGGAATGAATAGGAACATGCATCATTATATTCCCCTTTTCATTTAATATCACATGCCATAAATACCAAAGTCAAAGAACATATTCCTAAAGTCATAAATCATGATCAAGTCATCTTTGATGCCCTATATCATAATCATATAAAATCAAGTCATTTTCCTAATCATAAAATGTCTTCCCCTAGTGAATCCCAAAATATGGCACTATGGGTATATCAAAGTCAAAATGATCATATATCTACTCAAAAGTCAATCTCCTCTAGTGAAGCCAAAAACTTGGCACTAGGGGGAAATAAAGTAAAAAATCACATATGACTGACTATCCTCTTAATTTTTGGATCAAAGAATCATTAAGTCACAAGGTATTGGATCTTGGAGTCTCATGGTACCAATCTCAAGAATCCCCTCCACCATATCCAATGGTGTATGTGACTATTGAAACCCATTTTCATTCCCCCTCTCATCATATCATCCATCATGATCACATGCCTCTTTCACATCCTATATCCCATAATCACATTCATGGAATACCCCCATATCTATCACACCTTACATCCCTAGGTAGCATTTTCCCTCATAGGGGTCATAAAGGCACCTGGTCAAAATGTTTGGAGGACATTAAAGAGCGTATCAATAAAGGTTACCATCACACGGTCCTATCATCACCTTTATTCAAAATAGGTGTTGGATAACATCTCTATCTATAATCATCATCTTGAATCTTACCCATCATTAATAAATTGAGATGCCATCCATAAGTTAAAAATTAGTTAAAAAAACATTCATCTAATGGTGAAAACTAGTCTTCTAGTGCTTTGGGCAAGTACCATGATGAAAACTATTTTATAACATCATGCTATAATAATATATTATCCACATTGTTCTTTAACACTTGGGGGAAAATCCATCCATTTAATATCCTCATCCATCTATCCCACTTGTCACATCCCTTGTCCACCTTATCTATATCACCCACCATCATATCCCTTGATCCATTGTTCCTATCCATCATTCACCATCATATCATGCATCATATCTATTATTACTTACCATCTTGACCTTCATAAGTAAAGGGAAGGTGTCTTGATAACTATCCCTAAACTCCTCTTGGAATATCATCTAATGGACACTCAGGAAAATAACCATCTATTTCTTTCATGATGTGGTCATTGGCTATCCCTAGTCCATTCATCCTTGGTCCCCATCAACATCATCCTTTTTTCATCCTAAACATTATCCCTCCATCCTTATCCTATTTGGTAGGCTTGTTATTACCTTTTATAGTAACCCCATTTGTATAGTGTATATACATATCCCAAAATTCCCTAAAAATTGAAAAATGTCAAAAAACCTAAAAATCATAAACTTTGAAAAAGCCAAAAATAGTCCACAATGTCTTGTCTTATGCCTAAATCCCTATTCATCATATCATACAATTCACCTTCCTCTCCTAAACCACATCCAATAACCATCTCATATCTCATTGTCCATATCACCATCCCTAATGATAGTCTAATATCCATCTCATATTCCATCTTGAACCCATCCATTCTAGTGGTCACCAATTTATGTCTTCATCATCATCATTTTGGCTAAGTATTATCAAAATACATCACCTTATCCAATATTTTAATCTAGTACCCATCACTTACGTATCAGTGACTTTTAATACCTAGCACCCATCACATCACTTTTTGATAGTATGAAAGGTACTTGATCTTATCACTATCCTATCATTGACTCTTCACACTTAACACCTATTAAATAATTTCCTTGTTAGTGTGACAATTATTTAATCCCATCAATCCTCCTCTTACTAAATCAAACTCTTATGAGACCTTGTCTATTGATAGTCCTTGGTCATCCTCATATCCATATCCTCATCTACATCCTTATCATAATCCTAATCTATCACCCAAGTCCATCCTTAGTCCATAACCACATCATGATCATCCAACCATGCCATCATTAGACAAAACATTATGAAATTACATGTAGACACTTGTCTATTGTTCATTTTATGTCAGGTATATATCTTTTTTATTGTATGTTTTGTTTGCATTGTGCCTTTTGGGAAATGAATGAGGATGCTATGAAGACACCAAAAGGTGTCCTCAAGGATACACAACTCACCATTTGTCCACACACTTTGGAACAATGTCCTCTTGGTCATGCTTATATCATGGGGCATATTTTTTAGTTTTATATTGATCAAATCACTCATGCCATCCTTAGATAAAACATTATGACATTACATGTAGACACTTGTTTATTGTTTATTTTACGTCATGTATATATCTTATTTATTTTATGTTTTGTTTGCATTTTTCCTTTTGGGAAATTAATGAGGATGCTATGAAGACACCAAAAAGTGACCTCAAGGATACAAAGTTCACCATTTACCCACATACTTTGGCATAATTTCCTCTTGGTCATGCTTATATCATGGGGCATATTTTCTAGTGTTATATTTATCAAATTGATTAGACTATGATGAGTCTTATGATAATTGTGAAGGATTGATCACTTATGCCCTCATCATTTCTCTAATCATATAATCATCCTTATCCCCATCACTAATCTAATATTCTCAACACATTCAACTAACATCCAATTGCATAATCATCATTTGAGTCATATATTTCAATCACTAACATCACCATCTAATATTTAATCCATAATCATCATCATCATCATCACCACCACTACCATCATCATCATCATCATCATCATCATCATCATCATCATCATCATCATCATAATCATCATCATCATCATCATCATCATCATCATCATCTTATAACCACTTATAAAAACTACATTAGTCTGAGGTCTTTCTAGACTATGTAGGTAGTACTTGGCCATGTTTCAATGCCTAAGGATAGCTTGATCACTATCTCTATCATCCATCCTCATCCCCTAGTATTTTGGTCACTTGATCACATATTTTATTCTCCCTCATCCTTTTCATCATTTTTATCAATTTAGCTTTGAGCTACACCCATCCTTAATCTAACCTAATCATTAGTCTTATCCTAACTAATAGCTTTGCCTTGCATGCATCCTTACTTGGGATACATCTAAATATTTCAACCTTTTAATCTTATTATCATATTTTTACGATTGATTCCCCCTTGATATGTGTCAACAACCATGAACCCATCACCTATACTCCCTATTCATGTGTCCTTATCAAGGTCATCACTATAGATTTTTAGCTCACTACTCAAGTTGAATTCATCATCTTCTACCATCCCCTATTCTATCTCACATCTATCATCCCTTCCCATCATCTATCCATCTCCTCCCACCCATCATTTCCTCTTTTGAGTGGCCATATTTCTCCTTCCTCCCCACATATCCCCTCAAGGGGGCATCATATCCCCTAACATTCATCCATGCCATGGTTTTTCTTTGAAATATCATTACTCCTTCCACTTCACTCAAATTGCAATGCCTTATTAAACAAGGGAAAAATCTATACACCTAAAATTACTAACTTTATTATTGTTGACTAATAGTAACTTATTCCATCAATCTCATTTATTTTAATTCATAGTACTAAATAATCCACCTATTCTAACCATTTATCTAATATGCCCCTTCAATTATCCTACATTCACTAAACTTATTTATCCCATTTCTTTCATTAATTATTCTAAATATCCCATTATCCTAATATAATCATAGTTATCCATTATATGTGAATTTTAAACTCCTATAACCCCACCTACCCACCTACTATCATACACCCTAACATTTCCTATACCCATATGAATCCTAATCCCTATCTAACTACCACCTAATCCTCTATTATCCCTAAGCTAATCAAGAAGCCTCTATAATTGGATAAGCTCCTATAAGTCTCTAGGAGTCTCTAAACTATCTACTTCTAAAAAAATTAAATTCTCTAAACATCCCTCCTTTATCCTATAAAATTCCATGCTTGGGCATTAGAAAAATAACTTGAATCTCCATATCAAATACATGCCTATTTAACAACCAAATAACTATCATTTCTATAACACCATTGTGCCAAAATCAATCCTCACTCAAGCATCCATGTCAATTTGAGTCTATATGCACTCACTTAATAATTTTCAACTCCTAGATGGAGGTGATATGAAGCAAGGAATTTGGTAGGGTCTATATCATTCTTATTTATTTCATGAATCCTTCATAATAGGCAGTTTGAGTTTGAGTTTGAATTAGCATTTTTTATTCATAGTGTGTTCAAAATCCTACTACATTTACAAATATGGTGGGAAACTAATTCATGGTTAGATGACCTCAAAGGCATAACTAAAACTTATATGGTGACTCATCATAATGAAATAGCCTTGAACACACACATATAATCAATATTTATTCATGAATGACCTTTAAAAACTATACAATTACATGAAGAGATCAAAACCTTAAACACTACTAAACAAGGATTTAATTGACCACTTGAAGAACATTACAAGACCGAGGTGACCATATACAAGATTGCGAATCTTTATGAAAATGTTATAGGGGTTAAAAATTTTCAACATGTACCTTGTGGTATATTGAAAACACATAGGACTCCCTTTTCATTAAACTCTAGGAAACTATCCATACATTTGATTTTATGGTGTACTTGAGAGGAGTGTATAACATAATGGAGTTACTTTAAGCCTACCCTTGAAAGTAAGTTTAATTTGATATAAGAATATTTATACCTCTATAGTTAGTGCTATGAAATATTGGGCCAACACTATCCAATGGACAAATACGTATCTATGAAATCCCACACTGTAAAAAAAATTGTTAGTACATATACCTAATTTATTTTTGGAAAAATAGTTATAAAAAATAATTATTTTTTAATTTATTATTTACTATTATATTTTTATTTTAGACTACATAGGACAATATGGATACAATTTTGTGTTGTGTGTACTAACTACGTTTACCATCATCAATATAGTTACATGTGTTTTCATACTGCATCAACTAAATTGATATAGTCTCATGTGTTTATAGACTACATCAAATACAATGATATAGTCTCCTATGTTTGTAAATTATATTGACCAAATTGATAAAGTCTCTTATGTTTTGTTACTTCATTGACTAACCCAATATAATCTCCCATGTTTTCAAACCACATTGACTAGTTAGATATAGTCTACTATGTTTGATTTCCTAATTGTATTAAATATCTTCACACCTTATATTAGTCTATATATTAGTTATCTACCTATACAGCTAAATCAAATAGTTGAATATAATTTAAATCCCAACTATTTTTATCAAAATTTTATCCTACAAATTACATCAAATGGATCTATTTAGGATGTTTCTTGTCATTTTTAATCTCCTCATAGTAAACCATACCAAACAACTCAATAACATTTATTTCTTATCTCCCACCTATGTAATTACATCAAAAAAATTGATACAGTTAAATTTCAAACTATATCTTAAATTTACACCAAAATTCATTTGACTCTTTGATATAATATGTCTCTCATTATTCCTCTATGTGACTATATCAACCTGATTGATGTTATTTCATTTTCATTATATTTTTTATTACTTTTAAAACTTCCTAAAGGAGATTGTATCTAATAAATCAATATAGTTTGTATCTCAAATTTGCCTTTTTGATGGTATTGAACTACTCGATATAATAATTTTGTCTTAACCATCATTTTTTCCACCTTTCTAATTATACTATATATTTTTTATTGATAATATTCTATTGTAAGTGATTTATTACCAACTACATCAGCTTGATTTACATTATTAGTTTTTTATAAGATATCATTTTCCTATAACTTATTCATATATATTCAACACCATGAAGTCACCTATTAGGTTTTTTACTGATACTCTCAACCCATTTATGTTTTACATGGGTTTATCTTTTCTACCTACCTTATCCACCACTATATATAATAGTTCATGGTGCAAGCACTCTTAACACCCATCTATATCTAATTCATGTAACATGGTTGAAATTAGTCAACATGTTGATGTATATAATTTCATTACCTTTATAAACCTTGATGATAATACCATTTATCTCATAATAAAAATGGTACTTTATCTAAACTTCCTTACTATACTATTAGAGCAATTGATATTAACATTTGCAATCCCTCTCCTAATAATAAAATTGGGAATCCTATGCACAACATTAGTACTCCTTCTCCCAATAATGGAAATTTCCCTTCCCCCCCATTAATCCTTATAATAAAAACCCACATATTGATACAACTCAACTATTTGTTTTGAACAAATATTTCAACAAATTAACATCATATAAAAAATTAATAATTCTCAAATAAAATAAATGTAGAATCACATCTTATAAATGGCTAGCCAACCTCTAATTATCATTTCTCAACAAAATAAACATTTAGTTCCTTATTATCTTAAAGATGTAAATGAGAATATAATCCCTCAACCTCTTATTCATACAAAAATGTTACAACATCTCTAAAATGAACATTTAGTACCTTCATTGTGTCCATAGACATTGTAAATATTTTCAACTATCACATATGATTGGACTAAATATCCTACTATTTTATTGAATTTTTTTTGTAATATTTATAAGGAATTGGTCAAAACTAGTACCTTTACCACTATTAAAATTATTATAAAAATATTAATGGGGGATGCTTTAGAATGATATAACCAACTCCCTAGACATTCTATTTTCCAACTAGAGGATTATTCAATGTTTTACTTAAGTAATTACTGTTGTCCCCCAAAAATATCACTCATTCTTGAGACAACATATGAGCTATTTTGACCTTGAAAAGACAAAATTATCTCTTCCCATTTCAAAAAATGATTCTAAACTTCAAAATTGGGAATTATTCAAACTTTTTCAGTTAAAGGACTAACAAGTTCAAAGGTTTAAAGGCTTCTACAGGCAAGTTCAATCAAAAGAACAAATTTCCTCAACACTTAGATGCTTTCGAGGCTGGTTCAACGCCTTGGTTCAACAAAAAAATTTCATCAACAAGCCTCAAAGAAGGATTGAACCATTGAACCATTTAACCCCGCTTCTAAAAAAGGTTCAAAGATTCAATGGGTTCAAAGGTTCAAATGACGTCAGCAAGCTTCAAGAGTTAAGCACTTTGGTCAACAAGTTCAAAGTGTTGGGTTCAACACGGTTTGTTTCAAAAAGCTTGGTTCAAGTGGTTAATTGAATAAATAGAAATGAAGGAATGAACCATTGATCTATTGAACCAAATTTGGTTCAATCGATCGGTTCAAGTGGCAGGTTCAAAGGAGTACCCCAAAGCCGAAGAAACAAGTGCCTTTGTGGAGGGCAGTGAGTAAAAGTGACTAAGGCAAGAAAAGCCCAAATCAAAAGCCCATCAGAGCCTAGTGGATGCTACCAAGTGTCATCTTCTAATCCCCATTTTACTTTGTTTCTAAGAGCTGTAGAAGTTGCCATGTGTCCCTTGTAAGATAAATGAAATGTGCCAAGTGTCAACATTTGCATGAATCCAAGTGAGTCTCAGGTGTATCTACAGTGTTTCTAAAAAGCATAGTAGAAGCCACCACGTGTCATCTTCCATGGAACACTCAAAATTCATCTAAATCCTTTACACATTAAGCAGAATTTACCATGTGTCCTCGCTTGTTTCATAGCAGATGCTGCCACGTGTCACCTATTGAAATTGGTGGAAAATCGACTAAGGTAAGGCCAAAGGAAAAGTACCCTTGTAGAGGATATTAAACCAAGCCAAGTGCCCTTGTGGAGGGAAATGAGCAAAGGTGGACACAAAGAATTCCTTTAGAAAAGTTCCCATGGCAAAATGGTTAAGGCAAAAATCCTTTAGACTTTTTGTCTGAAGGAATTCACCTAGGAAGAAAGCCCGACGGAAAGCTAAGGGAAAGCAAAGGAAGATTTCCTTTGGACAAATTGTCTAAAATAATTCCTTCAGAATTTTTATATGAAGGAAAAGTCCCTTGAAATAGAAAACCCATTGAGGAAATAAAATCCCAAAAAGTTACCACGTGTCCCTTACAAAGTGCAGTGAAAGCTACCACGTGTCATCTACCGAGACACATTTTTTAGTAGTAGAATGTGCCATGTGGCATCATATGTATGAATCTAAAATGAGTCTATAATGTTTCAAAAGGGAAGCTAATGCTCAATGAAAGTTGCCATGTGTTGACATCCATATTTTCCTCCTTTGGTCTCTTTATTAAGTAAGGACTATGATGGGCCTCCAATAAGCTACTGAAGTAAGCAGAGCATGCCAAGTGTCATCCTTTGTAGGATTCTCAAAAGACATTCAGAATATGCAATGTATCCCATTGTAACTCCATGGAGCATGACAAGTGTCTGTATCTGCATTCTAAGTTTCTTATAAGTTTAAAATCTTCTTTCAATAAGCATCTCTTAGAGTCTCGTGGATACTACCAAGTGTCCCGATCTATTTTGCAGTGGAAAGTGTCACGTGTCAATTGTTAAGATTAGTGGAAAGTGACCAAATAACAAGATTTAATTAAACTAAGGACCTGATTCAATAGCCAGCAAAGGAGGAATGATGAAGAAAGACTATAAATATCCATGTATGAAATATGTTTCTAGAAGTAGGCCGCCAGGTGGACATTGGAGGACACAAACATTCAATAGCATGACCTATTTCTCTACATTGAGAAAAGTAAATGGACAAATACACTTGATTCCAGTTTTAATTTAATATATATTGAATGCAACATGATGTGTTACTGCTCCTAAGTCTTTCTTGGAGGGCTATATATTGGACTTTCTCTTATTTTTTTAAGGAGATCTCTCTATTATCAGAAACAAAACTCTGCCCAAATTGAAAGGCATTACTGAGACTTTGAGTTCAGATTATTCATCATATTTCTTTGTTTGAATCAAAAATCAAGTTACTTTTAGACTTTGTGTTATCATAGCTTGTATCATTTTAGGAAATTATTCTTATGTCTATTTCCTAAATGTATTCTTGTTTATGCAATTTAGCAAGCAGAGCTAGTGGAGGTGACAAAGAAGGTGTCTTGAAGCCATTTACTTTCAGACTTTGTGCTGTCATAATTGTCTTTAGTGTGTGTTTATTTTCTATTTCTATGTAAAAGACCTTGAGATGACTTTATGCCCTCATTGTTTTTTGTATTTCACTCTTTGGCAGTTGAGGTGGAGACTTTGTGCCTCATTTCATCCTGTTGTGTTACTATACACCGTTATAGTTACTTGTCATCACCAGAAAGATTCTTTTTGTTTGCTGAACAACACTTTTGAAAGAAGAGGAGTGTCTTCTATCATTTCATTAGGATTTCTCCTATGATTTGTACACATCATCTCTGAAAAAAGAGAGATGGATGGTTTATCCTACCCTTGAGTGTTATTTTCTATTTATATATATATATAGTATATATCTCTTGCATATCTTCAAGGAACGTCCCCTTGATGAGAGGAAAGATTAGTACCCTTTTGATGTGGTAAACCTACACATTTGGCTGACCAATCTTCTTATTGTGGTTGATCAGACCTATTTTGTTTATTAGTATGTTGATTGACAAAATATTCACGCAACAATTACAACATAATGATGTTCCTAAAAATAGCCTTATAAATTTCATCAATGCTAAGAAAATTCATAAAAAAATATAATCACACCTTTTTTAAATGATGTAAGTCTTTAGCACATAAAGTATATCATAACATGAGTGATGATAATATTTTCAAGATTTTTATTATTGCTCTTAAATCCTCTTTTTAACACAAGGTCGGGATATTTTCTTTCCAAACTTTAGAAGAGGCCTTTGATCAAGAAAAAATACAAGATTTGAATATGAATCAATTTTAACCTTCTCATAATCTCATAAATGAATATTTCCAAACCTTAACTAATTTAAGTCACTGCCAACTCTTAATAAAAACCTCCTCAAACTAAAATGGGAGCCATCAACTCCAATACTCAAACTACCTCCCACCCATCTTTTATTGTGTTAAAAATGAGGAAGTTGTTATCTCCATCAGAACCTTTATTTCATACCAGTATTACTCCTCCATCATGGTATGATTGTAACATTAATTTTGGGTTTTAGGAAAACATTAGCCACTCTCATAAAACATGTTGAACTCTTTCAAAATTTATAAATAACCTAATATTAGGAGAGGATTTTGATCAAAATTTTTTGATTAAGGTTCAACATAATGAATATCTTAAAGATTATTAAAAAAATTACAATTCTATGATGATGGGAAAGTTCACCCTGATGAACACATTATAGCCTTTAGCATAGCCTATGGTGTAATTGGAGTAGAATTTGAGGATGTGGCAGTCAGACTATTTGTAGAGACATTACAAGGTGCTACTGTAGATTTGTTCTACCATTTGTAAGCTTGATTAGTAACTGACTGGAACACCCTCAAAGCCAAGTTTGAAGCTAGATTCAAACCTAAAGAAGATGCACATGCCCTTCTGGCTTAGCTCACACAAATGAAGAAGGAATGTCATAAAACAATGAGGGATTTCATAGCCAAATTTGACAAACTAAGGAATAGGATTCTTGTAATTACTCGACCTATAGCTGAAAATCTCAAATGTTTCTTCATTAATTATTAGCTACCTGAAGTGAGTTTCTTATTGAGACGTGCTAGTCAAATAGACCTTGCTATAGCTCAAGATTTGGCCACTGAGGTAGAAGATGATCTCATCTTGGTAGGGAAGATAAGAAGAGATCCTAATAAAAATAAACCCTCATCATCTTTTGAATATCCATCTACAGGAACCACTGATCTAATGGTGTAGAAGTTGGAAAATGAGTTACTTGCTCTTAAAAAGCAAATGGCACAAGGAATTTCTTCTACTCCTTCACACATATATGTGCTAAGGAGGACATTTTCAAATCAGTTGTACCAAGGCAATGCTGCCAGGAATCAAGGGAAACTAAATCATCTTCCTCCCCCACAGGGGAAACTTACCATTAAAGCACCCCCAACCAATTTAGCAGTGGGATATCTTGAAGTAGAATTAGATTTCTCTTTCCAGCTTGAATTGAGTCAATAAAATGATGTTAATCTCCTTGCAGAAGACCAAGAAGAATCAGTTGGTGACTCCAACATTAGTTTCCTAAATTACCAAGATGAACTTAGAATTAAAGGAGAAGCTTTTGATGGATCATACGTAGTGTTTACCAGGTCATAGAAATAGTCAGCTCAACAAGTTGATAAGGAAAATATGGAAGAATGTTCTTAGCCCACAATTTCAATTACTAACTGAGGAACCTCTATACCTTTCCAACCAAAGGACTCGGTGATCACCAAAAAAGTAAGTACAACAATTTCACCATCACCTTTAACTTCAATTTCACAAATCAGTCCTTCCCCCCTACAAATCATAAGGTTGAATTATCTTCCTCTTTTCCTAGTTCAATTCAGTCATTTGACATAATTGATCATGTCAAGAAAACTAAAATTCAAATGATTGAGTTTGAATATTTACAATCTAATCATAAACAGCTAGATAGATTAGTTGAGTGTGTAAAGTATAAGGTTGTCCCTGTAGGACAAGAGACTAAGAAGGTAACTCATGATTCCCCAAAAAACATGCCCATCCCAAACAATCTTGTCATTATACCTCCAGCTACCCCTAAGAAAATAGAACCTTTTTATGTTCCCTATTAATAAATGGTCACAAGCTAAGCAATTACATCATTAATTCTAGAGCTTCAAATAATGTCATGCTTGCCAAAGTAGCATAATCTCTTGATCTCACACTAACCAAAACATTTGGTAGATGTTTCTCCATGTAGAATAAGCAAGTACCATTACTGGGGCAAATCAAAGATGCACAATTTGCATTTGCAGCCTTTCCAGACAAAAAAATCAAGATGACAGTTCTGGTGGCCAATGTTCTAGCCTCATATGGCATTCTACTAGGGAAAATTTTCTACAAGGATGTTGGTGGAGAATTGAGCATGGACCTATCTAAAGCAAGGATCCTTGTCAAAGGCATCATGCAGAGGCTACTTCCTAAAAAGGAATAAAAATATATTATCACTCAGATATCAGCCCCTGAAGCTCAAATTCTATTTGAGTCTTCAGGCATGTGTAATTACTTTTTATCCACAGAAGAAGTTCATGAGGTGCTTGATGAAGTTCTTGAATGTGATCCAGAGTTTGACTCAAACTATACAAAAGAAGAATTGGTAAGTTGTAATAAATATGGAGAAGGATATTCCCTTTCTAATGAAGGAAAATCTAAAGAAAAATTAGTGTCTAATAAGGTATGGACTCTGGAATTTGATGGTAGCTGCTCCTCTACCAGTTCAGGATTTAGGATTGTATTGATATCTCCTCAAGGAGATCTTTTTCCCTACTCATATAAGTTACAATCTAGTAACACTAATAACACAACTAAGTATGAATCTTTGTTGCTTGGATTGAAATTTTCCTGAGATAAAGGCATCAAGTTCCTTCATGCCAAAGGAGATGTTGAACTAGTGGTTTGTCAAGTAAAAAATTTGTACCAAATCAAGAATGAAAGATTACGCCACTACTGCAATCTAGTCTAGGACCAAATTGAAATCTTTGATGCTTTCAACATCTCTGCCATACCTAGGGAATCCAATGACAGAGCTGATGCACTTGTTATTTTAGCAACTCTCTTAGTCCCTCACTCAGACTTCAAAGAAGACAAGTTTACTATTGAGCTAGTCTTTAGACAAAGTGTGCCTGACAATGCTGATCATTGGCAAGTATTCAATGATGATCACCAAATCATTGCCTTCTTGAAATGAAAAGATAGCTTTGAATAACTACATTTTGAAGGCAGTGAACCTCAAAAGTGTGAACCAACCCTTGAATCAAGTTCAGATGCAAATGAAGAATTCTTACAACTCAAAGGGATTAAAATTCCCAAAGGCCTAGTTCTCCTTGAGAAGATATTTGACAAACATGACAGATTCATCAAACAACAACAAATAGATTCAAGCTCTTCTCAAGGATTTGATCAAATAAATCTGAATACTAAAGAAAATCCCAAGATGGTTAACATTGGTAAGTGTTGCACTCAAGAGGAGAACTTGAAGTTCACTGCTCTACTCTGCCAATACATGGATGTCTTAACATACTCCTATGATGACTTGAAATCTCTCAAGCCTAATGAAATCTACCATGACATTCCTCTTAAGGCTAACTCAGTGCCTTACAAGTAGAAGTCCCAATAATATAATCCAAAGATATCATGTACTATTCTATCTGAGATACAAAAAATGTTAAATGCTAGAATCATTTTTCCAATCCATCATTCCACATGGATTGCAAACATAGTGCCTATAAGGAAGAAGAATGGAAAAATTTACATTTATGCAGATTTCAAGAATCTAAATTAGTCATATTTGAAGGATAACTATCCTTTGCCAATCATGAATCAAGTGCTTCAGACAGTGACTAGGTCAGAGATGTTATCAATGCTAGATGGCTTCTCAGAATATAATCAGGTTGAATTTGGTGAAGCAGACCAACACAAGACTGCATTCACCACTCCTTAGGGCACATTTACATATAGAAGGATGCCTTTTGGCTTAATAAATGCTGACACCACTTTTCAAAGAGCAATGGACCTTGCTTTCAAAAATGAGATGGGTAAGTTCATTGTGGTATACCTTGATGACTTGACCATCTTTTCTAAGCATCATTCTAATCACATATGCCATTTGCAACAAGTGTTAGAGTGATGCTGCTAGAATGGCATTTCCTTGAACCCTAAGAAGTCTATTTTTGGAGTAATAGAGGGGAAACTTCTTGGACACATTGTGTCCAAAGAAGGCATAAAAATTGATTCAAACAGAGTCAAGTCTATTCAAGACCTTACCTTACCTACAAGTAAAAATGTTGTTCACTCTTTCTTCAAAAAGGTGAATTTCTTACAAATGTTCATCCCTAAGTTTGCTAAGTAGACTCAACACATTGTAAATATGATGAAAGGGAATTCCACCTTCAGCTAGACTGAAGAAGACAAGTCATCATTTGAGGATATCAAGACTGCCATTGCCCATGCGCCAACTCTAGTTTGTCCAGACTATAACAAAGAGGTTATCATATACAATTATGCTTTTGAACACACAATTTCAACAATTTTGGTCCAAAAAAATAAAGAAGGTATGGAATCTCCAATTTTCTTCATGAGTTTCCCTCTCAAATCTCATGAGCTAAAGTACTTGAATATGGAGAATCATGTTTATGTAGTGGTGAAGGTATTCAGGCATTTCTTCTTCTACATCCTGAATTCACACACTACTACCTTGGTTCCTGACACCATAGTCAAGTCCATATTAACTCAGCAAGAGTTTGGAGTGAAAAGAGGCATTTGGATTGCAAATATCTAGGAGTTTGATCTAGACATCAAGCCAACAAAGCTGGTATGAGGAAAAGGTCTATGCCAATTAATTACTGATAACAAACTAGAAGAAATAGAGCATGAAGAAGCAGAGGTGGAAGACTTACTGACAGTCCTTTTTGTCTCCACTACGAATGAGTGGTATTCAAGTATTGCTCATTTCCTTACTTATGGTGAGTGTCCTACTCACCTATCTTATAAAGAAAGGAGGACTATCAAGTTGAAAGCTGCCAATTTTGTCTTTTGGGACAATGGCCTATACAAGAGGAGCCTCAATGGAGTATTCCTTTGTTGTGTAGACAAAGAGTAGAAAAGTAAACTTTTGAAATCCTTCCACAATATATCTTTTAGAGGACATTTTTTGCTCCTATGATTGCCCACAAGATTTTGTGAGCCAGGTATTATTGGCCAACTCTTTTCCAAGATACATATAAGTGGGTGAGAAAATGTGAACTCTGCCAGCAGTTTGTTGGAAGACCCAAGTTAGTTGCCCTACCTCTCAAGCTAGTGGTCATAGAGGAACCATTCTAGCAATGGGGAATTGATTTAATTAGAGCTATAAACCCATTTTCAACTGTTGGACATGATTATGTCCTTATAACAATTGACTACTTCACCAAGTGGGTAGAAGCTATCCCAACCAAACATGCCACTTCAGAAGTAGTGTGCAATTTCCTCAAGGAGAATATCATTTCTAGGTTTAGATTCCCAACCAAGATTATTACTAATAATGCATCTTATTTCACTTCTTAGGAGATTACACAATTTTATTTCTACTATGGCCTTACACTCTCCTATTCTTTTGATTACTTTCCATAAGGGAATGGACAAGTTGATCAAGTAATAAGAACCTGGTGACTATCATCAAGAAGCTGGTAGATGACAACCAAATGACATGGCTTAAAGCATTGGTTGATACTCTATGGGTAGACAAAATCACACCAAAGAGGGAAATTGGTATGTCTCCTTTCCAACTTCTTTATGGTATCAATGCTGAGATAATAATTACCTTGGAATTGCCAGCACTAAAATTGGCTAAGGCAATTAAAGATCAGATATATGAAAGCCCCCTTGATAAGAGGATCATGTACCTGAATGAGCTGAATGAGCAGAGAACTATGGTGGTGGACTGAGTTGTTGACCATCAAACTCTGGTGAAGAAACTCTTCGACCAGAAGGAAAAAAACTATGATTTCCAAGTTGGAGATCAAGTCCTGTTGTGGGACAAAAGGAGAGAACCAAAAGGGATGTATGGAAAATTTGACTCCCTTTGGAGGGGATCATTTATTATCCATTAGGACAATGGTGAAAATAGGTTTCTACTAAAGTATTAAGATGTCACGCTCTTCTTCTTACCTCCCTGTGGGAAGCATTTGAAACACTTCAATTCTTGAAGTACCAGATCATTTCATCTATACATATGTATATTTGTATAGTTTTTAGTTCCATTTTGTTTTGTTTTTTTTTTCATTTTTGATGCCTTTCATTTTTAGGTAACATGACTCCATATCCCAATGGTACACATGAAGAGACTGGAGATTCTAGATTCTACTCCCTTCAATTCTTTTTACAATTGATGGAAGTTCCCCAACTGGAGCTAGCTATTGTCCCCAAAAAATATCACTCATTTTTGAGACAACATATGAGATATTTTGACCTTGCAAAGATAAAATTATCTCTTCCCATTTCAAAAAATTATTCTAAACTTCAAAATTGGGAATTATTCAAACTTTTTCAATTAAAATACTAATAGGTTCAAAGGCTTCTATAGGTGAGTTCAATCAAAAGAACAAATTTCATCAACACTTAGATGCTTTCAAGGCTAGTTCAACGCCTTGATTTAACCAAAAATGTTCATCAGCAAGCCTCAAAGAAGGATTGAACCATTGAAACATTGAACCCCACTTCTAAAAAAGGTTCAAAGCTTCAATGGGTTTGAAGGCTCAAATAACATCATCAATCTTCAAGAGTTAAGCACTTCGGTCAACAGGTTTAAAGTGTTAGGTTCAACATGATTTATTTCAAAAAGCTTGGTTCAAGTGGTCAATTGAATAAATAGAAATGAAGGAATGAACCATTGAATTATTGAACCAAAGTTGGTTTAATCAATTGGTTCAAGTGGTAGGTTTAAAGGAGTACCCCAAAGTCGAAGAGACAAGTGCCTTTGCGGATGGCAGTGAGTAAAAGTGACTAAGGCAAGAAAACCCTAAAACAAAATCCTAAAACAAAAGCCTATAAGAGGCCAACGGATGCTACCAAGTGTCACCTATTGAGCCCCATTTTAATTTGTTTCTAAGAGCTTTAGAAGTTTCCATGTGTCCCTTGTAAGATAAATGGAATGCACCAAGTGTCAACATCTGCATGAATCCAAGTGAGTCTCAAGTGTATCTACTGTGTTTCTAAAAATCATAGCGGAAGCCACCACGTGTCATCTTCCATGGAACACTCAAAAGGCATCCAAAGGCTCTATAAATTAAGTGGAACCTGCCAGTGTCCTCACCTATTTCACAGCAGATGTTGCCACATGTCACCTATTGAAATCAGTGGAAAATCGACTAAGGCAAAGCCAAAGGAAAAGTACCCTTATGGAGGACATTGAACCAAGCCAAGTACCCTTGCGAAGGATAGAGAGAAAAGGTGGACACAAATAATTCCTTGAAAAAAGTTCTTGAGGCAAAATGGTTAAGGAAAAAATCCTTCAAACTTTTTGTCTGAAGGAATTCACCTAGGAAGAAAGCCTGATGGAAAACTAAGGCAAAGCGAAGGAAGATTTCCTTCAGACAAATTGTCTAAAAGAATTCCTTTGGAATTTTTTTATGAAGGAAAATTCCCCTAAAATAGAAAACCTACTGAGGAAATAAAAGCCCAAAAATTTTCCATGTGTCCCTTACAAAGTGCAGTGGAAGCTGCCATGTGTCATCTACCGAGACACAATTTTTAGCAGCAAAATATGCCATGTGCCATCATCCATGTGAATCTAAAATGAGTCTATAATGTTTCAAAAAGGAAGCTAAAGCTTGATGGAAGCTGTCACATGTTGACATCCACAATTTCTTCCTTTGGTCTCTTTATGAAGTAAGTATTGTGATGGGCCTTTAGTAAGTTACTGAAGTAAGCAGAGTCTGCCAAGTGTCATCCTCCACAAGAATCTCAAAAGACATTCATAATATGACATGTATCCCATTATAACTCCATAGAGCCCAATAAGTGTCTGTATCTACATATTGAGTTTCTTATAAGTTTAAAATCTTATTTTGATAAACATCTCTCAGAGTCCCACAGATACTACCAAGTGTCCTGATTTATTTTTGTAGTAGAATGTGCCACGTGTCAATTGTTAAGATCAGTGGAAAGTGACCAAAGAGATGCATCTAATTGAACTAAGGACCTAATTCAATAGCTATAAAGAGAGAAACAATGAAGAAAGACTAGAAATACCCATGCATGAAATATGTTTCTAGAAACAGACTGCCAGGTGGACATTGGAGGACATAAACATTCAATGGCGTGAACCATTTCTCTGCATTGAGAAAAGAAAATGGGCAAATGCGCCTAATTATAGCTTATATTCTTACCAAAATTTAAAATATATTGAATACAACATGATGTGTTACTGCTCCCAAGTCTTTCTTAGAGGGATATATATTGGACTCTCTCTTATTATTTTAAGGAGATCTCTCTATTATCAAAAACAAAACTCTACCCAAATTAAAAGGCATTACTGAGACTTTGATCTCAGATTGTTCATCATATTTCTTTGTTTGAATTAGAAAGCAAGTTACTTTCAGACTTTGTGCTGTCATAGCTTGTATCATTCTAGGAAATTATTCTTACGTCTATTTCCTAAATATATTCTTGTTTATGCAATTTAACAAGCAAAGCTAGTGGAGGTGATAAAGAATGTGTCTTGAAGCCAGTTAATTTTAGACTTTGTGCTATCATAATTGTCTTCAATGTGTGTTTATTTATTTTTTCTATGTAAAATACCTTGAGATGACTTTGTGCCCTCATTGTTTTTCATATTTCACTCTTTGGCAGTTGAGGTGGAGACTTTGTGCCTCATTTCATCCTGCTGTGTTGCTATACCCCGTTATAGTTACTTGTCATCACTAGAAAGATTCCTTTTGTTTGATAAACAAAACTTTTGAAAAAAGAGGAGTGTCTTCTATCATTTCATCAAGATTTCTCCTTTGATTTGTACACATCATCTCTAAAAAAAGAGAGATGGATGGTTTATCCTACCCTTGAGTGTTATTTTTTGTTTCTATATATATAGTATATAGCTCCTACATATCTACAAGGAACCTCCCCTTGATGAGAGGAGAGATTAGTACCCTTTTGATGTGGTAAACCTACACATTTGGCTAACCAATCTTTCTACTGTGGTTAATCAGACCTATTTTTTATCAGTATGCTGATTGACAAAATATTCACCCAACAATTACAACATAACAATGTTCCCAAAAACAGCCTTAGTAATTTCATCAATGCTAAGAAAATTCATAAAAATATATACTCACACCTTTTTTAAATGATGTAAATCTTTAGCATATAAAGTATATCATAACATGAGTGATGATAATATTTTCAAGATTTTTATTACTGCTCTTAAATCTTCTTTTTAACACAAGGTCAAGATATTTTCTTTCCAAACTTTAGAAGAGGCCTTTGATCAATAAAAAATACAAGATTTGAATACGAATCAATTTTAACCTTCTCATAATCTCATAAATGAATATTTCCAAACCTTAACTAATTCAAGTCACTACCAACTCTTAATAAAAATCTCCTCAAAATAAAATGGGAGCCATCAACTCCAATACTCAAACTACCTCCCACCCATCCTTTATTGTGTTAAAAATGAGGAAGTTGTTATCTCCATCAAAACCTTTATTTCATACCACTTTTACTCCTCCATCATGGTATGATTGTAACAAAAAAATTTGGGGTTTAGGCTAACATTAGCCACTCTCATAAAACATGTTGAACTCTTTCAAAATTTACAATTAACCTAATATTAGGAGAGGATTTTGATCAAAATGTTTTGATTAAGGTTCAACATAATGAATATCTTAAAGCTTATTTTAAAAATTCCAAATGTATAAATCATAAGTCTCAAAAATATTCATTGGATACCAATATAAAAGTTTCCAAAAACCCTATATTATTAATTCCAATTAATAAAAAATATTACACTAATTATCAATATGTGAACACAAGTAAGGTTAATTGGCATCGAGATTGCACTCAAAATTGCCCAGTCAGTAAGCCTAAAAATCCCTCTACTGAGGAATAAATTCTTAGGGATATAAAAACTAATTCTTATGTTTTTTTAGACCAACCCACAAGTGGTGAGATACCTCCACACTCAGAGACTCAACCTAGTTATTTAATTCCTTATAATAATTTTATATCTAATAAACCTAAACCTCTTGCTAATTTTTCCTCAAAACCACATTGGAATTTTCTAGATGAACTGAACTCTATGCCTTGAAAAATTCCACTCATGAAATTAGTAATAATTTCTCCCTAACATTACAAGTTTCTTATGAAATAAGCTCAAGACATCAAATAACTCCCATATAATGACTTTATTATACATAATTCACTCTTAGAAGGCTCCTCACCTATGGATGTTTATGTTATTTAAATTATTCATTCATCTTCTTTGTCTACAAAACCTTACATAGAATTCCCAAAGAAGATATGTTTAATAATGAAATTATTTTTTGACCTAATGATCCACCCCTCTTCACTAATATTGGAATTAATAATACCTTTATAAGAAAATTATTAGTATATGAAGACTTAGGAATTAATTTTACTTCCATTTGGCTACTCAAACAAATTTGTTATTACAAAGGTAAACCTTTAGAAAACTAGCCTCACTTGTTATGGATTAGATAAAAGCAATAAAAATTATCTTTGTTGTAATTATATTCCCCCTCAAAATTGAACCCAAAAAAATTTGCATGAGGATTATGGTTTTATTTCTTACACTTTCTTGCAACATGATCTTAGGTCATCCGTGGATTCATTGTATGATAAATATAATCACTTCTATTAGGCAACACATCAAATTCATTCATAAGGGAAAATTTTATAAATATGGGGTGGATACAAACCTTTGTGGCCACGAACTTATAAATACCAAATCTCAATATCACATTCCCAATGTGGATCATATTAATAGTTCATCTCTTATAGAGTTTACCAATATGCATCGTCACCTCCATGTCACTCTTGTAGATTATGATGATGAAGAAGCTAATGAATTTTAATATACTTGTAATAACACTCTATCACTTCCTTCTATCTTAGAATGGATACCTCTTTCCATTCTTCCTTGCGATGGGATATTCCTATAATTGATGACATTAATGAAATTACTCTCCCATGTAATGATCATGAAGCCTCTTGTTTTGAAGAATATTTCACTTGTAATGGATATGGAGTGGAAAAAATATTTAAAGATCCTTACTATGTTTCTAAATACTTTTAACAACATGGGTATTTTCACCATCAACATCCCTATTAACATGAATAAACCCACATCTCATGCATGTGATATATATACATATTATGATGATGCATATGTCATGGATCAAGACCAATCATGAGACATGGATGTAGTAAATTATCAAAATACATTTGGAAAAATGCATAATTTTATTCATGATGTTCATTTCATTTATATATCATCTGACTATTTTGATCTTGATTCAAGAACCAATATTTTATGTCCATCTTATTAACCCACTATTGGAATATAATCAATGGGTTGTTTAGGAATCTTGACTTCCTCACATCTAATGAAATTAGATATATTTATACCATTCCATTCAGTATAGTCTCAACACTATCAACCAACTTTTTATTATTACCTCTCTCTCCATTCAGACTATATCAACCAAATGCATATTGTCTAACCTTAAAATTTAGATTGTATTAACCAAATAAATATACTCCAACCTTTAATTCTAGATTTTATAATCTAGGCATCATTAATTATCAATAAAACACCCTAATATTCACCCATAATTAACTAAATTTTCTAACCTAATATATTCAAAACTATTATTATCATTGATAAATATATTGAACAAGCTGATAGAATTCAGGCTAGTTTTTTGTTTGATTTTACCACCTAGAAAAGTGTCATGTAGTCGATTTATTTACCATTTACGTCACCACTTTAATTTAATTTATATGCTAAATATATTATAATATAAATACATCCTGAGTATCAAAATAAATTCAATCAAATAATTGATCTTGAAATGGATGTTGAGTATTATAGACCTTTATCGATCCTTCCTAGCAATGAAGCTATATTAGAACTGATCCATGCTATAAAGCCTCAAATTCCTCATCATTGAAAAAATCATGGAAATTTTAAGAAATAGGCTCCATGATTCAATAATTTATTTTCTATAATCAATCCCAAAACACATCCTACTTCATAACTTCCTCCAACTCCATAACATTTTTAATATTCAAATGCCATGCTTTTCGAGGAAAATCTTGCAATCAATTATGGCATCACTACATGTCTTAAACCTATGGTAATTTTAGTATTTTATTCAATAAATATCATGATTCCTTTATTTGGTCATATGAAAACATACCTGATATTGACTATAGTATTTTTTTTCATAATATCATCACCTACCTGATGTCAAACTAGTGTGTCAAAAGAGATGAGAATTTCCTCTTGAGATTTCTACCCTATCACAAAGAAATGATCAAGATTATATATGTTATGTTTATCAAACCTATCAGTTAACTAGAATGGGTATCCTAAATTATTCCTATTCTAATAAATTCATGATGGTTATTCAAATTTCTATTGATTTTCATAATCTCAACTTAGTATTTCTAGATATAATTTTCATTTACCATCAATTGATGCCATTATTGATTTTACAACTATATATGAGATGTTATCTCTCATGTATGATTCATAAAGATATAATCACATATAAAATAATCTTGAATATCAACAAAAACCTAATCTCATCACTAAATGGGGAACCTATTATTATATTAAAATACTTTCAATCTTAAAAATTCTATAACTAGATACCAACATAAAATGGCCCATATTTTTCATGATATCATACATAATATAGTTGAAACTATTTCATAATGATCCAAATATAATGGTTAAATCATGAATATTATTTTAATAATTCTTGGATTTAGCTATAAGATCATCTACATAGAGGTAAAATAAAATTATGATATGAAGATGATTTTAATAATGTTTGGATGAATTATGAAATATAAAGTATGATTTAATCCTTATAAATGTGTTTTTGGTGTCACTTGCAGAAAAATATTATGATTTCTCATCTCCTTATGATGGATTGATGTATATATTTCTAAAATAAAATTAATTATTAACATGGTGATTCCTTGTTCTATCCCTAAAATTTTTACCTATGTTGGAAAACTTGGGGCAATCTATCGACTCATCCATGAATTGGATTATCATAATTATTTGATAAATTCCTTCATTAAGGAAGGTCAAAAATATTTTGATAACTTAAATTAATAATTAGTTTATCCTCCCACACAAAAACCACCTTATAATTATTTCAATCTCATCTTGTATAGTCATCCACCCCCATATCAATTGAGGAAATGCTTGTTCAACAAAGATAAAATGGGATTAGAATATCCATATATTATATTAGTGATTGTGTTATAGATTATGAGACTCATTACATGAATGTAGAATGTGATTGTGTCACCATTTATTTCATAGCTAAAAATATTCAACACTATATGCTTTATCATACAACATATGTTTTTTTTCCATTCTAACCCCCTACATCACTTTTTATCCAAATAATTATTATATGGGGATATAATGGAAAATAAATGGTAATATTAATGGAATTTAGCTTAATAATTATTATACAAAAATCAGTCAAAGGTCAAGTATTTTTTATTAACTTACTAATGTACCTACAATGACTAAAAATCATCACAAGGATAATATTATTAACGAATACAGCCTTTACATTGAAGGTATTACACAAGAAATTTCTCTTAAAATTTGTTTTCATAATTTCACCACTGATCTCGAGACACAATCCCTTGAAGAGACCAAAATTTTCACCTTTAAACCCAAACCTAAATTCATTATATAATAATTACCTGATTTTTCTATTGAGTTACATGAAGAAAAATGGACCCTTCACTTTAATGGAGCCAATTTTGTTCAAAGAGCTAGGGTAGGATGTGTTTTAGCCAACCTGCTAGTAAAATTACCCCTCTAGATTTATGATTAAACTTTGAAGTCACTAATAACGTGTATGATTATGAATCCAAAATTTTAGGAATAAAATTATTAATTGAATTATACATAACATACCTACATGCCCTATTAGATTCATAACTCATATGTCATCAAATTAGAAGTAATTATCATTGTGTTTTATTAAATTTGGGTTAATATGAAAACCCTAGATGACAACACTATTATGTAAAATTAGGAGAATAATATAAAAATAATAAAATTCAATAATTTATAATGACTATATTTTGTAAACATACTAAAAATATAAAAAAATTAATGAGAAAAAATAGTTACATAAAAAAATGTATCTAATGGAAGAATCAAATAATGAAACTTGTTATGAGGAGATATGATGATTGGAATTGTGAATAAAAATATGGATCTAAGCATGGATAATACCGTTGTGAATATGACACTAGAGGGGTGGTGCTCCTATCCCATATAGGGTGATCTTATCCACTTATAATGAGGAAATCAATTTTATAGGGTTCTCTGCATCTTCATCCATAGAGCATATATGGTGTAAGATCTTGTAATCACTTTGTAGAGACCACTATATGAATATTTTTATTTAAAAAACCCTATATCTTTGACATGTGAATATCAATGATAATCAATGGGGGAAAATGGTTTAGTCATTAAATTTTGGAAAGACCTCAAGACCCCATATGTTGGCCTTTTCCTACATACCAATGCTTCAAAGAGTGATTAAACTTCATGTAGTTCTCCCATGTTATAGTGGTGTGTGAATAAATAATGAAATATTCTATATTCTAGTGAAATAATAATGTAATTAATAACCTTAGATATTACTTTTGATCTATAAAATGTATTCATACTTGATATTTGGGCTACTAGGGTTGTATGCAATCAAAATTGGAAGAAATATGTGTTTTACTCTTAATGCGAAATTATGATTCTGGTTATTTTAGATGTGGAATCCTCCCCTTGAAAAATGGCTAGAAAAGTGTTTACATAGTCATATATTTAAAATTAAATAAAAATGGGTATCATTATGGACATATCCTAACCTCTCTATAGCTTTTGATTTTGTAAATTAGCCATTATTTGGTGGGAAGACATGAGAAGGGGAAAGTACACTAGAGTGGTATGCTATAGTCCATTAGCATTATCTTGTCCAATAGGTGATTTGATGATTCTAAGTATTAGGTAAGTCCTAAAAGATGTCTAAGGTTGATAAAAATAAGGATTAGAATATTTAGGGGTCATTCATCAATTTATAAGAGTATGTAAGTTGATTGAAAGTGATCAAAAAGGGCCCTAAGATAGGTCTAAAGCTAAAAGTGTAAGAAATTGGTGTTGATACCTCTGAATGTATCATATGTGTCCTTAGTGTTCAAAGAGCGATTCTCATTTTATAATTATAGTAAATAGAGAATGAGTAGTAGCTTTTGCTAACTTATGTTACCTATGGTGAAATAGAGGTAGAGCAATGGTAATTTGTTTCACAAATTCTATATTAATTGATGGTTTGGAGACATCATGGACCAAATATTTGTAAATTGTAAGTATATATGCTAATAATAGTGAATTATGATCAAATATTAAACTATATACTAATCTAAATGGATATTTACAATGAAATATAAACTAAAGTGATATGGTTAAAAAGAAGCAAAAGATAAGGGTAAGGTGAAAAGAGAATAAGTGATTGTTGATATTAGCCTCAAACATTATAACAAAGTTTTATTTACAACTGATTATGCATTTAACTAGTATACAATGCAAAATAGCATAAGCTCAAATCTCACTACACACCATAAAAATTGGATTTAATTTAAAGATTTGCTGCCATACTCAAATAACATTTACACATTTCAATGCAAAGTAAATAAAATGAAGCAAATTCAAGATCCTTTAACTAATCTAGCATAATCACAAATCAACAACCCTATAATCAAAAATACAACTCAGAATTAATAGAAACTATTCAAATTTAAGACTTAAGACTATAAATTGAGAGAAAAATATATAAAAAATGACACAAATAAACTTGGATAATCCTTTCAAAATTCCTTTATTGTGTTAAATTCTCAAAGTATATGAATTTTCTCAAAATTATCTCTTTAAAAGATGGTCATACTACCATTTATAAGAGGACAAGGTGCTATATTAGTCAATTAAAAGATATAAATGTATAAAAGATAAGGATAGTTATCATTTTTTAGAAAGTTCTAGAATACACTTGCTTTTCCAAATTAGACTGGCCTAGAGGCAATACACTAACAAACTAGCATGTGGCTTTACAAAAGGATATTTTATTTTAAAAATATTATAAATTTCTTACAAAATAGAATATCAACTAATTGGTGGGCCCTATTTTTGAGAATTCGATGCTACTGGAGGATGTTCATAGCCTTTTGGTGTTGTTCATTGAATAGCTCCAAGTCCATAGGTGGTTTCAAGAGACATTCTTCCTCTTTATTAGCAAGCTCATTTAATTCACTATCATTTCTATCCTTGGCTTCTTTGATGCTTCTAACCTTATCTATTATTTCTCTTACATTAAGGATCATATTCAAGATCCTACCATTGTCTACCCTAGTCTAGCCTTAAATTTTGTTTCTTATTTCTTGCACCACTAAGGTATCCCTATGTTTGAACTCATCATCCTTCATGATGTCTAAGTAGTGGGATCTATAGGGTTAGTCAACATGGTCCCAAGGATATTTTAAATCCTTTATATTAGTTCCTTATCATCTTTTAGGAACCTCTCCAATTATTGTGACCATGCATTTATATTTTTGACCTTGTCAATAATAATTACTCAAATTACAGGTATTTTTATTCTTCTTAATGGCTATAAATTGTCTCTCTATATATATTTTGATCATCAGAGCCCTTTCTCTATCATAAATTAGACATCATACACCCAACTCTTATTGACATAAGAGGTTGAAGGGGCTCTAGATATTATGTTCAATAGTGTGATAATTACCATAATTCCCTCTCTAAATTGGGCAATTGGGATGTTTCTATTAGGGTCTTAGATCACATGGCTCCCTTGGAGCAACCATGGCCTAAGGATGGTATCTAGATCATTCTTACCAGTCCATTCCTTAATAGTAGGTAAATCCACTTAGGGATTTAAAAGATTTTAATAAATTTTAAAGGCCAATGGGGAAATGAATGTAATTATTATAAAGGTCCTTTCATGAATAATCCAATCTTTCTCAATCTTATAGTCTTTAAAAATAGGAGCAAGGATGTCAATGTAGTGGATTACCTCTGGTTTATCAGTTACATGGTAGAGACTAGTCATCTGAACTACAATTAGATCAATATATATTATACTGACAATGGTAACATTCTATTATTCTTTGGTGATAGGTTGCATCTCCTCAATGGTCTATAAGAACTCAAACCAATCCTTATTACCAATGTTCAATGCAATAATGTCTAATTTTGTGCCTTTGAAGACCCTCCCTTCATTGTTTATAGACAAATATAACTTTGTCTCATCTTTGTATTATTGCCTCTGAGATACCATGGATTCCACACTTTAAAATTGCTCAAAATCATATTAAAAATGGTCTATGAGTTAGTTTTTTTGTGCTCAAATCATAATTGAACTTTTTTTAAATTTACTATAATTATTTTAACATTTTTTAGGAATAATTGGGGTTTTATTCCTAATTTATTTAAAGGGTCTAGATTGATAAATTGGTAAATAATATGCAATAAATAAGTTACTAATTTGTAAAATTTATTTATAATTAGAGATTTTTCAAAAATATTAACAAGAGGGAGAAAAATGAGACTTAGTTAGAACTACGTTGATCTGAATGAGACAGGGTCTGATATTCACTATGTAGGCCTGGGACACAATCATAAAAAGGATTCTAACTTTCATTTTCTAATTAGATGGAGCATCAAAAGTGGATAGGAATGGCACTATCATTTTAGTCCTTGTTTGATGCTGTTATCTTGAGGATCTGAGCTTTATAGGTTTTACTCAATAGGTCTATGTAATACTGTCTCTAAATTTATAAAGCCTCATTATCAGTAGTGCTTCCTATAGAGCTAATTTTCTTCTTTTCTATGTTTTTAATGTACTTGAATCAAACATTGGAAAATAGGGGAAAATGGGTTAGTGTGTCTAAGATGCATTGGACGTGCTTCACACCCCATGTGTAGGCACACTGCATACATACAAATACTCTGAGGAGAGATCAATCATATTTAGTTATCCCTTTAAGAGTGCTTGGTTCAATAGTGAATGAAAATGAAAGAAATGTAAAATCTAGGTGTGATTGAGATGACTAGTTGATAGTGTAAGGAATTAAATTGGATTAAAAGTGTATAGGCTAGTTATGTGTAGAGAATAGAGAAGATTTATTGAGTGTTCTTGCTTGTATTCTTACTTACTTGAGTTATTTTTACCAACCCTTTCCAAAATGACATTTGAATGGGATTTTATAGGGATCTATTGGTCATAGATTGAATTTTCTCACATTAGACCAATAACGAGAAGGATGGGGAACCAAAATAAATTGATGATTGGGGCCAAAAATGAGCTTGGAAAATAGTGCCAAAAGTAAACAATAATGGCATCAGTGCTCCTATCCTAGTTGGGTGATATTGTTCTAGGTAGACAAGACCTAAGGGGATGGATTAGTCATGAAGAGAGGGTCCTAGATCAGCTAGGGTCAAGTCTAGAAGGCTATGAATGATTGGGAATTAGTGAAAATAAGCCTATTAGGGTCATGAGAGAAAGCAAGAGGGACCTATTGGTTGGGTATCATTATCCATCCTCAAGTTACCATTTTTTTCATTTTATATCAATATATTTACCCCACCTCTTTATTCTCATGATGTAATAAAGCAAAATACTAGGATAAATGAAAAATGGAAAATGTACCTAAACTTATCTATAAGGGTGAAGCTCATGAAGCTATGTGATGATACGTGTGTATAGAGAGATCATTCTATGAAGTGTAAATCTATAAGAGAAAACAAAGATTAGATTAGTTATTACTAGATACGTTATATCTAAAATAAAAATGTACAATGTTGGGTAAAAGAGAGGAAGAAAAAGGAATTAATACACCTCACTGAGTATGTATACCAATACAAAACCTGCTGTGATGCTGCTTGATGCTGAGTAATACTAGATGTGTGTGGTACCAAGAGTAATATCATGAATTGAGATGACTACTCAATTCCTTAGAAGTGGCTCAAAAATTCAAAGGCTATCCCTTTGGCTCCATCATTGCTTACTAAGTAAAGCTAGATGATCTTGAGTGTGTTGATCAATATTTGGACTATGTGTTCAATCCCTATGAATAGGTGGCTCAAGAATATAAAGGCTATCTAGTCCTTTGGCTCCATCATTACCTCATGAAGTGAAGTTGTAAATTGATAGAAATATGGAATGTGTGTCATATGAGATGGATCTTAAAGCCCATGAATGTACTATTATCTAACAATTTTAGTGTGGATAGTTGAATGTATGTTGGAAACTAGGCCACTCTTGACCATTCCAAAAGATGGATATTAGTCTTGTATGAAATCCACTCTGAAACTAAGAATCTAGCTTATGTGGAAGCCAATTGATAACTCAATAACTTAGAAACTCAAAAGTCAGGATTATAACTTCTAAGAATGCTTAGGTAATGCTAAACTCAAAAAGAAATAAAATAAATGTGCCACACACATTGCCCCTAATCAATGGTGTCTAAAACATGGATTATGATATGAAAGTTTTACCAACTACCTTATCTAGAAATTGAAGCAAGAACCATCATGACACACGTGATGGCCCTTATATTTGTATTTTCTAAGAAAAACTATACTAAAACTATTGATTTTGGTCTAAATTGTAGCTGAAAAAACTATAACTAAACTTACATTTTTATCTGTTTCTATAAAATTTCATTTTACTATTGCTTAGATATGAGTGCTAGAAATGGATAGTAACACCACTTGCATTGTAGTATAGTCTCAGTGATATTGTCTTGGGCCAAATTTGATGACTATTCTAGATTCTTTACTATCTTTCTGGTCTATTCTAACTAGTTTGATGTCTGTTTATTGTTCTAAATGTTTTGAAACTAGATTTTTCAATTGGTAGGAGCTATGATCTCTATAGAAAAACCCCTATTTGTTTCCCCCTCTTATGAGGGTAGGAATAGGTACCTTATAATGAATTCCCTTAAAAGAAGAACTACAAGTGTGGTAATCTATAAATATAAATGATATAGTAATGATAATCAAGAAGATATCTCAAGATATGAAATGGTCTGAGTTGAGAGATTGTTAGATCAATAAGGGTATTCCTAGATAGATATAACAATGTAAAAATATGTGTAATGTATTGAACCAAAAATGATAGTCTGGTTAGTTGTTAGTTGGAGGGATGGAGCATGATATCCATCATGGCATCTAAGAAAATATGAATAATCCATGATATGGATCATGGCATTGTAAATAATTGAAAGCAATCAAGCAATAAGCACACAAGGCAAGAAATATACAAGAGTGGCCAAGGGGCCAAGCAAATAAGGGACATGGGCACATGTCACTCAAAATATAAAGTAAACACATAAGGCATGTTCAAAAGCCACATACACATATATTTGAAACAAGGAAATTGGCATGAAATCCACAATCACATAGAAGAGTATAGGCAAAGGACATTGGTCATTGTCTTAAGACACACACATGAATAGAAGCAAAGAACATTGACAAATTTCTTAAAACACATATAGGAGATAGGAAAGAACTAAGAAAATGTAGTCACATCAAGATAATACTAAGAAATAAATAATACAAAAAACTAAAAAATACAAGCACATCTAACTAATCAAAGAAAGAAGTGAATGTATGCAAGACATGTTAGTAAAAGACTAGATATATGCAAAGAAATAGATAAGTGTTAAATACTAGTGAGTGTCAATAGAGTAATCTATGTAAGCTAGTAAACAATGTACATCAACATGATAACTAGAGTGTGTGTTGTAGGAGTGACATAACTTGGATGGTGTAGTCATGTAGAAAATGTCCCTAGTGGGTATGTATATCGATGTGTATCTCGATGTAGAAGCAAGATGCCCCCTTATTGGGTAGATTGAAGCAATCAAAGAGCTGGATGTCACTTAACACACTCAAAGAAGATCAAGTGAAGCATGATAATTTCTATAAATTGATAAATAATAACATATAATAGCAAATGTAAGTCTAGCATAGTAGTATAAATGTAAAGCATGGATGATGCATACAATCAAAATGTTTTTGGTGTTTTTAAATTATTTACATGTTTTTGTATTTTGAACTATTTGAATGTTTTTGGATTTTTGAATATTTTATTATTTGTGTTATTTTGAATTATTTGAATGCTTTCATATTTTTGAAAGTTTTAAAGCTATGTACAATCAATCACAAGAATATTGCATATAAGAAATACTGAGAAATTATGTATAAGTAATACTAAAGAGAAATGATACTAATTGATGAGTCTCATGGGAAACTCCCTATCATGGTGTCTTATATCAAATAAAGGAATCATGTGTGACTTTGAATCCTAAGGGAATAGATATGAATATGATTCTAAATATTTAGATGCATTATTGATATCTTGGAAATCATAATAACCTGTATTGTTCTACTCATTATCATATTGATTTTGAACCAGTGGAATGCTAGTGTTGAATTTTATTGTATCTAGATATTTTCATTTTTTTAAATTGTGTCTGTGAATGATTTTTCTCAGGATGTTCAATAAATCCCAAACCTTGGTGACAAACATTATCAACTACTAGAATAGGAGTAGTGATACCTTGAGCATGCTTCCCCAAACCTTACCTTGATAATCAAACTATTGTAAATATTTTTTACCAAACCCATAATATTTTAAAAGTTGAGACTCATTTTGGAGAGATATCTTTGAATCTTTTTAATGCTTTACCTATGTTTATTGTATTGTTTCTTTCTCTGATTTTTCTTTTTGATCCTTTTGTTGTTTTGAGTTATGCTTTGGTAACCACTTTTATACTATTTATAAAGTTAACCCTTTGTGAATGTGTTCCTATGTCACTGTGGATTTCTTAAATGATTTACCTTGTATAGGTCCTCAATATTAATTATCTATTGTATATGTTTTTTTCAATTCCAAACATGAATCTATGTGACGCCCATGCATTCTATGATATACAAAATAATATCTGGATCTTCTCACTAGATGTAGAGGAGGTAGTTTGATCAAATTATATTTAATAATTTCCATTAATACCTCACTTAAAATATTATTTTATCTTTGAATGATTTTTGAATCACTATTTGTATATTTTCTTTGTTTTGATTTTTTAATATGTAACATTGCTTGCAACCAGTTGACTAGGTGAAGATATATAGACATGAATGGCACTAGGGTGCCTTTGAGGATTTTGAATTATGGTTTGATTTTATAATGTTGTGATATTTTCATGTAATATTTAATTCCATGCTTATAATTCTGATATTAACTTGCTCATACTAGTTATTTTTTCCATTAGAGTCTCACAAGTACAAACCCTAGTTGCTTTCAATTGAAGATGTAAGCACATATATTGAAGATGGTTTGCAGAAGCTATAGGCTATCTTTATGCATTAGGAATAATATTATGGGATGCCTCACCTTTTGGAGGGGTGATATAATGGACTTAGTTAGAGGGAATGTAGTTATCACCCTCTTGGTGGAGAGGAGGAGAAGGAAGTTCTTTCATGTGCATAAGATATGACATTGAAACTTGACAAGTGGTTGTTAGATTATGCAATGGTTCCTTCAGGTAGAAACCATATATGTGGGATAAAATAAATTAAATTTGAGTTATAAGTTTAATATAAATATGTTTATAAATAACATTCTTCATGAGAGATAGAAAACAAGGGAGAGAAAGTAGGAATTTGTGCATGAATGCATAAGAAATTTTGGCATGTGTTATGACATTTCTAATGTGTTTAGCATGATAAGCTTGAAATTTTTTCCATATAAGAGATAAAAATAAAGGGGTAAATAACATGTATTTTTGAAAAAATGTATATAAAATTATGACATGAATCATAACATTTATAACATGTATCACATGATAAACTTGAAAATCTTTCCATATGCGTGATAGAGAGTATGTAAAAGGAATATTTAAATTTTGTACATTTTTAGCCATGAATTTTGTAATATCATTCCTTATTATAAAAAATAATCATGAAATGCAAAGAAAAAATCTTTGTATTAACATATGGTAAACTTCATCATTCATGTACATGATAGGGCCAATGATGGTCTCTTTGTTATTTGCAATAAATGTAAGAAAAAATTGTAAATAAGTGAAACCCATTTTTGGAATGAAAATCACAAAAAATTAAGGTGATACCTCAAGAAGTGAATAGGATATAGTACATGCAACTAGGTTTTGATAATGATATTTTTGTAAAATACTATGGAATTTTGAAAATAAAATAGGATTTCTAATGTAAATATGCAACTAAAAATTTAGAAAATTATTGAAAATAGCTTGATTGAATAGGATCTAATATGTGAAACTAGGGTGTTAAGAATTTTTTTGTTTTGAAAACTACTATTGAATTTTGAATTTTGAATGGATTTTTTGATTCTAATATGCTAGTAAAAATTCAAAAAATTGTTGGAAAATTATTGGGACCTAGTATGGATAACTAGGGTTTGAAATAAAATTATTTTAAAATTTACAAATAAATTTTAAAATATGAAATGATTTTTTTTTTTAAATATTCAATTTAAATTTTACAAACTTATAAGAAAAATTAGTATAAATTTTACCCTAGGGTTTTTAGGGTTTTTGTGTGAAAATGAAGTCAAGTTCACCAAATATTTTAATAATTGTTGGGAATAATTAGGGTTTTATTCCTAATTTAGTTAAAGGGTCTAGATTGATAAATAAATAAATAATATGAAATAAATAAGATACTAATTTATGAAATTTATTTATAATTAGAGATTTTCCAAAAATAGTAACAAGAGGGAGAAAAATGAGACTTAGCTGGAACTATGTTGATCCAATTGAGATAAGGTGTGATATTCACTATGCAAGCCTAGGAAAATATCACAAATAGGATTCAAGATTTTGTTTTGTAATTGGATAGGTGAACTAATATTATATAGGAGTGACACTAGTGCTATATTCTTTATTTGATGTTTTTGTCTTGAGGATTTGAGCTTTTGAGGTTTTGTTTGGTAAGACTATGTGACATTGTCTTTAAATTATGAAGCTTTGCTATCAACAGTGCTCCCTATAGAGTTGACTTTCTTCATTTTTATGCCTTCAATTTACTTGAACCAAGATTTGGAAAATATGGAAAAAGGGGTTAGTTTGTGTAAGTTTCACTATATGTGCTTCACACCCCAAGTGTGGGAACACTACCTACATACCAATACTCTGAGGAGGTATCAAGCCATATGTAGTTCTCCATTTAAGAGTGTTTTATGCAATAGTGAGTGAAAATGCAAGAAATACAAAATTTGGGTGTGCTTGAGATGACTAGGGGTTAGTGTAAGGAGTTTAATTGGTTTAAAAGTGTATAGGCTAGCTGTATGTAGAGAATAGAGATGATTGATTGAGTGATCTTACTTGTATTATTGCTTACTTGAGTGATATTTTATAACCCTTTACAAAATGATCTTTGAATGGGATTTTATAGGGATCCATTAGTCATGGATTGAATTTTCTCATGTTAGATAGACAAGGGTAAGGATGGGGAACCAAAATAAATAATCCATTGGGACTAGAAATGAGCTTGGACAATAGCACTAAAAGTAGATAATAGTGACACTGACGCTCTTGTCTTAGTTGGGAACTATTATCTTGGGTAGATGGGAGTTAGGGAGATGGATTAGTCATGAAAAGAGAGTCTTGGATCAACTAGGTTCAAGTTTGGAAGGATATAAATGATTGAGAATTAGTGAAAATAAGCCTATGAGGGTCATGAGAGCAAACAAGAGGGACCTATGAGTTGGGTGTCATTAGTCATGCTCAAGTTACCAATTTTTTCATTTTATATGACTATAATAATCAATCTAAGTTCACTTAAGGATTTTTATAAAAATTTTAGTGCTTTAAATCTTTTATAGTGGTATCTTATTCAAACCTAAGCTCATACATGCCTCAATTTTGATTTTAACCTTTAACTTTCTATGTTTGCATTTTCAAGCACACAAGATCTTCATTTTTGTTGTTTTGTGCTTGTGTGGTGTTTATTTGGCATCTATCTAGCACCTTTCATGCATTTTTTCATAAATTCCTTCAATGTAATAGCCATTAGAATTTTAAAATGTCTTTTACTTCACACCATCAAATCAATATCCAAGGATTAACATAGGTCATTGATCATGATTCAGGCCCTCTCATGTCATTAGTTCCTTTTGGTATCAAGCCCCACGGTAGTGCCACTTGTCACCTCCACAAGATTTTTGTGCTATGGTACCTTTTTCAATTATATATTGAATGTACATCCACCACATATAGATACCATGGGCTCTCAGATATCTATTGAAAATTTGTCAGTGATTTCACATCGTTAGATCCAGACGCACAATGAAGAGTAGACCATCAGATCCTATAAGATGCATAAGCTTTAATTAGTGTATAGTCATAAAATTACTTAGGCTAAAATGTTTTAAGCTAAGTTTATTTCATATTAATAAACATGCTATAGACTTAGGTTGAGAAATTTTATGATAATTTTTAAAACAAAATACTTAGGTTAAAATTATTTTAGTTAAGTATATTTCATATTAGTAAACATGAAAAGACTTAGGTTAAAGAATTGTACACTAAGTTTTTAGAGAAAAATGTCAAATTATACCCTTTGAATGATATTAAATATGTCCCTTTTTACCTACATAAAATGTTAGATACGCTTAAATTTTATGGCCTCATGGATGTCAAAGGTGGCCTCACGAGCATCAAATGATGGTCGTGCAAACATCAAATTTAGGCTTGTGAAGTTTATAGTTTTGGTGGTATTAAAATTGATGGTTGTGTAGGTATAAAATATGGCCTTATAGACATAAAATTATGGTCATGCAAATTTTAAATTTGATCTCATCAAATTCCCATGTTCTAATGCATGTCTACCATGTAGTGGCTCCATAGGGCTTCCTGGGCTCTTTTGACTTTTCAATGTTGTGTTTGCTTTGTTGGATCGTAAGCCATGATGAGGTATGAACCATTGATTGTGATCCATATATTTTAATATCATTAGTCTAATTTAATATTCAAGATAATTTTCTATCAAATTTTTATTGTGGAAGTCTCACATGGTGACTTCATGGACCTTCACAAGCCTTTGACTTTTCAGCATTGGTTTTGTTCCATTCAATTAAAAGGAGTGATGAAGCATGGACCATCAGATCTACAAAGGATCAAGGTTTTTAATTAAAACTCATAATGAAATAATACTTAGACTAAAATATTAAGACTAAGGTCTCATTTATTTTAATGAACATGAATGGGGCCTTAACATTATGGCTTTAGGCTAAGAAGGTAATAAAGGGCCCATGTTAGAAATAAAAGGATGTTTCCAACATGAATATTATGCTTGGTTCCAAATAAATCTTATGCTAAAGCATTAAGGCTAAATTTTTGTTCATGTTAATAAATACAAATAGGGCCTTATCATCAAGGTTTTATGATAAAGTTTTAGCAAAGTGGATTATGCTTAAAATAAAAGGACCCTGTTAGACATAAAATTGGACCATATTATAAATATGAGGAACACAAAGGGGAGATAAAATGGGACTATGCATAATTTTTGGGCTAATTTTTGGTCATGTTAAAAAACATGGCCAATATTTAAAATACAAATTGTGCTTTAGTCCAAAAATAAATTAAAAATTTTCCCTCCAAATGCTCTTGCCAAATTTAAATTTGAACCAAGGGTTTATGCTAGGTTTTTATGGAAGGGAGCTTTCAGAACATGAATTCAATTTTGAATTTTCATAAACCAAAGGCTAGTGAAAACTTGAATAGAATCAATATAAAAAATTTAAGCATGACCTTTTCAATAGGGCTCCATGAAACCTACAACTTATAAGACATGAATACCAATCATTAGCAACATTAATCAAGCTCAAATCAAAACCATAAATTAGTAAGCCAACTTCTATCAAAGTGAATGATCTTCAAATTCTAATATTTTTCAAACCATGCCATGTTTTTAGGGTTAAGGTTCAAAGTATCTCAAGGGTCACAATTTTCAAAAAAATGCGGGTATGTTGACCTCAACAAATGGTGATTTCTAGGGGAACATAGTAATATGTTAGAACTTAGAGACCTGGTTTATAAAAATAACAAGGTCATCCATTCTACTTGATTGATGCCATTATCTAGATAATTTTATGGTTGAAATAGACTTTATACTTTTAGAATTGGAATCAAACATTAAGACATAGCAATGTTGTGTGTTTTATTTGATTCCATTTACTATTTTCCATGGGATTTAGGGGACACATTATAGGTTTCATGTCTTTAATCACTAGCACTGACTTGGAGCATGTTTAGGTATTAATTAGGAACCATGCTTATAGTGTATAGAAGTCTTAGGCATTGGTTTACTATTAACTAGGCATCTATAGCCCTAATTGAGATGCATTTGAATCCACTCAAGGCATTTCTCTACTACCAACTAGACATCCATAGACCCAGTGGAGATTACCATAATCCCCTATGCTTGAAAGCATTTGATTTTGCATTGATTATAATTTTTTTATTATTTTTAGATCTTTTATGCTCTCAGCAAGGTTAAGAACTAGGGTAGTCATATTTAAGGATTTAGTTAAATATTTGATCCTCATAAAATAACCTATGTCTGTAACCATTATCCCAGGTAAGGATGCTTGTTAAGTGTAAGCATGACTATGTTGCAATAGATTAATATTTCATCCTGCAAGTGAAATTCTTCTCAAAACCAAATTTATGTCAAGACAATTTTTAAGTTCTCATAAAATAGTTAACCTATTCATCAGTCTTTACTAGTTTATTCAAATCACAACATTAGGCTTCATATTTTATATCCATGGTCAACACATATATTAAGTTTGTACCCACATTCCTAGACTTTGGATTTTCAAGAAAAATAAACAGATTTTGAGCTCATATTTGTCTAAAAGGACTATTAGGAATCAAATAACAAGGCCAAAAAAGCAAGTACACAAAAAAATAGTAAAGTAAGAAAAAAAAGGAAACAAATAGGTTTATACATGTTTATGTACAAAAAAGGGATAGGAAGGAAATAACTAAAATAAATGAAATATATTACCTAAACTAAGTCTAACCATCTTTAAAAATTACTCCATAAAGACCTCAAGAGGAGTAGTAGAGAATTAATGCTTGAGGTACTACCCATTGGTGGGTAGTGTGAACTTTGATCCTTGTAAGTCTTTGAGTCTAAAGGTGTTACCTCTTAGTGTTTCTTTAATCTGATATGGGCCAATCTATAAAGGTTTGCACTTTCCATGTTTTCCCTTAGGCTCAGATGGTTTGTCCCAAAGGAGAACTAAGTCCCCTTATCTGAACACCTTAATATTTGATCTTTTATCAAACCACCTCTTCACCATGGTCTGATGTTTGCAAAAAATTAGAAAAAGCCTTCTCACATGCCTCTTCCATCTGGATGATATCTAGCAATATTAAATTCATAATATCTTAGCCTTCTTCCATATACTCTTGCATGAATTTATATGTAGGAAACTTGAGAGTGATAGGGAAGATTGGTTCTTGGCCATACACAAACATAAAAGGTGATGTATTTAAGGCTTGCATGATCCTTATCCTATTTTCCCAAAGGGCATATTTGAGAAGTTTGTGCTAAGTCCTGGGCTTATCTGTAGCAAACTTCTTGATTACCTTCATTAAGTTCTTATTGGTAGACTCAAACAATCCATTTTTTTGGAGATATTAGCTGGATGAAAACTTTAGACAAATTCCATTATCATATGATGATTCTATCATCTCATTGGATATAAATGCAGATCCATTATCACACACCAAAGAGATTAGAGTTCTAAATATGGTGCATATGTTATCATCCAAGAAACTGATCACTTCTTCTATCCTACATTGTTTAGTGTCTATAGCTTTAGTCTAGCTTATGAAATAATATGTGGTAGTCATGATATACTTGTGACCCTCTGATGAATTGGGGTTGATTACCCTTATAAATTATATCCCCCATTGTGAAAATGGTTTATCAACCATGACTGGTTGTAAAGGCATTATTGCCTTAGGCTCTTTGGTGCTAAAGATCTGGCAGGAGTGACATTCCCTCATGTTTTTATGAGCATCTTTGAAAATAGTTGGCCAATAGTAGCTATCTATGAGGATCTTGTGGGATGTAGTATTCTTAGAGGGGTGCCCATTTCTAAACTTCTCATAGAAGGTGCTCATGATTTGGGTAACTTCTTCTTTTGAGACACATCTGAGGTAGACCCCTTCAAAAAAAAATTTATATAAGACACCATTATTGATTAGAGAATGGGTTGATTTAATCCTTAGGGACATCTTTTTATCTCTTATTAGTCCTATAGGGTAGGTACCATTAATTATTAAATGAATGATGGAATCATACCACTCATTAGCTTGAAATTTCTTCTGATCAACTTGCATAATAATCAGCTTAGGGATGGTATTATAAATCATTTTGATCATACCTTGGCACCTTACCAATTTTTTCATCTTCATTTCTATGTCATATTCTTGCAAAATTGACATCCATTTACCTCTACATTCTCTAAGTTCATTCTAGCTCAACATGAGCTTTATGTCAAGGTTAGGTAGAATAACATGCACCTTATTTATAAGAATATAGTGCCTAAATTTCTTTACTACCTTAATTAATGCATATGCTTGTCTATCAATTAATGAATGATTAAATTCAATATTCTTAAAGTTAGTACTTGTGAAATCTATTGGGTGATCACACCCATCAACCTTCTGAGTTAAAACTATAGCCATAGTATGGTTAAATGCAAAATAATAGAGATAAAAGTCCTTTGAAAAGTCAAGACTTATCAAGATTGGAGCTTGAATAATTACTTTTTTTATGTCATTGAATGCCTTCCTATATTTCTAATTCCATGAGACCTTGGCTTCCTTCTTTATCATGTCATTCAATGGCTTGAAAATATTTGCAAAGCCAAAAATGAACTTTATTACAAAGTTTATCTTACCAAAAAATGATTTTAACTCTTTTCCACTGTTTGGAGGCTCTATCTTAGATATATCTTCCACTCTTTTAGGATCTATGGAGATCCCATCTTTAGTTTAATGTGGCCCAATAATTTTCCTTAAGTAACACAAAATATGCTCTTATTAGGGTTAAGGGAGATTTAATACCTTATACATCTCTCAAATACTTGTTATAAATTCATAAAGTTATCTTCCCTATTTAAAAAAAAAGTTAGATCATCCATATATATAATGATGCACTTACCTATCATACCTTGGAAGGCATGGTCCATGGACCTTTAAAAAGTAGCTCCTACATTTATTATCCCAAAAGGTATTCTCTTATATGAAAAATTGCCCTACTTATTTGTGAAGTCTATATTCATCCTATCTTGCTTATCCACCAACACATGGTTGTATCGTGAAAAACCATCAAAGAAGGACATTATGGCTAAACCTGAAACAACTTATATCACCTAGTCAAGAGAAGGAAGATGATCATTATCCTTTTAAAATTCTTTATTTAAATTCCTAAAGTCAATAAAGAGTCTAATTTCACCATTTTTATTCCTAACTAGCATCAAATTGGCCACCCAGGTAGTGTGCCTAATGGGAAACACAATTCTATCATCTAGTAATCTCTTAACCTCTTTGAAGATCATTAGTTCCAAGATAGGGTTCACAGGGCTCCACATTTGCCTAAAGGGTTTTCAATTTTACTTAAGAGGGATGGTATGAGTGATGACTATTAAATCAAATATCTTTAAGTCATCATAAGACTAGGCTATGGCATCCTTCTATTGTGTTAGCATCTTTTTATCCTTCTTGTTCTCAACACTAGTGTAAGCTTTCCCAATGTCAACCAAATGAGGTTTATCTTGAGGGCCAAGAGTAATTAAATTATAATCCTTCCCACTTACCTTGGAAATATTAGAAAATTCAACCAATTTTTCTTGATCAAATAATATTTCTAAGGTAGTCATCCCAGTAGGGATCTTATTATCATTCAGCTAAATGACTTTACCATCAAATTTTCCTTCTCCACAAGTACTTTCATTAGCATCATCAATAATATGAACATAAAATGATCCAAAATTGGTAATGAAGGCTAATATTTGTTGATCATCACTAAATACCTAAAAAGGATTCACATTATTTGAGATAGAAGGACAAGGTATCAATTCAATGTTGAAGTTGGGTGAGTCTAGGTCAGGCATGAGGTTGGCTGTAGCAAATGCCAACTCATCAATAACTTAGTTCTCCTCTCTGGAGATGGAGATAATATTAAAGGCATAAAAAGACTCAATTAGATATTAGACCCTAGACTTATACCTGTTGAGGTATGAAAGTTTGCATTGATATTTTCTTCTTGCTTGGTTGACTACTAGTTCCAAGTCACCATAGACTAGTATCTCTTTGACTTTATTTTTCATAGAAAATTATAAGCCTAAAATTATTGCATCATATTCAATAAGGTTATTATTTCAATGAATTAGATCCTATAATAATCATGGCATTTCTTACCAATAGGGTTAGTTATAACAATGCCTACTCCATATCTAGCTTTACACCTAGCACCATCAAAATGTAGCTTCCATAGCCTAGGCATGACATGAGTAATCTTAGTATCACATACCTTTGTAGTCTCTAGGGTGAAAACCCTTAAGTTTGATTCAATTATGTTGAAGCTTTCATTGATAACATTTTACCTAATAATCATATACCTCATCCTTAGCTCTCTTTCAACCTTTATCTAGTTTGGAAATCCTTTCCAAGTCAACCATAAATGTGAACAATCCATGGACATGTAGTAATTCATATCTTTAGTCCATTCCCTACTCAACATGATCCCATAAGCATTAGGGATATTAATAACTTGGATTTCAATAAACTACTATACTCTATGTTTAGATTTCAATTGCATATGAACATTTAATAATTATCCAACCACCTTGACTCTAGATTTGTCTAATTGGGTGAAAACCCTATCAAAATTAATAGGTGTTAACCCAAGTTATTTACAAAGACCTACTAGCATGATATTGATGGATGCACCAAAATCCAATAAATAATTATGTAGGTTCTTATCAAACATCCTAAATGTGAGTAGGAAAGGAGGAGATTTTGCCTTAGCTTTATGCATGGTCACATTAGTATCACCATCTTTGGGTGGTCTATTTGGATTCTTTGACAATAAGTCTAGTAAGAGGTCCCTTTACTTTGTGATCTATGTTAATTCATGCAAAGTGAAGTTATATTTTATCTTCTTCATATCTTCAACAATATTATAACTAGTCTTATTTGAATAACTAGGAACATCAACATTATGCTTAGAGGTACTCCCTTTGGGTGGCTTTAGATCATTTCTTGAAGAAGTGTCTATAAGAGTTCTAAGGTTATTTAGAGGCACTGAGGTAGTCAAGGGCTGCCTCTACTCTCTATTACTCAAAGGATAAGTCTTCTTCAAGAATATTTGGAAGGCTTAGATCTCCTTAAGGACATCATCAATTTTGTTTTTCTCTTGAAATGGGAATTCAAATTATTCCACCATGTTGACTTGATTATATGATTTAGATTGTGAAGTACCTACACCACTATCCTTGTTAGGGACCACTTTAAATGTAACTAACTCTTCTTAGAAAGCTTCAAAAGGGTTACAGAACTCAATGTAATCAATCTCACCATGCTTGGATATATAGTTTACTCTATAATAATGAGGTAAAGTAATGTCAATAAGATTAAAATCCATGGTTTTCTTTCTAAAAAATGGTTCATCAGTCGTGTTGTTATAAAAGCTATCATTTTGAAACCTATTGTTAGGCTTATTAAAGCTTTGAAACAAGAAGTTCCTATTAGATATTTCTCTAGTATTTCCAACTTATTTTTGTAGTTGAAGAAAATTAATGCTTAACTTTTAGACCACTTTTAGGATAGACTCATTCTCATTCTTAAGAGTTTTATAATTGTACACCTAATTATTGTTAGTACCAATAACTAGTACTAAATCTCTTTGATCATTTGTAGTGAATCCATTAAGATCAAGATGACTTAAGAATCCTAAATTTTGATTGGGAGGAACATAACTCAAGGGAAATTGATTTAGATTTAGGATCTAATTCAATGTTAGAACATTCTGATTATTGTTAGGGAAGATGTTTAGAGTGGGTAAATGTGTGTTGATATTTGGAACAAAGTAGGCCATTTATCCTTGGGGCTATATTTGATCATTGATGATAACTAATTTATAATAAGCCCTATTTAATGAGGTTATATTTGGAAGAGATCTTTTCAAGAATACATAAGTCATAGGATCTATTGCATCCTTGTATATTTCTAGAGCTAGAACATCATCATAGTTATAAGGTTATATGGTCCTACTATACATTTTTTGAGACATAGAATTAAAGGAGATTATGGGATCACTTTCATCCCTCTTAATGGTGGTGAACTGGTGGTATATGAAATATAGACTAACAATTTTACCAAACTGATATATGAAAACATTAGTGAAACCATCCCAGTTAGTAATATAATTGTCAGGAAAATTAAGGAACCATTTGTATGAAACATATTTAAAATTAAAAGGGAAAAATATACATGCTACATCCTCATGTGTGACTTTTATCAACCTTAAAGATGCTTTAAAATATTTAATGTTCTCTTCAATAGTTACAATACTAGTTGGACTAAATGTTGGCAAGTATTTTTTAGGGTTATGTGGGAGATCATGTACCACACCTAGCACATTGATTTAAGAATCTCCAAACCAAGCCATACCTAGATGAAGGTCAAAGGAAGGGGTACCTTGAAGTGGTGAGGTTGGCAAAGATTTGGAATTTCTACACCTACCTTTATCTCACCTAGTTATCCTATGGACATCAAGCTCAAACAAAGGTTATCTCATCTCTGAGTGTGATCTTGTTTGAATCCTTGGAAATTCCAACTTGAATTTTAAGATCCTATTTGAAATATGATGTGTCAAGTTAATATTTATAAAAAATAAGGATTAAGCCTACACATTAAGCTATTTTTTTAAGGATTATATAAAGGAAAGTAAAGGATGTCAGAATTTGACTAAGTTAGCTCAAAGATATGTCTAATTATGCAAATATGATTAATATTTACAATTTTAACCTTAAATAAACTAAAATTTGTGAAATATTTGTCAACCTTTGATCAAAACAAGCCATTCTAACCTCAAATAACGCATATTCTTGGATTTTAATCTATATTTATAAAAATCAAGCATCAAACTTCAAATAACTTTGATATTTCTCTAAAGGAAGCACAAAGATAGGTCAAAGACCATGAAGATCAGTGATCTTTAACTTCTAAGAAGATAATTATGCAAAAGTGCAAAGATAACACTAATCTTAGATTAAAACACACTAAGACTAACAAAGATTCAATCAATTCATCAAGAAGCCCTCCTTCTAATGCCAATGGGGCTTGTTGATGACTCTAAATGTATCATATTTATCCCTAGTGTTCAAAGAACACTTCTCATTTTAGAATTCTAGGAATTCAGAGTATGAGTAGTAGGTTTTGGAAATTTATGTTACCTATGGTGAAATAGAGGTAGAGTAATGATAAATTTTTAAACAAAATTTATATTAATTGATGATTGGGAGCCATCATGGACCAAATCTTTTCAAAGTGTAAGTATCTATGCTAATACTAGTGAATTATGATCAAATATTAAACTATAGACTAATCTAAATTAATATTTACAATGAAATCTAAACTAAAGTGATCTAGTTAAAAAGAAGCAAAAGAGAAGGGTAAGGTGAAATGAGAATAAGTGGTTGTTAATCTTAGCCTCAAACATTATCAAAAAAGTTTTAATTACAACTGAGTATGCATTTAACCAGTATATAGTGAAAAATAGCATAAGATCAAAGCTCACTACACACCAGGAAAACCTCAAAGGATGATATAAAGAAGTACAAGTAAAAATTGGATTTAACTTAAAGATTTGCTGCCAAACTCAAATAACATTTGGACATTCTAATACAGATCAAATAAAATGAAGCAAATTCAAGATCATTCCAATAATCTAACATAAGCACAAATTAATAACCATATAATCAAAGATGCAACTCAAAATTCATATAAACTATTCAAATTTAAGATTTTAGACTAGAAATTAAGAGAAAATCATGTAACAATTGACATAAACAAACTTAGATAATCCTTTTAGAATTCCTTGATTGTATTAACTGCTCAAAGTATATGAATTTTCTAAAAATTCTCTCTTTACAAGATGGTAGTACTACCTTTTATAAGAGGACAAGGTAGTATACCAATCAATTAAAATATATAAATGTACAAAAGATAAGGACAGTTATCCTTTTTCACAAAGTTTTAGAATACACTTGATTTTTGAAACTAGACTCACCTAGAGGCAACACACTAAAAAACTAGCATATGCCTTTACAAAAGGATATTCTATTTTCAAAATATTACAAAGTTTTTACAAAATAGATATCAACTAATTAGTGGGCCCTATGTCTGATAACTCATTTTTTACTACTGGACGATGTTCATAACCTTTTGGTGTTTTTCACAAACCAACTCCAAGTCCATGGGTGGTTTCAAGAGACACTCTTCCTCTTTGTCAATAATCTCACTCAATTCACTATCCTTTTTCACCATGGATTATTTTATGATTTTGGCCTCAGCTATTCTTTCTCCTACATTAAGGAAAATATCCAAGATCCTACCATTATCTACCCTAGTCTGGCCTTGACCTTTGTTTCTTATTTCCTGCACCATCAAGGTATCCCTGTGTTTAAACTCATCATACTTCATTATTCTTAAGGAAATGAGATCTATAGGATTAGTCAACATGGTCTCAAGGAGATTTTAAATAATTTCTATTAGTTCTTTATCATATTTTAGGATCCTCTCTAATTACTATGACAATTCACTCAAACTTTGGACCTTGTCAATATAAATTCCCTAAATTGAAATCAAGTGTCCCAAATTCATTATTTTAAAACCAAGAATTTGCTTTCTAACCTAAGTGTTGATCAACCATGTTATTTGATCCCTTTAAGATTTTGATTATGTTATTAGACCCTTGACCACTATGTTTTATTTTTCTAATGCACTATTCCATAGTTTTATTGATTTTATGGCCTCAAACATATCAAAGAAGGATTACTCAAGCATCTTAACCATTGCCTTAGTAACTAATAAGATAGCTTGTGCCTTCAGATATTCATTTTAATTCTCTAAATTAGATATCCCCTATTTCATTCCCCTAATGCTAGATTTGCATTGAGTTGAATGAGCCTTAGCTAGGCTTTCAACATCTTCTTCATGGATGGGGAGTTCACTAGGATGATGCCTCCTAACTAAAATTAAGCTTACAAATGGATCAACCTTTTGAAGTGTGATATATTTATTCCTCACCATGGATTTTCTTGTTGTCACTCTCTCTAATCTAGCTATTTTTAGATTGAATTGGATAGTAGTTGTCAGCTCAGTATACTTTGGAGGTTTAGAAGTCTCTATCTAGGTACTAGTTGATGCTCCTAAAGCATCTACCTATTTGTTATTTATTCCTATAGTATCCATTATCCTTATTTATTCCTCCTCCTTCATCAAAGCCTTTATCCATGGCTTTATATCATCATGTACATTAATGTTCATAGTTTGGATTAGGGCCCATGAGTGAGAATAAGAGGGGATCTTCTACATCTTTCCATAAATGAACCAATTAGGAATTAATAGTCCATGAATGGGGTAATACTCATTTAATAAGTTGATTTAAATTATAAGGTGAGTGAAAAATAGGTTTGGCCTCTTTCATCCAACTGGGATAATCACCAATTATGATTTTCTCTTTTTTAATGGTGCCACTAGGAGAAGATCTAGGGTAACTTCTTTTCCTTTATCTTTTTCAGCCTCCTCTAGTCAGTTTTGTGTTTCTTTAGATTATGTTTAATATTCATCAGATCCATATGCCCTAGAAATAACCTTGGGGGCATCATCAACTCTTTCATTTAGCTCTAAGGTAATCCTATCCAAGTATTCTACTAGAGACTCTAGCTTATGGGGAAGGACTGAGGATGAGGGGCCCTCACTAGGTCTCTCTTCTAGATTTTCCTTACCAATGCCTTTGATAATTTGTACTTGGGGATATGGTACTTCCATTTGGTGTTGCTCTTTAGGTGTAATAAAAGGTCTAAGAAATAAATGGTATTACACAGGTCCCATTTTCCATATGTCTCAATGGGGATTCTCATCACTGGTTAGTTTGTGTTCAAGTCTTATATTATATCCCTTAATCTTGGCCAATATGTCCTTGAACTTATTTGATTTGATATATATAGTGTCATGCACATCAAACTAGTGCACATACTTTATCTTGGGTAATTACTTATATTTCAAGTGTGTAGAGGTCATGCCATTAGGGTCCCACATCTTTAGATCATCTAGTTGAAATTTGAAAGAGTCTCTATGCTTGGCCATAATATTCACCTAATCCTAATTATGTAACATAGTCTTGCGAATGGTTAATGGAAAGGGATGGAAGAGGCCTTTCCTCTTGTCTTTGCACACTCTATCCACACCATTAAGAAGTTGGCATGTAATTTCTTACTTTGCTAGCTTTATGGGAACATGGATAAGCAATCTATAAGGTGGGGTCAAAATCCCTTCAATTTTAATTACTATACAATTTGGATACAACTAGATGTCCCCCATTAGCTCCACATATTTCTTGGTTAAAGGGCTTACCCTAGGCATGGGAATCCCTATAATGGCTTATAATAAAATAGGATAGACACAATCATAAATTAATTACATGTGTTGTTTATATTTGAAATTATGTAGCTTTGAATAATGGTGGAAAATTATAAATCTATCCTTAGGTGATGAACTTTTGATTTGAGGGATCTAAGTAGAGGCTAGTAAGGCATATAACAAATATGACATCATAAATAATTGGGTATTGGTATCCTTATTAATGGCTTTAAATTGTCTCTCTAGATATATGTTGATCATCTCCCCAATTGGAGGGGTGATCCCTTTCTCTATCATAAAATAGACATAAGACACCCAACTCTTATTGCCATAATAGGTTGAAGGGTCTCCAGATATTCTATTAAATAGGTTCATAATTACCCTAATCCCCTCTCTAAATTAGGTAACTAGGATGTTACCAGTAGGGTCTTAGATCACATGGTTCCCTTAGAGCAACCATGGCCTAAGGATGGTATCTAGATCATTCTTTCCATTCCATTCCTTAATAGTTGGTAAATCCACTTGGGGATTTGGAAAATTGTAATAAATTTCAAAGGCTAATGGGGAAATTAATGAAATTATTTTAAAGGTTCTTTCTTGACTAATCCAATCTTTATCAATCTTACAGTCTTTGAAAATGGGAGCAAGGATGTCAATGTAGTGGATTACCTTTAGTTTGGTAGCCGCATGGTGGAGACTAGTCATCTAGACTATAACAAGGTCATAATATATTCTACTAATAATTGAAATCTTCTATTCTTCTTTGGTGATAGGATGCATCTCCTTAATGGTCTAAAAGAGCTTGGAATAATTCTTATTACCAGTGTTCAATGCAATAATGTCCAGGTCTATATCTTTGAATACCCTCCCTTCATTATCTTTAAGCAAATATAACTATGTCTCATATATGTATTACTACCTTTGAGTTGTCATGGCTTCCACACTTTAAAATTACTCATAATCAAATTGAAAATGGTCATTCAGTTAGTTATTTCATGCTCAAATTAGAATTAAACTTATTTTAGATTTACTATAATCAATTTGAGTTCACTTAAGACTTTTTATGTAAGTTTTAGGGATTTGAAGCTTTAACGGTGGTAGCTTATTCCAACCTAAGCTCATACATTCCTCATATTTTATTTTGACCTTTACCTTTATACATTTGCTTTTTCAAGCACATAAGATCTTCATTTTTTTGTTTTCTTCTTGTATGGTACTTATTTGGCTTTTATCTGGCCCTTTTCATGGCATTTTTCATAAATGCCTTCAATGCACTATCCATTGGCATTTAAAAATGCCTTTTTCTTTACACCATCAAATAAAGATCCAAGGATCAATGTGGGTGATTGATCATGATCCAAGCCCTCTCATGTCATTGGCTATTTTTGGTATTAAGTCTTATGGTTATGCCACTTGGCACCTACTATGGATTTTTGAGCTCTGACACCTTTGTCAGTTTCATATTAAATGCGCATCCACCACATGTCAAACCCATAAGCTCTTAGAGATTTGTTGAAAATTCATTGGTGATTTCATGTCATTGGATTAAGAGGTGTGATGAAGTATAGACTATTGTATCTTGCAAGATGCATGAGCTTTATTTAGTGCATATTCATAAAATAACTTAGGCTAAATTTTTTTTAACTAAGTTTATTTCATGTTAATCAACATGCTATAGACTTAGGCTGAGACATTTTATGATATGTTTTAAAGAAAAAGACTTAAGTTAAAATGCTTTTAGCTAAGTCTATTTCATATTAATTAACATGAAAAAAATTAGATTAAATAATTTTATTCTAAGTTTTTAGAGAATAATATCAAATTGGCCCCTTTGAATGATATAAAATATGTCCACTTTTGTCTAGGTAAAAGGTTATATGAGATTAAATTTGATGGCCTCACAAATGTCAAAGATGGCCTTGTAAGCATCAAATGATGGTCACATGAACATCAAAATTAATCTCATGAAGTTCCTAGTTTTAGTGGGCTTAAAATTTATAGTCCCATGGGTGTTAAAGATGGCCTTGTGGACATCAAATTATGGCCACATGAACATCAAATTTAGGCTCATAAAATTCTTGTGTTCTAATGTGCATTTGCTACATGGTAGCTCTGCGAGTCTTCTTAGGCTCTTTAATGTTTCAATGTTCTGTTCATTCCATTGGATAATAAGCCATAATGAAGCATGATCCATTTATTTCAATCTAGAAAATTACACATCATTGGTCTAATTTAATATACAATATCCTTTTCTATCAAACTTAGAATACAGAAGTGCCATATGGTGACTCTGTGGAGCTTTATGAGCCTTTTAATTTTTAATTTTGGCTTCACTCCATCTAATTAAAATAAATTATGAATCATAGATCATCAAATTTGTAAAGGAGCAAGATTTTTAATTAAGACCCAGAATGAAATAATACTTAGGCTAAAACATTAAGACTAAGGTCTCATTTATGTTAATGAACACAAACATGGCCTTAGTGTTAAGGTTTTAAGCTAAGTAGGTAATAAAGGGACCATAATAGAAATAAACAAATCCTACCAACATGAATATTATGCTCGATTAAAAATAAGTCTTAGGCTAAAGCATTCAGGCTAAAGCCTCATTCATGTTAATAAATATGAATGGGGCCTTAGTATTAAGTCTTTAGGATAAATTTTTAACAAAGAGGATCATGCTTAAAATAAAAGGACCCTGCTAGACATAAAATTATACCATGTTAGAAATATGAGGAACACAAGGGGGAAATAAAATGGGACTAAACATAATTTTTGGGCTAAGGTTTGGTTATATTAAAAATCAAGGCCAAGCCTTAACATAATATTTTTGCTTTAGTCCAAAATTAAATTTAAAATGTTCCTTCTAAATGTGAATTTGATCCAAGAGTTTATGCTAGGGTTTTTTGGAAGGGAGCTTTCAAAACATGAATTCACATTCTATTTTTCACAAACTAAAGGCTAGTGAAAACTTGAATAGAGTCAATCTGCAAACTTTAAACATGATGTTTTCAATAGGGCTCTATGAAACCTGTAAATTATAAGACATGAAGACCAATCATTATAAACTTTAGTAAAACTCAAATCAAAACCATAAATTAGTAAGCCAATTTCTATGAAAGTGGATGATCTTAAAATTCTAATATTATTCAAACCATGCCATGGTTTCAGGGTTAAGGTTCAAAGTATCTCAAGGGTCCCAATTTTCAAAAAAAATGGGGGTATGTTAACTACAAAAAGTGGTCACAAGTGCATGGTTTTATATTAAATATTAATTTATGTGTCTATATTTTCCACACTTTTATTATAGTAATGCAACAAAATTGAAGGTACTAAAGTAAAATTAAAAGAGTGCATACCCAAACTTACTTATGGAAAGTTGTCTTTGATGTAGGCCACAATATTGCACTAATATCCATGCAATAACTTGTAATAAAGCATATGAAATATCATTCCTTAATTAAGATTAATATCAAGATTATAAGAAAAGTAACTTATGAGTGACAAAGAATGAATACACCTAATTGGGTATATGAACCATTATGCTTTCCAAGTGCAAGAAAATTGGTGACTATGGTGGTTGTGTACTTGTAGTTTCATTACTTTTAAATAGCTTGGATTGGATTATACATTCCAAAAATACTCATCAATATGTGTTTTTGATTAATAACTCAAAGTGTTATTGAATCCATCATCACACACCTAGGGTAGTAAATAAAATTTAGAATCCATGTATGAATCCTAATAGACATTTCTAGTGAAAAACTAGTGAAAATAGTGAGCCAACCATTGAATATGGAATAATGTTCAATTCTATTGAAAAAACTAGAAAAAAACTAGTACAAATACTAAGTATATTATGGATCTAGTGTATACACTATGGAGACTGACATGAATTTTCAATTCCATCTATAATACTAGTGCAAAAACTAAGCAAAGAATAAAAAATGTGTTATGCACATGCCCCCAGCTAATATATGGTGCATATAGATTCTGAGACTGAGAAAAATAATTATGATTATGAGCAAACATATGTGTTAATTTGGAACAACATTCCATGCGTTATTTCCCCTAAACTAAGAAAATATGAGGCAAAAATGAGTAATTTTGGAAACTGAGACTATGAAACTATCACATAGTGTTTTGAGTCAACTAAGGTTCTGAGAAATTATGGAGATGACCCTTTTTAGGCATCTAGATAATAGTGTTGGGAAGGATACTAGAGGACTGATATCCTATCCAATGTGGTAATACTATCTAAGATGAATTTCTATTTACTTTTTGATCTTGAAATTGTGTGAAATATGTAATCATTATTAAATCATGTTTTTGTATTGATATAGTAAGTCTAATATTTAAGACAAACCTCTTTGAATTCCCATTCTTTTGAGATGAATTATTGAGCCAACATAAGAACTTAATTCAAAATAAAAACTTATGTAGTAGGTTGTTGTGATGTTAAAATGTAAATATAAGTAATATTGACAACATGTAAATAGCATGGCATCTTATTATATGTAAAATGAGCATATTAATAATGTAAGATGCATGTAGAAACAAGCATGCATAGTAAGTGTGTCTACATATATGTGATAATGAATCATGAAAATAATTGATCAAATTAGTATACAACACTAATTATTACTACTTAAGGAGGAATGCATAATATCCATCATGGAATCAGAATGTCTAGGTGGATGCATGATGTCCATCATGGCATAAAAAATATGTGTAAAAAATCAATCAAGGTGTCATGGCCATGATGTACACAATCAAAGAGTACACATATAACACCTAGAACACATAATAGAAAGCTAAGGGGACACATACAAAGGACATGTTCAAATGTCACTCACTTAAATAGAAAAAAATATAAAGACATGTTTAAATTCCCTCACATTCATAGAATTAAATAATGGAGGCTTAGAGCCACATCAAAGGACATGTGTAAATGTCTACACACAAATAGAAGACACATATAAGGACATGTTCAAACATCTTCACATCCATATATTCATAGATAAGTGGGCTTAGATCCATTTGGATATGACATATTTAATGTCCTTAAAGAAAATAAAAAATGCATACAATATGTGAAGCTTAAAAAAATCAATATAAAAGAATGCATGATTATGTAATTTGATTAGTGAGATTTAAGTTGTAACATGAATATATTAAAAAACCAAGATAAATAGTAGTATATCATAATATTAATGAGTGATAAATATCAGATGTAATGTGATAATAAGATCTAATCTATGAGTAAGATAATGTGGGTAAATAAAAATAAAACTTGTGTATACCATGCCTTTAATGAACTAACTAATGAATGTACATGCTTTAGGAAGCTTGTATGTAGTCTAGAACCAAGTGGTGACAGTCTAAGATCATTGGGAAAAATAGTGGGGTGAGGTATACTAAATTAGTGTGATCATATAATTCATAACACTCTTGTCTAAATTAAAAAATTTAGTGTATAATAGTGAAAATGCTTGAAACTTAATCTAGAAACGGTGTTCTATGTAATCTACAATCACTCATGTATACTAGTGAAGAATGCACGATATAAAAATGGATAAAACACATATAGAATATTGTGCACAACTGAATTTATGTATGAAAAATACATATAGTCATGAATAGGTCTTAGTTTTGTTATTTTATGAAATATTTTACTATTGTTTTTATTTTTTTACATATATATGTAATGCAAAGTATATGTACAAAATGAAAGGGAGATATTGACTGATGAGTCATGAAAGGGACTCATAATTAATTGATCATGTGTTGAGAAAATGGATGTGACCTTTTATGATGGGAAAGGGTCACGTTATGGTGATTATAATGATCTCAATGGAGAATCTAAATATGGAAGACCAACTGTGATATAACTATCACTTACTAATAATTTATATTATATTATCTCTTCCTTTGGTCAAACTATTTTAATCTTTGTTGATGTTCCCATATTAATGATGTTTACATCTATCAAACCATGAATCATGTGTCTTAAACTAATACATATATCTGAGGCCCTATGATAGTTGTAAAAGGCATTCCTATCAAAATATTTTGAAAGAGGCCAATTCACATCAAAAAATTTAATAGGATGGAGAGATATGACATTGAATTCCAATAGTGTTTTGATAACCTTATATGGATCTTTTGGTAGATTAGTAAACTATCTCCTTGGAAGCCTTGATAAAATGATGCATGGAGTAGGATCTAAAACTACATGTACTATTATTATTTTTTATCATTATTATTAATGGTTGGTCTTACCTTGGATGGTGGTTAACTTTAAGTTTTGGTATTAAAATTTTAATTGTTTTTATACTTAATCCTTTTTATTACTAATAACTTGACTTCTCTTTCCTTTATTGTATGGTACAAGTCTATTAATGAGTTTAACTTCTTGAACATAATGGATTCATGAAAGGATACAAGTAAAATTTTCTTATATACATTCCATAATTCCATATCTACCATATGATTTATCATCTTATATAACATGGTGTTGTATCTTAAAACATATTCTTTGATAGGATCATTAGATTTTTGTTTAAGTAGTGTCATCACTTCTCACTAATGTTGATTAAAAAGTTTGACAGAAACATATAAACCAATGGATTAAATTCATGTACTAATTGGTGTGGCAAATCATAAATCCTTTGTGATGCATAGTGTTTGATAATTCTTGGGAATATCTTAGTCAATAATCTATTATTGGATACATAGTCCGAACATGATGTGTGAAATGCTTTGAGATGTTTCTTGATATCACCTTTCCCATCATATAGTTTAATATTGGGTAAAACAGTACCTATAGTTATAGGATATGCTTATACATATTATGATAATGGAGTGTTTAATAAAACATGATAATTTAGTTCTTGATTAGGTTTTGAATCACATTTATCCAAATGCAACACCTTATTTTATAGATATTGAATCTTTTTCATAATGAATTATATATTAGGAGAAGAGGAATATGTTCTAACCAAAGGTTGTGTTCTCAGGGATGGAGCAACAATTAGCATGGTAATATGTTTAATCCCTTGATTTTATCCCATTGTGATAGGTGGTACCAAATTTATATTCAATGGAGTAGTAGAGTTAGAAGTCTTGTATGTTTTTCTGTCAAATTATTTATTAAGTTCCTCTCTAATAATTTTGAGAAAATCATCTTGCATATCCTTATTCTTTAAGAGAAACCCCTATAACTAGTGACTATCTATGTCATCAAATAAATTTATTTATTATACAATTATGGATTGATTAAATATAATTTTTAAATATTTAATTGGGGAACAACTTAGTGTAAAACTATGACTAAAGAAGGAAATAACAATTTTATAAATTTCAATGATAACAAAACGGAAACAATAAAATAGTGAAAGTATTATAGAATATAAAAAGTTCTAAATTTTTTAAAACAAGTATTGGAAATAAAAACAAGAAGGATAAGATCCCTATCAACATCTATGGTTATGGTTTGGCACATTCAAATAATATATGGGTTCACTAATATGTTTTATCAAATTTAAGTTAATATGAAAACCTTATATGACAACCCTACTATGTAAAATCAAGAGAATAATATAAAAATAATAGCATTAAATTATGTGGAATTAATGTAATTTTTAAACTTACTGAAAATATAAAAAAGTGTAATGAGAAATAAAGACTTCTCTGAAATTTGTATCTATGAGAGGAATCAGAGACTAAAAATTGTTGTATGGGGATATCTCATGACTAAAATAATGAATTAGGAGTTGGACCTAGGCTTTAAAAACAAAGTTAGGAAGAGGGAAATAGAGGAGTGGTTCTCTTGTCCTATATAGGGTGTTTTTTTCCACTTATAATGAATAAATAAGGGTTTTGGGTTCTTTACATCTTCATTTGAAGAGACTATATTTGGTGCAAGAGCTTGAGATGACTTATAGAGACCATTATGTGACTGATTTTATTTCAAACCCATAGCTCCTTGAAATATGAATATAAATCTAAATAAATTGGTAAATAAGGGTTAGTGGTTGAATTTTTTCAAGACTTAAACACCCCATGTGTTGAGCACTACCTTTATAACAATACTCCGAAGAGGGATTAAACTTCATGTAGTTCTCCCATGCTATAATGGGGTGTGAATAACTAGTGAAATATGATAGATGTTGGTGTAAAAATGATGTAATTAAATGATTTAAATATTAATTGTGACCTATAAAATATATTCATACTTAAGCTTTGGGTTTCTAGGGTTGTATGAAATTAGAAATTGGATAAATTTGTGCTTTGCTCTCAATGTGCAATTATGATGTTAGTTTTTTTGATGTGGAATCCTCTTGAAAAATGGTTTAAAATGTGTGTATATATTCACATAATTTAAATTAATTTTAATGGGGCTCATTAGGTACATAGGATGACCTTCCTATAAATTTTTATTTTTTAAATTCATCATTATTTGGTGAGAAGACAGGAGAGGGGGCAAGGACACTAGAGTGGTTCACTATAGTTCCCTAGGGTGCTCTTATACAATGGGTTATTTTCTCATGTTGAGTGTTATTTATGGAATAAAATATGTTTAATATTTAATATAATATGGATTAATACATTTGAGGGTCATTCATCGACTTAGGTGAGTGTGTAATGTGGTCGAAAGTGATAAAAAAGGGCCCTAGGATAGGTCCAGAGTTAAGTGGGTAAGAGAGTGATAAAAAATGCATGGTTTTATATTAAATTTTAATTTATGTGTCTACATAATTAAAAATTTAAAATATCATTGCATATAATTAACTTTATTTCACTCTTGCTAAATAATTTGCATCTTTCACTATTAAAGCAATCCCATGAGGAAAAATGTTATAGCTAATTCTATTAATTCCTCAGTGGCTTAATATAAATATATTATGACCCTAAATGGATTTAAAATTTTACCAAGGGAGTGTAACATAGTTTTCAATCAATAAAATTTCCATCTAAAAGATTCTTAACTCTCTAAATAAGAACTTACAGGTGATGCAGTTAACAAACTAGTTAGGTTAGTGAAGAGATGATCTTGGTTAATAGAGAAAAAGTTTGAATATGTAATTTTAATTCAAAAATATAAAATATCATGCCTATATATGGTATTATTATAAACATGACCATCTATAGGAACCTTGAGAACCCTAAATACACACCTATAGTTGTGACATAATATGTAGATTAGCTCATTCATAAAGGATGTTAGGTGAAGGTGAGAAGAAGGGTTTGAAGTAGATTATCATGTTGAAATAAAATTGAAATTATCATATCACAATCCATGTGAGTTTTAAGGATATATAAAATGACTAATACTAAATTTTGAACCTTCACTTATAGGTAGTCTTAAACCCTATTTACAACTTATAGACCTAGTGAACTAGTTTTGGGAAACTTGAAGGTTTGATGGTTTTTTAAGAATGGTCAGGATATGATATTTTGTAAATAAAATATTTATTATTTTTTATAATCCTCTATATTCTCACTTTTTCCTTGTGAATAAGGTATATTCCCTTTGTTTTATCATATACAAAGGGACTCCTTGAGTAAGAAAGCCTATATGTTAGTAGGAGAAGAGTAAGGAAATGGGTATAAGGCTATTTTAACCATTTTATAATGATTTTAAAGGATGAAATAAATATTAAAAAATGGTTTTAATCCCTACATATTCATTGGAAAAATACAAGTGGGTTATACACCTATTCACACTTAGACTAGGTCTTTAGGCCTAGAACAAAGCCTATACCATAGTGACCTCCAACTCTATCCAAAATGTTACATGAACCTTCCAAAGTTTATTATTAATTTCAAGGGAGAATAAAATACAATTGGGAACCATGTTTTTATAGATAGCATCACACAGATGGTCAATTTGACCTTAAACCATATCATACTTATCCAGAAAGCATGAGAGAGCTTGAAGGCCAAGTTTAAGTGCTCATGACTATACAAACACCAAGTATGAGAACTAAATGAATTTTGGAGAGTTTAATGGGTTATTTTACCCCAACTTTATGGATTTTTTTCAAAGGTTTTAGGTTAGTATGTTACGAACATTCCTTAATAGTCCAAACTTATTAAAACCCTCCTAAAAACCTAGGATTTGATGGAGGAAATATGGTGGGACATTAATATAAAGGTAATAAAGTGGACATAAAATTAAATTATTAATGTCTATAACTCTCATAGGCTCCATGACATCCACCTTGGTCATATTTTCATCTATACAAAATAGCCTAATACTATGTCTTTTATAGAAATTAGGATGTATTGTAAGTAAACATGATGATATTTAAGTAATAACCATTAAGGGAGGTCTTAAAGTAATTTTTTCAGATTATAAAACTAATTTACTTCCATAATAAATCATTAAAACATCTCTATGAGTTTATTCATGGCAGACAGTCTAAATAGATAATGAAAAGGCAAGATGACTATCAAGTGATGGAGATGAGAAGTTATCTAGGAGTTATATCAAGGTCTATTTTATATAAAAGAGGAAAAAGGATATTAATTTGAGTTATATATCATATCTTCAATTCATTTATTTTAAAAATTTAATAACCATTTGGATGACCAGTGTGACGACTGCCTAGAGGATTTGTGACAAATGACTAAAAGTAGTGAATGTTAGATGACAAAGATGATTCCATAAGTTAGGGATTATTTTATGACATGCACTGATATATTATATAAATTATCAAGAAATACCATGTGTTTAAATTCTCCCTATGGTATTTTTATACACTCAATTACACTCTTCACCATCATGAAGGTAGTTTCAAGCAAGACAATGAAGGATCTATGCCAACTTGAGGAAGATGATTTGATTGATATTGACACATGTTTATATTATTTTGATAAATTATTTTAAACTTTATTCCATGGATTTTTAAATATTTCTTAGGTATTGACACTTGGTCTTGTGACCTTTGATCTTCACTTCTTCTATCTCTTCTTCTAAGTTCTATAAATTCAAGCCTTTTTGGCTTTGTATGGGATCCACAATTTGTATGATGAAGGCATATTGGTTTTAATCCTCATTTGAATTTTAATAAAGTTTTATAAGTTTATTTCATTATTTTAAATCTATTACTTGAATTTTTTAAGTGGTTTGTGAGCTGACAAGTGATGAAAATGCTCTCCTTGTTTTCATGTCTACTATTGCATGTTTGTGTGAATGAGATCTCTTCTAATAGGTTTTATAAAGTGTACTATTTATTAAGTGTGTCTTTAAGTGTGAGTTGGATTAGTATTTTATTATATTTGACATTATTTTCATCACCTAAATATAGGCATATAAATCTACGTCTATGAGAAATACTTATGTTTGAAGGACATAGGGTTAGATTTAGTTTGAGTTGTCTTGTTTCTTAAGTGTAGATGCAAGTGTATTGTGTGTATTTTCCTTGGTGTATTACCTTATTATCATAGATTATTTTATTTAAATTTCTTCACTTTTCATCCCCAATGTGATTATATTAGTGTAGTGTGAGCCTAAGAGATAAATCAAAGGAGCTAGACCTTTCAAACCTAGAGATATATCTCTTTTAGTGGCTTGTCTATGAAGGGAGATAGTTCCATGTTGTCCTAACATTGAGAGGTTATACTTGAATTCTATAGGGTGAAATTTTAGGTGAAATTTTAGGCATTCTTGATGGTACATGAATTTTATGATAGTTTTTCAAAGTGAATGCTAGATTTGACAACAAAGAACTGTAATAGTCCACTTATTAAAGCATTTGGTGACTCAAAAGTTTCAATCTCAGTTGTAGATTATTGCACACTTTTCATGCATAATGTAAACACAAATTCTCTCACCAAATTTTTACCTTTTTTATTTTAATATATTCTTCCTTATTCCTATAAATCAATTATATTTGAGCATATCCATCCCTATCTAAATAGGTCCTATCTTGTGCACAAGCCCATAAGAAAGTTATTGATCTATCCATTATTGAAAAGTCTTAAATCCACCATGAAAATGAACCATAATTTTATTACCTTTAATGTCCATATCCCTCTAAATATTTCTCACTATGATGGCATCCCCATATCTTCCCTTAAAAGTGTTCCATCATACATCAGTGAGTCTTCCATCACACCCATTGATCATATAAATAATATTGATAAATTTTAAAACATCCATAACATAATATAGGAGAAAATTGAAATCAAGGTATTGGATATATTCTTAAATTTTAAATATATTGAATGATACAGAACATTGGCACTTGTAACAATCATAATTGGGGATGATCTAGGAGATGCATTGAGAATAAAATTTGAGGACAAGAGTGACAATTTGTCACTAATGGAGTAGATAACCACCATTAAAAGAGAACCTAAATAATTCATTCAAGACTTCAATACAATATTATAAAATACTTGGGATAGAGTCCCAATATTTTTAATTCCAACAACTCACCATGCTTTCTTTTATTTCTTTAAAGCATTTGATAGTGACATTTTAATGATGATACAATCCATGGGATGTGACACTCTTCCTAATGCTTATGAGGTGGCCATTATGGAAGATAATTATTTTATTCAATCTAGTAATATTCCCATAAGAACCCCCATGCCTCTTTTACCTAACTTGAAAACTACTACACCTATTATTTATCCCATTCCTACACCTAAAAACAATTTTGCTACCCCTAGTCCATGAAACAAACCTAATGATTCAAAAAGGATGAGAGCCATAGAACAAGAGATATTAGGCATAAATAGAATCATTAAATATAATCAAGTTAATCACTTTCAAATTCACTATCATCGTAATCAATCCTACCCTAACTACCAAGGTAATATACCTCCTTTCCAAGGTCATACTCAAAGTCAAATATAGTTGGTCCAATCAAATCCATATGGTAACTAAAATCCTAATACACCTTATACCTAAAGGACACTAGTTCCTACTCAAAAAAATCTTACTCAAGAGTATAATAGTAAACCTTCATTGGATTAACCTTATGATTTATCTCCCTATGTCAATAAAGCCTTCAACCTATCCTTCATGGAAAACTTGGGAACTATGCAAGCTATGACTCAAAATGAAGTATCAAATAGAGGAGTGATTGATGATAAGGGTACTTAAATTGGGGATATATTATTAGATTGTAAGTAAGATGACTTATGTGTAGTTAATCGTCAAGGACAATCAAGTATGGATACAAATTCTATAGTTTCAAATGCAAGGAATAAGAGGAAGGCTATTGAGGAAGTTCAAGGGACTACCAATGGTTATCCAATGAATTTTAAAACAAGTACAAGACCAAGTATGTCTAATGTCATTCCAAGTGAACAAGTAAGTCAAAAATATAAGAATGTTAGGAATGCTTTCATACCTCCAAATTCTCAAGTTGTAGGTAGTATGATTGTTTTTAGTGGCCAAACAATAGTTAGTGGTCCTTTCACTAACATCATGGAGAAAAAAAAGAGGTCTCAAGTGAATTTATCCATGTGGGATACCTTAGCTATACTTGGACAAGTAGACGTACTTCAAGAAGAGATATCTAATCTTAGTTTGACATCCAAATATTCTATCCAAAGAGATGCAACCTTGATAAACATCATGAATCCAAATGAAGGACAATCAAGTAAAATTTAAAAGGTATACAAAACTACACTATTTTATCTATCCATAATTATTTTATATTATTTGGTGCATAATTTTCTCATTAATAGTGGAGCTAGCACTTGTGTCATGCCCAAAATGGTAGCTGACAAAATAAACTTGAAGTATGAACCACATGCCAAAGGAGTAACTTAATTGGATGGGTCAGCTACTAAGACCATTAGTATAATCAAATGTTTGAAAATAATTCACCATGCTTGTCTTACCTTCACCATTTCTCAAGATGTTGTAGTGCTTGATTTTCCTCCCCATTTTTCACTTTATCTATCTAGAGAATTTACTACTAAGATTTACTTTAGATTGGTCCTACATGGGTTTTAAGATTAGATATGGTACAAGAGTGACAATTAAATCAGATCCTCTTTCAATTTTTCATGTTCAAACTTATGTTCCTTACACCTCTAACATGAATTAAAATTGATTGAATAAGATGACCACCCTAGAGATCATGAAAATATCTCTCCTTGATGGTATCTCTGACTTGTATCTTGATGTGTGGTGAGTTGAGTAAGGTGGCTTTGAAGAAACTAGTCTTGGAACCTACATACTTCATGAGGATATTGATGGAGTCCTTGAGGTAAATTATGATAACATCCTAAAACAAGTTGCATTGTCCAACTACATTATGCATGTAGATGGTGATGTGAGTACCCCAACTTTATCAAGATATGATAGTCCTAATGAGTAGTCCATTATACCTGTTAAAGAAGAAAAAATCTTAAACCTAAACCTTAATAAGAAATGGATGAGATGTGGAAGTAGTTCAATTTAATTTCTCAAGAGTTTGAGGATATTATTAGGCCTATAACTATTCAAAAGGAGTATAGATTTGATAAGGAAGACAATCATGTTCTTAATGAGTAAAAAGAGGAGCCTTATATCTCAGTCAAGAAAGAAGTAACCTTGGAAATAAAAAAGGTGTTTGATGAGAATAAATAAAATTTGAAGACCTAATATGAATAATAAATAACCATTATGAACCAAGAATTACTTGGTATATCTAAACATGGTATTGATGGTTTCCAATAGTAGATAGACCCTATTTCAGCTGTACATAAATATGAAAATGTTGTGGTGATCTCTAATAATCTAATTGAAGAATATTAACTAAGTATATCAATGCCTAAGAAATATTCCATGTCAAATAAGTACTTTAGTGAGCTAGATGGAGTGTTCTTGAGAACTCCAATTACCAAACTTATAGTGAGCAAAAGCTACAACCATGGTAAGTCTCTTGATTACTCTCTATAAATAAGTTTTCATTGACAAGAATGCACCATATGAGGATATATTTTATTGGAGTAGAAATGATACAAGGATTATTTTATTTGACCATAGTTGAAGAAATATAGATGATGGTTCTTTACCTCAAGTGTTGAGATATTTTAAATATTAGGATATGTGTGTTTCCTTTCAATTGGTTTGTGTTTTCCCTAAGTGTTCTTGAGAACACAAGTGTGTCTTGTTCTTTGTATTATTTCTTATTTATTTTTTGTGTATGGTGTGTTTGGTTTCTTTTTCCTAGTTAATATTTATCAAGAATAGTGTATAGGTTATCCCATAGCCTAATGGATAGGATAAGGCTACTGGTCTTTGGATATAATAGGATTACCACCCCTAAGAATCACCAAATTATTGACCAATTTTGATCTTAGGTTAAAATAGTTGAATACCTCTATTTTAAAACTTCCTATAGGGTATTTATAGGTCTTAAATAGTCATATGGCCATGTCTAAGGTCACTTAACATGTTTTATGCCTTAGTCATTTTCATCATTTGTCTTAATATTTCCTTATGCCACCTTGTTGGCCTTTCTAATGACTTATATAGTTTACACATAAATCTAAGTGTGTCAAGCTATCTTATAGAATCCAAGATTTTAATTTATGTGTTAGGATTCAATTTGGTAACTGATAAATGTAGGTTTAATGTCTAAATGAGGAGATAGCAATAAGTTTAAATAGTTTAAATGTAGTTGTACGGTCAAGTATAGTTTACTTAGAATATAGGATATTTAGGAAGATATATAAATTATCTAAAAATAAATTTCCATACTTAATAAGTCATAATAAGTTCAAATCTGTAAAAAACTAGTTCATATTCTCCATCGATCTCCTAGACAAGTCAAAATAGGCCAACCAGTTTGCTTGCAGTATGGATAGTAGGAGAGGAATTAGACTAAATGATTTTAATGGTGTTTATTATCATTAATTTAATTCACTTTAATTTCAATATTTTCAGTTTTTGTGTTCCATACTCTATGAACTATCTCTAATAAGCGTAATGACTTTTTTTTGCCTGTATATCCCCATGGCTTCATTTTCTCTTCTCTATTTGGATTGTTTTGTGAAAATAAATTATTATACATGTAATTAAATATAATAAAACTATATTTAAAAATTTTAAAAATATGATTTGAATATTTTTAGATCAAAATAAGCAAAGACACCTCTTTTATAAGTGGAAGGCACCATTGAAGTCTGTAAACAGTGTTTCATCAACTACAAACTCCACCCTCATGTGAATGATTTCAAGACAATGATAAATTTTTTATTTCAAACCTATGAGAACCTTTTTTTATATTATTTATGAAATTTTTTGACTCATTATTATCCCTATGAAATGAAAATTCCTAAGATACTTGATACAAACAAGTAGTTTCATTATAGACACCTAAAGGTTTCATGTTCAAATCTGAAGGAGGATCAAGATATGAGAGAAAGCATAATGGTTTTTGAGACTCTTGATCCTGATTGAGATATAAATAAACCCCATATAAATAGTGAAAGGTCATAAATATGATGAAAAATTACTATATTGACACATAGTCATGTATCTGATGGCATTTACAAGCAACCTCAATAGTGGTCTGAGAGTTAATACAAATGAGGTAGAGGATTGTTGATATGAGGAGGGTTGAAATAAATTAAAATATTTATTGAAGTTTGAGAGGATGAATAATACAATATTTATGATGGTAAATCCATTATATTTTATATAGATTTAGGTTCATGTTCATAAAGTGGAAAAGTTGCTTATGAGTTCAATTACCTTGATATCTCCAAATAAGTTCTTTGATCAGATAAGGAATCACATTTTGGTAATTATCTATGTGATTTGTGTAATTTAAAAAAATTCACTCTTATTAATTAAATTTAGGTTTAATATCTCAACATGGAGGAAATATTTATAATTCAAGAGGAAATAATAGTTGTATGCATTCAATCCAATCAACTTTTCACTCTAGACACTCATTTAAAACTACAGTGCTTTCAAGTAAACATTTAAAATCCTACTGCATTAATTAAATATAAATGGGGGGATCAATTGAAAGTATAATTAAGTTAATATAACTATATTATGATCCTTAGTGGCTTAAAAATATAACCAAATGAACGGACCATAGGGTTCAAGCAAGAAAATGTCCATGTACAGGATTCCCAACTCTCCAAATAAGAACTTACAGGTGATGCAATCAATATAATAGCTAGGATAGTGAAGAGATGATATTGGTTTATAGATAAATTTTTTAAATATGTAATGGTAATTCATAAATATTTAATCTCACCCATCCATATAGTCTTCAAACAATCATCACCATCTATAAGAACCTTGAGAATTCTGAATACACACCTATAGTTGTGACACAATCTATAGACTAACTCATGCATAAAAGATGTTAGGTGAAGGTGAGAAGAAGGGTTTGAAGTATATTATCATGATAAAATAAAAATCACAATGTAAGGAAACCATACTTTAAATTGGGCTAATAAAAATGTACAAGCAATCCTAAACCATACTTTTAACTTGCAAACCTAGTGAAGTAGTTTTGGGAAACTTGAAGGTTTGAGGGTTTTTTAAGAATGGTAAAGCTATGAAATTTTTTACATAAAATCCTTAGGAATTTTTATAATCCTCCATAGTCTCACTTTTACTAAGTGAATAAGGGAGATTCCCTCTATTTTGTCTCAGATAAAGGGCACTCCTTGAGCAAGAAAACCTATAGATTAGTAGGAGAAGGGTAAGAAAATGAGTAAAAGACTCTTGGAACCACTTTATAATGATTTTAAAGGATTAAATAAAAATTAAAAAAGTGTTTTAATTATTACATAGTCATTAGGAACCTACAGGTGGGTTATACACAGTCATACTTAGACTAGGTCTTTAGGCCTATACCCTAGTGACCTCCAACTCCATCCAAAAGGCCACACAAACCTTAAAAACTATATAAGAACTTTAAGGTATAATAAAAAACTATTTGGATCCATTTATCTATATATAACATAAAAAATATGGTCAATTTGACCTTAAACCTTCCCAAATATATCCAAAAATCATGAGAGAGCTCGAGAGGCTAAATTTAACTAATCATAATTGTATGGACACAAAGAATGAGACAATAATAACTTGGGGAAGGTTGAAGTGGGTCATATACCCAAAATTTGTGTAATTTTTTCAAATATTGAATATTAGGATTTTATGAATTATCTTGAATAGTCCAAACTTCTTAAAACCTTGTCAAGACCCAATAGAGGAAATATAGTGGGAAATGAATCTAAATATGATCAAATGAAAATTAAATTGAATTAGACATGTCTGTAACTCACCTAAGCTCCATGACATGCACCTTGGGTGTACTATAATCTATAAAAAGTAGCCTAATACTATGTTTTTAAAAAGAATAGGGATGTTTTGTAGGTACCAAGGAGGATCTTAAAGTAAGAACCAATAAGGGAGGTCTTTAGGGACTTGTCTTAGATTCTAAAACTTGTTTCCTTCAACAATAAATCATGAAAACATCTTTGTGAGTTTATTTGGTAGACATTCTAAACAGATATTGAAAAGCCAAGATCTATCAAGTGATGGAGATGAGAAGTGTTCTAGGAATTTCATTGAGGTCTATTTGGTAGACTAGAGGAAAAATGAGATTAATTTTAGTTGTATAAAATATATTAAATGTATTTATTTGAACAACTTCAATCCATTTTGATCACAAGTGTGAGAACTACTTACAAGACTAATGGCAAATGATTGTAAGCAGTGAATGATAGATGACAAAGATGAAACCATCAGTTAGGGATGAATTTATGACATGCACTGATCTCTTCTCTACCTTATCATGACATAACATATGTGTCAATGCTCCCTATGGTAGTTTTAGAAACATTACACTCCTCACCATCATGAAGGTAGATTTAAGCAAGATAATGAAGGATCTACACCAACTTGAGGAAGATGCTTTATTTGAGAGTGACACATGTTTATATTAGTTTCCTTACTTCTTTTTCATTTCATTCCATGGATTTGTAACTGGTTCTTAGGTATTGAAAATTAGTCTTGTGACATTTGATCTTCACTTCTTCTATCTCTTCTTATAAATTTTATAAATTCAAGCCTTTTTGGATTTGTATGCGATCCATAATTGGTATGGTAAATACATAATAGTTTTGACACCTAATTTGCATTTGAATAAAGTTTTCTAAGTTGATTTAATTATTTTAAATCTCTTACTTAGATTTTTTAAGTAGTTTATGTGTTGACAAGTGATGAAAATTCTCTCCTTGTTTCCATGTCTACTCTTGCATATTTGTGTGAATGAGATCTCTTCTAATAGGTTTCATAAAGTATAATATCTATTAAGTGTGTTTTGAAGTGTGAGATTGATTAATAGTGTATTATATCTGACCTCCTTTTCACTCACTTGAATATAGGCATAGTAATCTATCTCTATGAGAAATACTTATTCTTGAAGGACATAGGGTTGAATTTAGCTTGTATTATGTGGATTTGTCTTGGTATATCACCTCATTAGCATAGGTTATTTTATGTACCTTTATTCCCTTTTTATCCCCAATAGTGATTAGTTTAGTGTAGTGGGAGCCTAAGAGACAAACCAAGGGAGTTATCCCTTTCAAAACTAGAGTTATATCTCTTGTAGTGGCTTTTCTGTGAAGGGAGATAGTTCTGCGTTATCCTAAAATAAAGAAGGTCTATTTGAATTTTCTAGGGTGCAATTTTAGATTACAATAGTTAGGTTGATCACTCTAGGTTCATTAATGTCAATAATATCTTATTCTTTCTAGATTTACTTCAGTGTCTTATTTATAGTAAAGATTATGTTTTCACCTTGGTTCCACCCTATATTCCCAACCACCCATTTCACCTCCCCTTGATAGGAAGGTTTATTTCTAAATCATTTCCCAATTTATATACTTTATTCTCCATCTCTTTTTGACAAGTTTGGTATTAAATAGTTTAAATCTATCTATCATTAGAATAAAAGTTTTATCTTCAAGTTGTTGAGAGAAGATATCTTGTATTTTGCCTTATCTTTCTAGAATATCCCTTAGTTATGCATGAGAACTTGATATTTATCTCATTTTTCTTATCATTTTCTATATTTAACTAATTACATGTTGTTACTTATCTTTCATATATGTTTGCACTAATTTATTCTTTTTTTCCATATTTTATTGAGTATGGACTATTCATCTTCTTTCATATATGTTGTTTTCACTAATTTATTTCTATATTTCCATACTTGATTTAGTATGGATTGTTAGTTATTTTCCATTGATGTTGATTACATTATTTTGTTTCAAAATTCCTTAATTTTGATTTGTATAATTACTTTTATTACCTTGGATGCATTGTTGGGGGGTTTATATTCATTATGTAGCCTTGAATTTTTGGTTACTCAATTTACTCTCTCTTTTTCATTATCTTTAGTCTTATGTTTCTAACTTAGCCTTTTTCAACCTGGTATACCAATTTCCCAAGTGTTTATATATGTTTTATGAGATTTTAATTTACCTTGACCTTATTGTGTTTATTATTTTTGATATATAGAATTGTATCCCTAGGGGTTGTCCAATGCAGTTATTGCATCTCCATGATCAAGACTTTAAAGACAACATGCAACCATTCAGTGATAAAGGTAAGTCAAGGTATGTATATGATACTTTCAATCATTTCATTTAATTTCACTTAGTTTTTTACTTTATATTACATTTTTATTAGCTCATTTACTATGTGTCTATGTTATTTTACAAATCACCTTCCCACATTACACTATAATGACACATGATGAGCATTGGATGGCACACATGTATACACAATATTTTTAAACATTATAAAAAATTAACACTTTCTTTCCTGTGAAAACTTGTCAAGTTTCAATCTCTCTCAGTGCACACCTTAAAGAGTGCACTAGGAAATGGGTGGGTAGACCAATGGTTCTTTTTAGAGTCATTTTTATTTATTTATCATTCCCATATCCATTCTATCTTCCCCAAATTTTATCTCATAAGCTATTTCCTTCCATATATTTCCCTCTAACTATGTCAAGACTTATATTTTACAATTATGTTAGCCCATTCAATGTAGTTCTAACCATTATACACCCCATTGAAACTAAATTTAACGTTTAAATGTAGTTCAAAACATTTAGGTGTATGGTTTGTAGCTAAGTCCTCTTAAGGCTAGTATGTTCACTTATAACTAAATTGAGCTAGCTGATATTGTTAGCTAAATATCTAAGAGGTATTAGGGTCACTCATCATTATAAATAAAATACACCTTTTAAACATAATATAAATTAAATTTACTTTTTAATTTATGTTGTTCTTATGCATGTCTTAAATCTAAATTTGGAGGAGTTATCTCTTCAATCTTGTCTTGGAGGGAAAATATTGTCTTGTAGACTCTTGAATGCAATAGGATGATTCATTTTATCCTAGATCTTGATTAATTCATTGATATTATTAAAATCATAATAATATATTAAAAAACACCATTGTCCATGGGAGAGATTGAGGCTTGATAGGTCTTGTTCAAGGTAAGCATTTTAAAACCCTAGTTCTTTACTTTTGATAAATAGAAGTTGCATAATTGCTTGGTTAATAAATTTATGTCTCCTTGTTTGTATTACCTTTAAAATTAAACTCAAAGTGTCTGTATGATTATTAAAACTTTCCATTTATACATCTTAGGTAGTCTATGCCCACATTTGTCTACCATAAATCCTTGTCTATTTTAAATATGTTCCTAACCCATACTCTTACTGACATTACTTGATTGAGATATTTAAAAAAATTATAATTAGATACCTAATTAGGGATATTGAATTATGTTGATTGCATAGAGGCTTTGGAACCCTTTCTCTTGACATTGTGTTGTAGGTGTTCCTCTTGATTGGTTTAGTTGTTTCATTGGTGATATCAATAGAATCACTAACTTGAAATCATGTTCTTTACTAGAAAAAATACATTCAAATAAAGTTGGTAATACTAAGATTTTTCAACATCAATGGTCCTAGAGAACCTACTTAGAAAACATAAACTTAGGCTAACTATTGAAGTATAAATATCATTTCATGGATGTTAGCATACATAAGAAATAAAATTTTCCTACCTTACCATAATGTGTTCACCAGTCCTAAGGAACCCTTATAGATACATAGTTATAATATGATTATTGGGTACTTATGTGACAAAGTATGTGGTACCATAATTTAAAAAGAAATATAATGATGTAATGATACCTCCTACCCTAGTCTACTAGAATACTACACCTTAATGGACCTCAGCTCTATTATGAGGCCATATATGGAGTATGAGATTTGAATAGAATAGGATACATGCCAAAAATATCATTTATTTTGGTATGATATGGATTTTAAGATTTAATTTGAATTTTAACATTTACTTTTTCTTATGATATTAATTTTAACTCTTTTTTATTTTCCTATTTTTCTCCTCTATACGAATTTGTAAAAAATAACCATGGATGCTAAAGATAGCTATCAAAAAGAGATTACACTTAGCTACTAAGGATAATAATATAAATACCATGGTGCCTAAATAATCCTAGACATACACCTTAATAGAGAGTGAAATCTTAAAACTGACCTTGGTGAGCCCAAAAGGGAAATTAAAAATAAGTAATCATAGAAATGATCATAGAATAATTAGGTTACCTTAGTCACAAAAAATGTGTAAATTAAGATTATATAATGACTGATAGGAATGAATCATCATCATGAGAGAAATTAAAATGTGGATGAGGACATGAAGATAGTTTGATTTATTTTTTACACAATAGAATACATCTAAGTCTCAATGATGAAAAATAATGCTCTTTACCATTACCTTATATTTATAATAACACCCCTAGCTAATGTTGGGATAAAAATCAATCTATGTAATAAATCAAACCATGATAGATGTTTTTGAGGAGGACCTAGTTGATTCTCTAGGTCTTATCATGTAACTCACAAATTTAAAATCTAAGAGGTGTATGTAAGATAAAGATTTGAATCATAAAAATTATAACAAAAAACCTAAAGTGTGTATATAGTGATGAAATATACCAAATAATTTCTAATAAAATAACAAATGATAAAAAATTAAATTATTGTATAAAAAGTATACATGTTTGTGAGGAAGGAATGTTATATTCCCCAAGGTGTTATAATGTAACTCACAAAATGAAAAACCAAGAGGCATAAAAATGTAAAAGATATAAGGACTAGAAGTTGTATAAAGAAAGCAATACTAAGATAAAATATAAGAGAGTTGGAGATATATCTTGAAATAAATGTTAACTCAAGAATATAAAATAACCAAAAACATGTAATTAATATATACATAAGTAAAAGGAAAGTAGGAAGAACACATCAAGTAAAATACTTATTCAAGAATTGAACATTAGATGATTATTTGAGGGCATGTCCTTTATTTTTTTGCAATTTATAAGTGTTATGTCCAAGGATATATTTGACTTGGAAAGGACCCAATCACTTTTTAGTATACTTTCCATCTTTGACATGGGTGTAATCCAGATTTAACACTAGTATCTGACATCAAAAGTATGGACTTTATCATTCTTGTTATGTTTTTAGAGACACAATTTTTTTTATTAATAGTTATGTTGTAAATCGCTCATGTCACTAATTAGCTAGGTATAAATCATGAACATAGTCTTCAAAAAGCTATTCAATAAGAATTGTTCCATAAAGATAGATGTGAAAGGAGGGAAACTCTAATTCTAGTGGTAAAACAACATTGGGACCATAAACTAAGGGGAATTGATTTACCCCACTGATAGTACAAATATTAGTATGATAAGCCCAAAGTGTAGGATATATATTAAGTTTTTAGTTTGAATGATAATCCCTAAGAGTATTTTGAAAGTGTTTAATATTTTTTGTAAATATTTAAAAGATAATAGCCTAATAAAATAAGGAGAATACTATTCTAAAAATCATTCCAATTAAATAATTTAGATCAAAAATATTATGATACATTGTTAAATTATAAAAATATGCCAAATATAGTAAGTACTATGATAAATAGTAATTTGAATGCTTAAACATAAGTAAGAGATAATAATTAACTTATTCACAGATGTGAATATAGGTTTAAATGATACTGGTGAGTAAGAAGATAGAATGATTATCCATACGGATTTGTCAGATTCTATAAATTAGTTCTCTAAGAGTTTTAAAACCATTATCAAAATATAGACACTAGAGTTGAGACTTCCATCCTAGTTTCAATTCTTATATCCACAATGAATTAAAAGTATTTTATTTAAATTCCACTTGAACTTATTATGTTTTAATTTCACCTTAAATATTCTTTATTCAAATCATGTCCATAGGTTTTTGATATTAGTATGTAGCTCAAAAACCTAGGTCCTCCAATTTATGGCATGCCACCTTAAAAATAGGGGTTAATGGGATAGATTGAATTTGAGCTAACCTCAAATATTCCTCTATCAATGATGTTTTACTACATAACTAATACTCTAAAGGGTTCCTAAGATTGATGAATTTCTCTCCCTTATGTGGGCTTGTGGGTGAATAATTTTGCAATACGCTATATACAAGTTCATATAGTTATCTAGCTTGTAATTTAGCATCTACAACCCCATTTCCCATCTCACCTTTAATATAGTAATGTATAAGGATTAAATTAATAGGTTTAAATAAAAAATACATATTGTGGTGTGTGAAACATGTATACAAATAATATTTTCAAACCTTTTCATTTATTGATGTTTTCTCTCTTACAACAAGTTGTCACGTTTCAATCTCCTTAAGTACACATATTAAAGGGTACACAAAAAAATGGGTGGCATTCCATTAGTGATTTATGAGAGATATGTTTTACTATTTATCAGTCCTACATACATTTTATATTCCTTATATTTGATCCCATAAGTTATCTCCTTCTATATTGTATCCTCAAGTTATATCAAGACATATAATTTCCTATTATAATAATGCATTCAATGTAGTTTTATCCATCATTAGTCCTTTCCTAACTACATAAATTGGATCAATTTAGTTTCAAATGTTTAAGTGTAACATTTTTAATTAAGTTTGCCTAGCTGATCTAGTTTGACATTAATCAACTTGTTTAAGATTAAATCAAGTTGGTTGATATCATCAACTTAATATTTGGGAGGGAATAATATCATTCAAAACTATAAATACAAGTTACCATTTCATTCCAATAGAAGTGGAACATTAATTTTCCCATTTTTATTACTTGCACTTCTACCCTAAGTCTACATTTAGAGGAGTTATTGCTTAAATCTTGTCTTGAACAGAAGTTTTTCCTGTGGAATCTTGGATGTAATAGTAAGATTCATTTTATCCTAGTGATTTATTTATCCTTTGTGATCATTAAAACCATAATAATCTCTTTAAAAACACCATTTTCTAAGGAGATATTTATATTTGATAGGTCTTGTTTGAGGTAAGCATATTCTAACCCTATCTCTTTCATTTGATAGATATAAGTTGTATAATTGCTTCTTTAATGAATTTATATATCATTTTTAGAACTTTATCTATACTTATACTAAGTGTGGCTACAGGGTTATCTAAATTTCCATTTAACCACCTTAGGTAGCCTATGCCCCCATTTTCATACCATGTCTCTTTGAAAAATCTAATATATTTCTAACCCTTACCCCTTTACTTGCATTTCTTAATTGATATATTATATTAATTAAAAAGTATAGACCTAGTTAGAGTACTTCATTGTGTTGATTTCCTAGAGGCTTTGGAACCCTTACTCTTCATACTATGTTGTAGGTGATCCTATTGCTAGGTTTTCATATCCATTTGGGTATATATTGATTCATTAAGTATCAATGAGATCTATTTGATTTGCATTTCTTGAGTATGGATCTTTAGATAGGATAGTTTTCGGTCAATCCTAGATCAATGCATACATCCTAGTGAACCTGGTGTGAAGTTAATTATTGCCTTCTATTCATCCAATTGTATCAAAAAGATCAATATAATTTTACTTTTGAATTTTTTTATCAAACTATTTGGCAAGCATGATATAGTTTCATCTTCAGATTTGATGCCAGTAAATGTATGCAATAAATTGATATAATTATATCTCATATTTTTCAACAAATTTATCTATATCGAACTCTAAATAGTTATATTCAAGAATATTTTCAACTAATTATTTTGGCAAGTGTGATATAATTTTAACCCCAAATCTATTTTTTCATCCAATAAACTATATCAAATTAGTAAAAAAAAAAATTCAACTCTATTTCTAGTTAGCCATATTGATCTACTCAATATATTTTTGAATTTAAATTTTTTTATTATTTCTAATCCTTTATGTAGTCAACTGCATCAATCTATTTGATTTAGTTCTATATTACAATTATTTTCTCAAACTACATCAATATGTTTGATTTAGTTATATATTTAATTTTTCTAGTAAATTAATATAATATATTCAATTGAATAATTTATCTCTATTTATAAAAATTATATTGATGTAATGGATATAATTATATACTATTTGTATAACTACATACAATACTGATATAGTTTTTTCTATTTTCATTTTCAAGTATAAGTAATGTATATTAAATTCTTATTTCAGAATTTAATAACACATTTTATTTAAATTTGGATTCCTATTTATTTAAAATCAATAAATGTTGAAAATTGGTTTTCTAATTTTATTTTCAAACTTTATTTTCTATTTGTTTGCCTTTCCCTATAAATTGTGTTTTAATAGTTTTTAAACTACTTAGCTAATCTTGTAAAGGGACTAGAAAGTGTTCTATTTATAATTTTAGTCTATTAGTTACAAACATAATGGCATGATAGATTTGCATACACATAATATTTTCAGACTTTTATCAATTATTGACACTTTGTATCTTGCAATAACCTATCAAGTCTCAATATTTCTAAGTGCACACATTAAGGGGTGCACTGAAAAAGGGGTAAGAAGACCATTGGTGCTTTGTATAATTGTTTTCCCTTTTTCCACTTATTATCTACACACTTATCTCTTAAAACTATTAACCCTAAGCTTGTTATTCTCTATTTTACCCATTCCAGTCATTTTCTACATTTTATCCTCTTATTCGTCACCTAAATCCCTTTTTTTTAGTTGAGTGTACCAGGTTGATTGGGTCGATCCTATATAGTTTTAGTGTATTTTTAACTTAGGAGCTAGTTGACCTTTAGTCAACCTATCTCATGCCTTAGTGAATTATTATAAAAAATTATATAGGGTCGATTGGGTTGACCCTATCAATTAACATTTTCAGAAGGGTTTAGGGAAATATCCACTTATATATACAAGTTCATTTCCATAATTTATCAAGAAGAAGTGAATAAGTAAGAGCGAAAAAACATCTACTTATGGAGAAGTCTTTTAGATTCATTGATAGGTTGTGTATCCTAGAGATGATTTGTCTTTGTCATCCTTACATATCCCAACAACCTCTTATAAAGCAAAGCTTAGGGTTCCATACTTTCTTTGAAGATATGGATCTTGTCTTATGGAGAAGTCTTTTGGATTCATAAATAGGTTGTGTATCCTATAAATTATGTGTCTTTGTCATCCTTCCATACCACAACAACCTCTTACAAATAACCTTGGCCAAGGGAGAGATTGAGGCTTGGTGGGATCATCTCCAAAGGTAAGTATTCATAGCTTTATTTCTCCTTTGTATGAGTAGATAGATAATTTATTTGTGCTTATCTTCCATGTATTAGGATTCTATATACATTGATGTGAGTATATGTTTTCTATGCATGTTTAGTTTTAATTTTTCCAACCCCCACTTTGTGCCACAAGCTTTGGTGAGCACTAGATTAGATTTAATTTTCTTATTATTAGAATAGGTGAAATATCAAAACCTAGGACCCCTTTAGGTTTATTACATGATTATGTTAGATTAGAGGCTTTGAAACCCTCATTAGCATGGTGTATTGTGATAAGTAATCCCATAATCAAGTCTAATGGATCCCCATATTGGTTATACTCCTACTTAAAAAATGCATTCCCAATTTCAAGTGTAGGTATGCTCTATCTTCTTTGAGTTAGGATTGATTTATACACATGATGCATTTCTAATTGGATACATTTTGGTGAAACCAATGTGAGCTAACCCTTGTAGGATATGTTCACTTATTTTTCATTTTTTATCATATATTTGTCATACTAAGTTGACTACATTAACCTAATTATAACTTTTATGCATAGTTTTAACACATTGTCACATCAAAATGACTCTATTCTTTCTGTATAGACTCTTTTTCAAGTACAGGCTACTAGATTGACCTAGTTAACCTAGTATAGTTTTCTATATTTTTAAACATCTAGTCTAGACTACTAGGTTCACTTAGTCAACCCTTTACATTTCAATCACTCAATAATAGGCTTCTACAAAACTAGATTGACCTAGTCGACCCTGTTAACATAAACTTTTAGGCATTTATCAAGGTTATTTGATATCAATCTCATTTATTTGCATTTTGATACCAAGGTTCCTTTCTATCCTTTCTCTCTTTTCTTATAGTCTTTCCTTTCATAGTTTATAGTCTTTAAAATTACCCTTGTATATTCAATTGGATCGACCCTATCGATCTAGTTCTATGCACTATCTAGATAGCTAGGTCAACTCTATCTACCTTGTTCATTTTTAGACCTTTTCTTCCATAGTATCAAGGTGACACTATCAACCTTGTTATGTATTTTATGCATACACTATTGACTACATCGACTCTATATCATGCTTTAAAATTGGAATTAACCTTTATATGCTAATAATTAGCTCACACTTTTATTTTTTGTTGCTTTCATGCTTAAAATAGATCACATAGTCTAATTAGGTGGTTTTTAATTTACCATTTAGTTTCAATATTTTATATTTTATGAATACATGACCAAATCATGAAATCTTAAACAAACACTTTAACAATTATTTACCCAAGGCCTACCTACTTAGATTTCATCACCAAGGGGGAAGGAAGTCAACTTAGTTTTTTAGATAGGTTTAAATATATGGTTAATGTTATATTTTTTCTAAGAACCTAACACCCTTAGCCTGATGGTATGTGAAGTGAGGGGGTAGGCTTGAATAACAAGCATGTACCATTACCAATATAGATCCCTTTCATCCCAAATGTCCTGAAACCATCCTTAGATTAATTTATAGTTCCTTTATTATATTTAACTTCCCATCACATTAAAAATTATATTCTAATAATTTAAAAACATTTAGGTTGACCATCTACTTATATTTTAATTTTTAATTTGATTGCTTGTTCTTTTCTCAATTATATTTTGTATTGCAAAAACATGCATTAACTAGCATTGGTGTAAGGTTTTGTGTTTTGTGCATGAATTGGAACACCCTCATTGATCAAATTGATTAATTATTTCTATTTATTTATTCATTTCATAAATACTTGAAAAAACATTCTTATCTTAGTACATGATCATTATAGTTGACAAAATCTATTATAGGCTATATGATTTTACCTATTTGCTATACTAGATTAGCCTAATCGACCCTATACACTTTTTTAGCCTCTATTTATTGTAATAGATCAACCTAGTCAACCCTATACTATTTTCAAGCCTTGTTCCCTATGATTGGTCAACCTAGTTGACCCTATACTATTTATATCACTTCTTGTTCCTTGATTTTGCATCTCCCTTACCTAGTTTTTAGTCCTTCATCATGAATTTTCTATTTAAATACAACACTAACTTTAATTGAATAAACATTATATTTTTACCAATCCTCATAAAGTCTCCCATATGCAGAGTAGGCCTCCTCTCTTAGATGAGAGTAATGTTCACATAACCAATTGCACTACAAACTATGGGACTCCCCCCAATACCTCTTCATAACATAATCCTCTCTTATCCCTAGAAGACCAACCTAAATTATAGTATACCCCTGAAGTACTATTCTTTATCTCAAAATTTCCCCAATATCAAGGAAAATATCCCTCTAAAGTTTACCATCTCATGATTATTGGTTAATCCAAATATCCTCATTCCCTACTCCCACATTTTTAAATGGGTTTGGGGGTACCACCATCTTTGATTCTCAACATCTTCCTTCAATTATGATCCCATCTCTTACAATGACTTCTTATTATCTAAATTATTCCACCTCCATGCCTAGTATCTCCACTAACATGGTAGGTTCTACATCTAGTGTGTGTCTTATAAGATCCACTATCTTTAATCCTTCTACTAGTGAATAATTTTACACCCAAGGAAATCATGTTTTTAGTGCTTCCTCTTCTCATCCATTCACTAGTCTATCTTTTACTTCATAAGCAAATTTTTCCACTAGTGCCTCTCATTCTCATAATTCTTCTCAAGATCCTATCAATTTTAGTAGTGGTACCCAAACCACTAATACCAAATCTAATACTTCAAATAATGCTAATAATTCCAATAAAACCCACCAAATCTTATTACAAACACTTAATCAAATGAACAAATTTCAATATCATAACATAAATAAAATAATGAGAATGAAAATTGACCTTCTTCATCTTCAAAATCATCCTCAACCAGTGACTTGGGGCATGCATAATCAAATTTTCCCCCCTAATCTTCAATATTCTCAAGGCAATCTCCTTATTCAACCTCCTTTATTTAACACAACCATTAAGCATCTTCAAAATGAGCCTCTTACCACTCAAATTTCTAATATTGATATAGGAGGTATCACCCCTACAATTTATTGTAATGGATCAATTGATCCTATCCTTCATCTTAAATCATTTGGAAATCATTATAAGGATTGGGTCAAATTAAACACCTTTACCGCTACCAAGATCCCAGATAAAACCATCATAGGTAATGACTTAGATTGGTAGAATCAACTTATAACTCATTCTATTTCTAGTTTGGAGGATTTAGTGAATTCTTTAGTTCAAGAATTCCAAACTAGTGATCTTCTCAAAAATACTTTGGCCCACTTCATAAATTTTAAACAAATTGAAAATGAAACTACCTAGGCTTTTTTTAAAGGGTGAAAAACTTTTTCAAACATGTTTGAACATAACATGGCCAATGATAACCTTTTCCATCTCTTCACCGATGTTTTTTTCCCAAGTTACAATACTAGGTCCATACTCTCTCTCCACATACTTTGGAGGAGGCTATTAACCATGTTAAACATCAAGATTTCCTTATGCATCTATTCAATCCACCCCAACCTTCTATGTGTCCTCATATATTACTTAATAAAAAAACTCATAATGATAATAATGATGGTGTCATAGACTCTTATGACACCATTACACCATTCAAGTTATCATTTCTAACCAACCTTTAGAAACCAACTCCATGTTCTCAATAATATACTAAACCTTATTTATCTTCACCAACTAGTATCAGCATTCACAAACCCTTATACTTGACTAAATTACTTAAGTGTATACCTAGGCCTATACCATGATAACTTGACCCTACTCATCCTATGAAATATTGGTATGATCTTAACAAGTTTTATTGGTTTCATGCTAGTTGGGGTCATTCTTATGAGACCTGTAGGTACCTCTATAATTTAGCTATGGATTTTATTATTGGTCCTAATTTTTATCATGATTATATAATTAAAAAATTCCAAAAATCCTATGACATTTCTTTTAAATCTCACAAATCACATATTAAATATCAAGCCTTAAATTAAGATAATACTCATTTTACTATCTACAAAGATCCTCTTCCTAATCACCAACATAATAAAGATACCCAAGTGATCCAAAACTAAGGGGTTTTAGTTGAAATATATTTCAATAAAATAATAATAACATATTTATCATAATAATTCTATCTCTAAGAAGAGATGTTTTATTGCTCACAAGATTGTAAATATAAACATATGTTTATCTCTATAAAGAGATGTTTAATCCCCTTCTTAGGATAAATATTTATTTATACATATTTAAAATGTATAAGGAGGATTTGGAAGGTCACGAATATCAAGGTATGTGAATTGGTTTGACTTCCATGATTTACAACAACACAAAATTCAAGAAATTACTATTTTTAGAAACTTTCTATTTTTAGATAGCACTATTAAAATTAAAATTTTGGGAACTTACATTGGGTTTTTTGGAGTAAAAAACCACTAATAATATATCATTACATATAATCATGTTCTCCTCATTTTTACCTTTCTAATGGTTTAAACATGGAGTGAAACAAAACTATGGTTCAAAAGTTATGGCTCCTAGAAGTTCTACCACCAATTGGGGTAGAACCATCACCTAAATTATCACCTGAAGTGTTTCCCAAATCACCAAGACAAGTCCACCCCATCAAAAAATAGTGTATAAAGTATTTTTTAACCCATTTATAAATAAATATGGTTAATATGAGTAATATGTGAGTGGTTTTTGCTTTCATTGATCCTCAACCTATATGCATTGCTCCATTGTATCGTACATTCCATGTTATCTAGGATTCTTATCCAACTCATTTAAATGGGTTAGGGAAATATGACATTATAACATTTGATGATCCAACTCTAAATTATCCTTTGGATAAAACTTCCCATTCTATTTCTACCATTCTTCTATCCTTTAATATTAATGATAATCAAGACTCTACTAACACTTTTATCAATTCTCAAAACCAACTTAAACCAACCACTTCTAAAAATAATTTACAAACGTTTTATAAACCTTCTCCTTATTATCAACACAAATTCCAATGCACTTTAGTTACTCCTTTTAATGACCTTCTTAATCATTATGTACCTATTTCTAATAATCTTCCTATGGGTTATGATGAATGGTATCCCATTATATAACTCACTAATCTCCCATCCAAAATTTCATTCCTTGAGCTTATGAGGACATCTCTACATCATAAAAACCATCTTATGCAACTATTATTCGAAATGAACATCCTTCATCCTCCCCTAGCAGGACATGAAACAACCTTATCTAGATCTGAGGATAGTATATTACAATAATGTGAAGAGATGTCCATCCATGTTGACTAAACAATGGAAACTTCTCTTTATTTAAAATTTCCTATCTCTTATATAATTCTTGATGATATTTTGCTTCAATCAGATTATCATCCTTTACTCTTAATATCCAAATAGGTGATATCCAAGTCAGGATTGCATTTATTGATGGGGATTCAAGAACTTGAGTTACCTCTCTCAATTTTATCGAAACCCTTGGATATTATGAATGTAATCTCAAGTCCAAAAGTACCACATGCCAAGGATATGATCAAAGTTAAATTCCTCCATTAAGTTTTGTGTGGCTTCCCATTACTATCTCACATATCACTATTTGTGTGAAGGTGATGATATTTAAATTTCTTCTCTCTTATAACATCTTGCTTGGTAGGCCATGGACTCACCACATGAGAATAATTTATTCTTTTGCCTACCAATACATTAAATTACCTCATAATGGATCCATTTAAAATATTTAGGGTGATACTAACCCTTATAAATTTTAACAATTCCAAGACCATAGTGTCTTTAAGATTCCTACTCTTGAACCTTTTCCTAGTGTTATATTCTATGAGTCTCAACACTTCAATTATCTTGTTAATTTGACTTGAGGTTACAATAGGCATCATAAACTCCTTGGGAATATTCATCCTAACCTCTTAGATTCTGATGACAATAATCTTGATGAGATTAACTTAAATATTAAAACTTTAGATCTCTCACCTTATCTCATCTTGTAGCTTCCATCTTCTTTGTAACCTCATTCTCACTAACCTCCTTATGATGATATTCTCATTGTCTTGACTAAGAATTGAAATTATATTCACCACACTTCATCAAATGACACAATAATCCCTACTTGCATCATTAATCTTCACACACCTTATTATGATGATGGTTATTCCTTAGATGATCCATTCCTAGGTAGTCTTGTTTAGGCCCATGATGCTGAGATTATCCATTATTTTTCTTCTTTATTTGAGTATTTTTGCATATTTTATAGATTTACCTATTTTATATTTCTTAATTTTAGTATCTTTCCTATTTATCATAGGGTAGAGATGGAACTAACACCTCCAATTTCTAAGGAACCTAATAGGAGTATGATCTTGGTTCATGTTATGACTAGGCCTTACCGCTTTGCTAAATACTATGATCCTTATAGCCTACTTATCTCAAGATGAATTCAACCCTTATTATTCCCACCACTCCCTTAATGGAACCTACATCATAGTCTATTCCTACTCCTACTATAGTTGAGTCCATTCTTTTTCCTGATATAGTTGAGCCTACTCTTGCTCCTACTATTGTTGAGTCTATTCCTTCTTCTAATCCCATTGATCCTTCTATTGAGCCTAGTATCATCCCTTCCACACCACCTTCTATTGGTGATTATTTTCTTCCTTTACCACAAATAGCTCCATTTCTCACCAAATGGGCTAATAAGCCTTCCCAAACTTCTTTCACCCCTGTTACACCTCCTCCTATGAGTGCTTATACTAAGACCACTCATAAGTATATCTTTTACTTCCATGGCATAACTAATCATTCATCTACCCATTATTACAAGCTATGACAATATATTAATACTTTGTGTCCTTCTCCTTAATGATCAAACATAGCTATGCCTCCCCTAAGGTACTTCCTGAATATATGCCTAAGTATGGCAAGGTATAGTTTATGTGGTACCAATGTGTTACCCATCACATCAATCATTACCACATCCTTTAGTAACATCTTAAATATCACCTTATTGTTATTCCCAAAGCTTCTATCATTCCTCCCATAGGTTTTTCCCATAATAAGGCTCCTCCTTCATCTCCCATGGTTCTACCTCTTATGGTTCCATCTCCTCTTATGGTCCCTTCATCACCTTATGTGCCTCCACCTATGACTCTTTCACCTATGGACCTTCCCTCACCTATGGATCCTTCTCCACTAGTGATTCTTGAATCTCCCATAGAGCCTACTCCCACATATTCTCTTGAGCATCCCTTTCTTGATTTCCCTCATTAACATGCTCCATAAAACATTCCTACTTTCTCTATTGAGGAGATTAAATGAGAAGTATTTTTCTAGTATTCATTAAAGATAGATGAGACTTTAGTAACAATTCATATCCATATTCATAGAGATATATTTGATGTTTTGGATAATGTGTGTGGGAATATTTATTAGTATTTATGAGCACATACATGGTGCTTTTACATTTACATTTAGATTGGATGTGTGCTACAATCTTATCTTTATCTATTTTTTATATCATTTGACAATGTGTCAAATTTTTATTTATCTCACATGGTGAATTTACTTTTACATCATATATTTCTTATAATATCATTTATGTTTGCTTATGGATGTCTTTATTTATATTTATTTCTATTTTCTTCTTAAATTTTTTTTGATTCCCTTGTTGTGTATTTATGATTATTTGCTTTCGTATCTCTATTTTTAATGGCTAATTATCATTATGAATTGGTTATACAAACCTAGTTTGATTTAATCATTTATTATTACCATGTGATCAATTAGAAAAAAAATTATCTCATTATAATATCCTTTCATTGGTCCACTTTGGATGTCCTTTTTCACTTTATTCTTTTCTCATAAACTAAGCATATACATGGTTGAGACTTGAGATAACATGTTGGTTCATTGTTAAGCCTAAGTGTTCTGGTCAGTCTTGTCTTTGGTTACTTAGCTTACTTTAGCCTAAGACTAAATATCATTTGTGTATATAACTCTATCTCTAATTATTGGTGAGGAATCATAAAATCCATAAAATTATACAAAATCTAAATCATTTAACAAAATTCAATGATACAAAAGGTAACATTTAAAATTCTTAAAAGTCCAATCACACTAAAACATATGATTCAAATCACATCTCCTTATAGTTGAAGCTCAAAATACATATTTGGCCTCATGATAGATCTGAGGTCCATTAGGGTGTGGTAGGCTAGTAGATTAGAAAATGATAATAAAAAAATCTTTTAGTGCTACCTACTTTCTCACACAAGTACCCAATCTTCATAGTAGACTGGTGAATCTATAAGGGGTCTTGAGGAATGGGGAACATGTCGTGGGAAGGTAGGTCCATTTTAATTATTATTTACCAATCTACCTTCATGAGTTAATATTATTAGAATGATTATTTACCTACAAATCTTTGTGTCTATAGTGAACAAGATTCCTTTGTACATTAATGGTAACTAGTCACTTAGTGTCTTCTTATATCCTTAATATGCCTCCTGCCTCCTAAAGTATTCTCATAAGATGCCTAACTTATGATTTTTACATCCCCTTTTTCATTCCCTACATTCCTCATATTTCCTCTTGATAAATATTATTTTTTTCACTAATCATTCCCATAAGGATTCCCTTTGTGAGTTACATTTTAAGACCATGGATAGGACTTGGCATTCCTTACAAATTACAACAATTTTACATTTTTATTACCCACATCCTTTGTTACCCAATTTTCAAATTTATTCCACCTCATTGGTGTTCCCTTTATGATTTTTTGTGTAAGACCACAGATAGGACCTAGCCTTCCTCACAAAATTTTCCAATAATCCAAGTCACAATCAAAGTTACATGTGTCAAATATGAGATAAGATGCAATTGATTATGAAGTTACAAATCATTTACATGATTCCCAACTTGATTTAGTATGATTTATGATTTCATTTTTATTTCAATTTTATCCTCTTATTTCCTAAGTGCATGTAATAATTCAACCATTTTCTTGAATTTTTCATACTTCCTAGCTTGAATTAGTGTGATAAATTTAAGACCCAAATTTTTCCAATTTTTTTTTAGTCTTATACTTCCCAACATGATTTATTATGATTGATTGAATTAATTGATTTATTTTTACCATTTATTCCTTTTACATGATATTCCATTGTATTACATTATTTTAATATTTGCCAACATGATTCGGTGTGATTTTACTTATTTTAATTCAATACTAATCTTTTATTTGGTTTTTAAAAAAAAATGTTTTTACCATCTTGTTTACCACCCCTTTGGTTCTTTATACTTAGTAATTTTTATTTTATTACACATTTACCAACTTGAACTAGTGTGCATTACATTTTTGATTGATTATATTTTACCAAGTCCTTTTTGCCTATTTTTTTAAACCATGCATGTGTCTTACATAATGCTATAAAATAAAACACATCTCATATATTTCCTTAGCATATATAATAATAAATAAACACATGTTCTAGAAATAATTATATCCAATCATCAACAATCACAACCATAATGATAACACATACAACCAATATCTAGAATGACAAAATGATCCATATATATATATATATATATATATATATATATATATATATATCCCATGAGTTTTGATAAAACTAACAAAATCATATATAATGATCCAAATCTATGACTGGGCCCCAATTGACCATTCTTGTGGCCTAGTCACACTACCTATATATGCCTTAAATTGACCCCTCCAAATAGAACGTTATAAGGAGGTTGTTTGAGATCTCAGTCTTGATACTTACCCTTGTAGATGAGCTAATTGAGCTTGTACCTATGCCAATTGGAATAGGGTTCCCAAATTTGTCACTCTCTCCTTCTCCTATACCCATGTCATATGGGTTAGGGTCTTTACATGTGTTATTCTCTCCTAATCTTGTACCTATATCATATGGGTCAGGGTCATTTCCCTATATCACTCTATCCTAGGCATGTCCCTATGTCATCTTTATCATTGTAGCTAGATGTTCATCTCTCTCCTTAGTTAGGGCATATCATTCATTTATCTCTCCTACACCCATCTCTACTAGTGGCTATATCCCCTTTCTGTATGCTCGTATCTACCTCACTAGCTCTCTAGCTAGTCTAAACTCGTTTGATTGAGCTAGGGTAGATGGTACAATGGGATTCTCCAGTATTACAAGGTCATATGGTATTATTTCCTCATATAAGACATCATTAAGTACTCCCCTCATTAGGGACCCCCATCTGATCTCCTCCTCCTCTACTCCACTTGAAAAAATGAAACTAGATAGATATTAGATCACTGATATATCTCAAAATAGATCTATATCAAGTATATTTCAAATAAACTTAAGCAACACTTTAATTCATCTTTTATTACATGTGTGTGTCAACCACCACTATCTCACCATCTACATGACCACCAATCATAGTCTCTCCATCTACATAGCCTCTGAGAACCTCTTTTATTGATTGCTTCTTAAAAAAAAATCCTATAATCATAGGTCAAGTCCATCTCATCCTATGTCTAAGTGGCCTCTCTATATTCCAACTCTACCTTGTCCCACTTTCTAGATAATCTAAAATATCCATGGTCTTTGCTATCTCCTATTCTTCCTACCTCCATTGATATTATGTCCTCAATGGTCACCACTCATCCTATTATGGAATTGGTGGTGGTATCTTTACTGCTCCTACCTCTGCACCCATCTCCTCTCACTCCGCTACCTATCATGCTTGACTAGTCCATGGTCTCTCATGACATGGCCTAAGCATCATCCTTGTCACTCGTGGTCCTATCCTTCCTCTCCCTCACTCTCTCTACCATATTGGGCCCAAAACATGGGCATCACTATTGGCACCACTAGGTGAGGCAAGCCCATATTCTTTGGTACTTATGACACTAGATGTGGCTCCATCCACCAAGTGTAATGTCCTATCACCTCCATCCATACTAAAGCTGGTGTAACCATGTCCCAACTAAGCCATGTAGTATCAATGTGCCCATATGACTACCATAATATATCTACCCATCTCACTATCCGTAGAAATAGAACATGAGGCAAAACCCATACTACCTAGTCTTATATCTATATTTTTACTCATGGTGGCCTATCATCGATCACATGAGGTAACCCAACTAGCCAATACATGGGAAACCTCTCATAAACCCAAGCCATCAATAAAATGATTAGTCCAATAGACTTATGCCTTATATACAACATCCCATACATATCATGAATGAGGTGTATCTAGATGATAAAGCCCATATCATAGGGCACCCTTTCTTCTAGTATCATGTGACTCAAGGCTATCACAAAAGTTGGTACCTTATCATCTAACTTGTGGTACAACACTCATGCTATCATAAGTCCTATCATAGCCTTATATACATATATATATATATATATATGATATGAGGTATACACATCAAACATACTCACTCTTTAGTATACACATATTATCTCTAAGCCTATATCTCATACAACTAAGGCTCTCCTCTCATCTTCATTATCAGGTATCCTAATAATCACTAGTGTCCCTACTATTGGCAATCGTAGGATGGCATGTACATCCTCTAGGGTGATACCCACATCTATATATCCCCCTCCACCTCCTATTTGAAGGTGTTATTCATTCCCAACATCCCAAGAACATGACTAACAAATCTGAGCTCAAAGGTATCCTACACATATCTATTATGCCACCTAGGCCTACAAAGATCAGTCTCACCCTATCCTCTATCATCAAGCACTCTAATAGATCTAGAATCCATGTTACATCTACTAAACTCTTGAATCTATGTCACCCCTATAATCAATAAATATGAAAAGATGTATTATATCATCCATGCCATGTATATTCAAAATACATTCTTTTTAAAAAATTTAATAAAAAAACAAGCCTAAATTGTTTTAATTTATTCATTTGAACCCTTTTTATCCTACTCACCTCTTTTATCTCTTAATTGGTCATTTTAGGTCATTATAGCATTCTTTCAGTCACTTTCACACATTTATATACTATTATGGTTCTTTGGTCAAACTAGTTTCACCAAAATTTCCCTATATTTAGCCTCATTGACTTAAAAATCTAAATCAACCCTCTTATTTTCCTCACCTTAGTACTGTGTTGTCAAACTGGAATTTTCTACTCAGTCAACAAACTATACTAGGTCATTAGTCTATAAAATGTATAGGGTTGACACATACCTAATGGGTTATAAATGTGGATTTTTCCAATTTTCAGCCCATTGGGTTGATTAAGTTGACCTAGTTATTTTATCCTATCGACCCCTTACATTTTGTGAAAAAAGTGTCTTCTAGAATTTTTGTCCCCAAACCCTTCAAACCCATTTCCATAAATATTTTTTCCTACCAATAACATATAATTTAATTTAATTTTGACATTTATAAATTCTTAAAATTACAAATTTATAAAAATACACTTAAATCACTAAAATATTCAAAAATTGGCTTAAGATTCTCAGTTGTTTACCTGTCCTACACTTGTTTTCACCTCTGGGGGTCCCTCTCTCTTAGCCTATCATATCCGCTCTATCCTAGATTGTTTGTTTTCTTATATATCTTTTTATCTCCTTCACAAATCAAAAATAACAAATGACTTTCATTTCACCCTATTTAAAATAACTTTTCAAAATTCAAATCTTTCAATTATTTTCTAATAGATTCCTTATTTTGCCTCTATCTTTGTTTTTACTCATCCATTTTTTGAACCATAAAATGTTTTGGATTCATGATGATGTATAGAATATTTTACACTATAATATACTTATCTTCCAAAAAAAATTATTTTTGGATTTTTTTTACACTAATTTCTATAGGTTTGCCTAGTGTTCTTCACATTGGATACCTTCACTTATGTTATAGACTACTTATTTATCTAGATCACTAAGTTAAGTAAAGGTAATTTTTTTTTAAATTTTTTCCTTTACTTTATCTTACTTTCTACTTACTACACTTTACTTATCATCAACATTATATGTTGTCATGTTCTATTTCTCGAAGAACCATCTCGTGTTGCACTCATGTGACACATGATGAGCTTAGAGTGGGACACATGTATACACATAATATTTTCAAACTTTTATTGATTATTTACAATTTTTATCTTGAAATAACCCATCGAGTCTCAATTTATTTGAGTGCATGCCTTAAGGGGTACACTGGGAAAGGGGTGATCAGACCATTGGTGATTCACATGATTATTATCCCTTTTTCCACTTGTTATCTACACATTTATCTCCTAAAAATATTAACCCTAAGCTTGTTCTAATCTATTTTACCCATTTCAAGCATTTTATACATTTTATCATCTCATTCCTCACCTAAATCCATTTTTATTAGTTGGTTGTACTAGGTCGACTAGGTCGACCCTATATAATTTTGGGCTATTTTTCACTTAAGAGATAGTTGACCTTTGGCCAACCTAGCTCATGACCTAGTGAATTATTATCCAAAATTATATAGGGTCTATTAGGTCAACCCTATCATCTAACATTTTTGTAAGGGCTTAGGGAAAGATCCACCTATATATACAAGTTCATTTCCATCATTTATCAAGAAGAAACAAAGAAGTAAGAGCTAATGAACATATGATTATTAATCATTCTAATTAAGAATTAAAGGTTAGGGTTCCATAATTTATTTAGAGATATGGATCTTATCTTGTGGAGAAGTATTTCAAATGTATTATAGGTTGTGTAGCCTAGATATGATTTGTCTTTGTAATCCTTACATACCACAACAACCTCTTATGAATAACCTTGGCTAAGGAAGAGATTGAGGATCAACAGGTTCATCTTCAAATGTAAATATTCCTAACTTTATTTATTCTTTATAAGAGTAGATAGATAATGCATTTTTACTTCTCTTCCATGTATTAGGATTATTTATACATTGATGTGAGTATATATTTTATATGCATGTTTAGTTTTATTATTCATAACTCCTACTTTGTGCCACAATATTTGGTGATCAGTAGATTAAATTTACTTTTCTTGTTATTATAAAAGGTGAAATATCAAAACCTAGGACCCCCTTAGGGTTATTTCATGATTGTGTTAGACTATAGGCTTTGGAACCCTCCTTAACATGGTGTATTATGACAATTTATCCCCTAATCAAGTCTAGTGGATCCCTATATTGTTCATGCTCCCACTTAAAAAATGTATTTCCAATCAGTCTAGTAGGTATGATCTATCTTCTTTAAGTTAGGATTGATTTATAGACATGATGCATTTTTTATTGCATATAATATTTAATTGATACTTATGTCCATAGTATAAAGGTAAAAAAAAAAAATTCCATGTGCCTCATGGTATATAAGAAACACCTAAGATTATTTTTTTATTGAACTTTAAGAAGCCATCTATTTGTTTGATTTTATAGTGCACTAGTTATTGGTTAGTGTAGGTAAGTTACTCTCAGCTTACCCTCAAAATTAAGTTTAGTGGGTTATGCGAATGGTACCTCATCCATAGTTAGTGATCTTAACATTGGGTAGACATTATCCAATAGATGATTTATTATCTATGAAAGCATACAAATTATTCAAATACTTTAGTACATCCACCTGATCTTCTTTTTAGAAAAATAGTTAAAAAAATAGTTAGATTTAAATTTATTGCATGTTATTTTATTTTATATTGTAGACTATGTCAACTAAAATTGGAATAATTTTATGTTGTGTATTATAAATACATCAGACAACATCAATACAATTAATTGTGTGTGTAGACTACATTGACCATCTTGATCTAGTCTCATGTGTTTTCATCTTTGCCTACATTAAATAACTTGAAACAATCTATCTTTCTATCCCTTTGCATGTGTGATTGTATCAAATGCCTCAATACAACTCTTTTTTATTCTATTTTTCTAGGCATTGATTTTATAAACTTGATTAAATATATTGAAGTAGTTTGTTTCCTATTATTTTAAGTCTCCTAGATCAAACTATAGTGACTACCTTGATATAACCTATATCTCATAGCCTATCTATGTGACTGTATTGAATAGATAGATACTATTCACTTCCATTATATTTTTTATATTTTATACCATAATATATCACACAATTTGATACAATCTATTTATTAACATCATGTTCAATAAACTATGTTGAATTGCTTGATATAGTTAAAATCCACCTATTTTATGTTTAAACTACATCAAATAAATTGATACAATCACTTTGACCCAATCATACTTTGTGACAATTTTAGTATCATACTATATAAGCATAACTAATATAGTTTTATATTTATTTAATTCAAACCAACTATATCATCTTAGCCGATATTGTTCATTTTTTGTAAGCTACATTTTTTAATCACTATTTTAATCTAGTCAACATCGTGAGGTCACCTATTATTATTTTTTTTGGGATAGTTTTTATCCACTCAAATTTTATAGGGGTTATTCTTTTCTACCTACCTTATCCATCATTAAATAAGAATTTTCATGGTGTCAATATTCCCAAACTCTTTCTAGATCTATCAGATGTGATATGGTTGAAATAACTCAAAGTGATGATCTAGATAATTTTAGAAACCTTGATAATAATATCATGTATATTCCTAACAACAATGAAAATTTATATAAACTTCCTTATTTCATAGTTGGATAAATTGATACCAATCATGGGAGTCCTCCTCTAAATACCAATATTGGGAGTCCTCCTCCCAATAACAATATTTAAAATACTCATAATATTTATAATGAAAATCCACGTATCAATACAAATCAATTTATTACATAAATGGTTTAAAATATGAACAACATGAAAATAAATAATAGTTCCTAAATACTCCAAATGCAAAATCACATATTGAAATTGGCTAATCAATATCCAATAATCATGTCCTAATAAAATAAGAATTTTGATCCTCCTCTTCTTAGAGATGCCAATGGGAATTTCATCCCTCATCCTCCCATGCATAATAAAAATCTATAAAATCTTTAAAATTAACCTTTTGTGTCATTCATTTTTCCATAGACATTGGAAACATTTATACAATTATCTCATATGATGAGACTAAATATCTTACTATTTTCCTTAAATATTTTGGTAATCTCTATAAGAAATGTGTCCAAACTAATACCTTTTCCAATAATAAATTTATTATCAAAACCTCCATGGGAGATGTATTAGAATGGTATAACCAACTCCCTAGACATTCCATTGTAAAATTAAAGGGTTTAGTCAATGATCTAATCAAGGAATTTTAACATAATGATCTTCTTAAAAATAATCCTAGCCATTTCATTAATTCTATGTAACTTCCTAACAAATCTTTTTATTAAATTAAAAATATTTAGCTCATAAAGTAGATCATAACATGAGTAATTATAATATTTTAAAAATATTTATTACTACTTTCAAAGCCTCTCTTCAATACAATGTTAGAATTTTTTCTCCCCAAACCTTAGAAGAGGCATTTTATTAAACAAAAATAAAATATTTAAGTATGGATAAATTTGAGCCTTCTTATAATCTCATAATGGATTCTTTCAAAACTTCAACTAATTCATTAACAATTATTGATTCTCAACACAAACCTCCTAAAACCAAAATAAAAGCCACCAACTCAAATACTCAAACTACCTCCCATCGACCCTTTGGTGTGTTAAAAATAAGGAAGTTGTTATCTCAATATAAAATTTTCATCCATACTACTATTTCTCCTCCATCATGGTATGATCCTAATAATTTTTTTTGGTTTCATGTTAGAATTGGCCACTCTCATCAGACATGTCATGAATTTCTAAAAAAAATAGCTCCCTTGATATTGGGAGAATCTTTTGTTCATGATGTTATGATAAAGGTTTTCAATAATGAATATATTAAAGCTTATAAAAAGTGAAACTTTTCTAGATATACAAATCAAAAATCTCACAAATATTCTTTGGATCCCAATACACAACATTCCAATGGAATTTTTTGTCCTATTGATGCCAATTATAACCAATATTACACTAGATCCTAATATGTGATCACAAAAAATATTAATTATCATCATAATCCTAGTCATAAATAACATGTTACTAAACTTAAAAATTCCTCTGTTAATAAAAAAACTTATTAAATATATTATAACTAATGTTACTTCCTTTTTAGAACAAGGCATTAGCAATGAGGCAACTCTAAAATTGGATCCTCGGCCTAGTTCTTCCATCCCTTCTAAGAATATCATCCCTAATCAACCTAAGCCTCATGATAATTATTCTTCTAAATTACATTGTAATTTTATAGATGAAGTTAACTATATGCCTTGTAAAAATCCACTCATAATTAGTAAGAACTTTTCCTCATCATCACAAGTTCCTTATGAAATAATTTCAATACATTAAAGAACCTCCATCTAATGATTCTAATATGATTATATCCATCTCTAAAGGTACCAAACCTATGGAAGTTCATGATATTAAATCTATTTATCCACATTTTTATTTTATGAAACCCTCTATAAATTTTCCCAAAGAATATATGATTAATAATCAAATTATTTTTCAAGTTGATGACCCACCCCTCTTCATGAAGAGGGGAATCAATAATACCTTAATAAATAAATTACTAGTGGATGAAATTTCAAACATTAATGTTACCTCTATTTGGTTACTCCAAAAAATTAGATACTCCAAACAAAACCTTAAGCAAACTCAACTCACTTATCTTGGATTTGATAAAACTAATCAAAATATGTTTGGTTTTTTTTGCTCCCTCTCAGTATTTAACCCAAAACTATATGCACTAATATTATGGATATATATATTCCACTATATTAAAATTTCTTAGGTCATTCATGGACTCATTACATCATAGATATCACATCATCTGATAGCCAATGCACAAAATTCATCCACAATGGAAAACATTATAATCACAAGGAAGATCTCAACCCTTGGATCATCCAAATTACACATACCAAATCTCAATATTGCATTCCTAATTATGCTCATATTAGTATTCCATCTCTCGTTAGTTTGTCAAAATAGATCCTAACCTCCATTTCACTCTTTTAGATGATGATGATAATGAACCCAATGAATTTCAAAACATTTATAATAACACTCAATTACCTCCTTATATATCTAAATGTCTCCCTCATTCTATATTTTCATGAGTTAGGGACATTCCTCTAATTTATAATAATACTAAATTTCCTCCCCCATTCAATGATCCCAAAAAATCTTACACATAATATTATTTCACTTATAATGAATATAGGGTAGCCAAACATTTTTGAGATCCTCTAACCATGTCTCTTATAACTTTTAGTGACATGGGTATTTTCACTATATATATCATTACTATTATTTATCAATCTACTTGTCATGCATGTAACATTTATCCATGTTATTATGAAGCCTAAATTATGGCCTAATTATAATAATGATACTTGGATGTAATGTATTATAAAAAAACCTTAATAAAAATACATTTCTTTAACTATGATGTTCATGCCATTCATATATCATTTGACTATACTAATATTGACTCAAAATTGAAAGGTTATGTCCCTTCTATTAATCCATGCTTAATAGATACACTATGGTTTATCCAAGATATTAAAAATATTCCCAAATTTGAAGGAATAAATTAGTTTGGTGGTATTTTTCCTATTTATCATCTTCTAGACTATCTTAACCAACCCAACACAATTCAATATTTAGTTCTAGACTACATCAACTAAAGCTCATCTTTAGATGATACAATATTTCTAATTTACCACTTACATTTATCTACATCATCCAACCCAATTCATTAAAGCCTATTTATATTAATCCTAATAATATTGACCAACTAAATACAATTTTATATTGTTCCACTATACCTAATGTGATCTAGGATTTTGACTCAAGAGAGGATGGTTAGTATGGTGTTAGTTCCAAAATGAAAACAAAAAGAAATAAACACACTAATAGCATAACATCTCTAGGCCTAGACACTAGGGAGATATTAGTTAACAAAAACAAATGACAAACATAATTAAAAATCAAGGAATGAAAACATAATAATTCATTCACCTTCCTTAGATGCTCCAAATGCCTTTGTAGTAGTGGCTTGCTCAACTTGTGCTCATGAAGTCCTTAGAAATGGTAGCTTGGCTACCTCCATCTCTCCTTGGCACCTTATGGCTTTGGCTTGGCTTGGATTATAATCAATTTGGCATGGTAACACTATTTTTATGAAGCTTTTGGAACCAATCATGCATTATAACTTTGCACAAATTAAGCTTAGAAATGTTGTTGTGAGGCCTCCTATTTATACATTTTTGAATTTAATCATAATCAACCTCAACCATCCATCTCAATATTGAGATGTGTGGTTGAGGATTAATTAAATTTTTAGAATTAAGTTTGTAATTATCCTCATTAGGACATTTTAAGAATAAGCAATTAAGAGGCATGGAGGATATCATGGAAGGCACTGATGAGGCATGAGAGGCATGAATCCTGATATTTGTGGCATTTATGGCTTAGGGATGTATTCCCAAGAAATGAGGTCACTTAATGATGAATATTTTTAAATATTCATTAAAAAAATAAAGTATTCAACAAGTCTCCATGGAATTCTTGATTAGGCCTTAATTTGGGTTAATTAGCTCTTAAACATGATTAAGCACTTTATGCACAAATTACTCAAATTGATCAGAATGCCTTATTATTAGTCCAAAATTTAACTAGATTAGAATTAAAAGGTGATGTTAGATGCATTAGAACTGTATTACCATTTAGGATGTTACCAATAAAAAATAGCAAAGGCATTTGTCTTTTACAAGAGATTTGATAGGAAAGAGCAATCTAGATCACCCAGGTACAAATTTGGCATCTTGATTCAAAATGATCTAATCAAAGTTAGTTGGTCCATAAATTTCATTGCCCCATTTAGTGATACCCTGGCCAAAATCAACACTTGAATATGTTAGTTTCAAATCATTTAACATATTTTAGTGTTTTTAGGCCAAATTATACATTTTAGGTAGAAATTAGCCAAAATCTTGATTGAAGGTTATCAGTCACCAGTTTTAGGTGTCTACAATTTTCCCTTATTTGGGAAGGCATTGTAAACCATAGGAAAAATAATCTCTTCTCAAATAATGAGAAATGGCCTGCATACCAAAAAATTAGATGATGATGGTCGAAGAACAAAGCTCCAAATGGTTTTTGGGAAGCCTATGATAATGCCCCCTCAAGGGAGTGGCTATCATGTTTGTTGATGGGCAGTCCCTAAAAAAAAACAAGAAAGGTGGAATTAACCCATGGTTGAGATTAATACAAATAAGAAAATGCTTGCATAAATTGATGTAAAAATGATGCTAATTTTCCCAAAGGTGGTTATTATCAAGAATAAAATTCAAAATAATGATTTGCCCATAGGTGGTTATAATCATTAAGTAGACTTGGATTGGTTAAAACTGATGGTGCCCCAATTAGGGATGATTAGCAAGCATAACTCAAGGATATAACCTAGAATACATATTAAATAGGATTAGGTGTAAAGTGATGAAAGAGATGGATATAAGAATAATATTGATCATTATAAATGATTTAGTTATACCTGACAATGAGGATATGCTCATCTTGATTAGCAATGATACAACTAGAATGGTCATTGGGTTGATTTGATCAAGGGTGGGATGGAAGGATTTGCCAAGGTACCAAGGAGAAACTTTTTCATCTCTATTGATTATAGACCTTCATAAAGCTAAGTTTTGTTGTAGCATGTGATTGTAGGCTTCATGATAGAACACCATAAAGACTTGGCCAAAATATGCAGAAGGACTAACTCCCAAACCAATAAACACTTAAAAACAATGCATCAATGATAAAAAAACATGATGAAAATGTTTATGTATAAATATGGATGGACTAAATAATAATGTGTGAAAGGAACCACTCAATGCATACATATAGACTGAGTCAAGGCAATAGTACTAAAAGTAAACAAACAAGCAAGTGATCAAACAAATAGAAAAATAAAAAAACAACCTGAAATAAATAAACAAATAAAAATCCTAAAAATAAAAGCAAAATAAAACATCCTAAAAATGAAAATGCCCCAATAAGGTGGATCAAGGATAATTGACTAGGCTTAGATAGGACAAATATTTTTGGATTTTTGAAATTTTATGAATACTTTTGAAATTTTGAGGTATCTTAACTCATTAGAGAATGAGAAGATACCTGCTCATAAAATGGTGAGAGTGTTTGGCTTAGGTTGCTCACAAAATGGTGAGTGCATATGGAAAGGGGGACTAAGGTGACCTCAACATGAATTTATTATGACCCAAATAGTCCCAAAATGACCTCAATTCATAGTAATTCCACCTACACAAAAAGTGGGGAAAAACCAACTAGGTCCCAACAAGTTTTCAAATCTAGCAAATAGCTAATCAAATGAAAACAATGTTGTCATGGTGATACAATAATGAATGATAAATAAGTGTTTTCCATAATTTTCCCATAGGTGGTTATAAATAGGATAAAATAACATAGATTAATGATACTAATTTTCCCATATGTGATTATAATTAGTAGCAAGACTAGTGAGACACTAATTTGCTCATAAGCAGTTATAATCAAGCTCACATAAAAAAACATGGATAGGATGAAAGATATATTTCTAGATAAACTATCACACTAATTTCATAGACTACCATTGTAAACATGGATTGGATTGATTATTGAAACATCATCAGAGTCCCCCCATAAAAGGTGCAAGAAGAATCAAAAGAACCAAGATCAAAATAGGATTGGGTAGGATGACTAAAAATAGGCTTTAATATAGATAGGAATGGAATGATAGGATGGTATGATTTTGATAAGGATAATGATGGTTTTTGATAGATTGGATTAAATGGTAAGAGGATTCCCCCTAGGTGATGGGGTAAATGGTTGGGATACGTGACAATGGCAAAAGGATATGTAACAATGGTAATGGCATGGTACATGAAATGGTATGGTACATGTTTTTAGCTTAAGTGTGGCTTTTTATTCTTTTATTCTTGATAACAGGGAGATGCACATCCTAATCAATAAATGATACAAATAGAATACTTGATCATATTACTTAGTATCCCATACATAATTTGAATAACTACTCTATCAAAAACTTGATACAGATCTGGTTGTCAAGAATACTTTTGTGATCTTCATTGGTCATTAATTTTGATTCCTTAAAACATTGAGACAAGGTATCTTTGTAGTCTTTATAAAGGAAAGTGTGGATGTGGATGGTAAACAAGGACAAATAATGGATGGTAGGTTTGTTTGTGAAATGGAATGGTAGATGATAATGGAATGTATAATGGTGGGGAGACAAATGAAGATCAGGAGTTTTAGTCACATGTAATGTTGTTGATGCTAGATTCAACATAATTTTGGTTGTGGTGGGGTTGAAGACTTATTCTCTTGCTAGGACCACAATATTTCTTTTTTGATCTTGAGAGTAGTTAGCATCTGATTAGGCTATATATTGGAAGTTATTTTCATTTGATCCTTGGTTTTGTCTTCATCAAGATGTGAATAAATTTTGTTCTCAGCTATTGGTGCCTCAAAGAGGTTTTCACCAATGAAGTTATCTTGATTTTATTGTAGCACCTTCAAGAAGGTTTCACTAAATAACGTTGACTTTTTACTTTGATTATATTTTAGTGCTTTTGAAAAATTTTCACTACAAGATGCTAAGTTCTAACTACTACACCTTCAAAAAGGTTTCACTAGGAGAGTGCTTTTCTACTACATGAATGTGGACTTGGCCTCCTTGCTCTTCTTCAACTGCTATATTTCCATGGATGCATCTTAATAAAATGTGATTCTATCTATCCCAATCAACACTTATGGGAGATAGAATGTCAATAATATGTCTATTTTATTTGATGATAATGGTCTATGGAATAGTAATATAATGGGGAGAGGCCACACAATCCTTGTAAAAGATACTAGGAGAACTTGTGTCAAAACTAAAGTACTCATCCTCAAAAACTATATAATGATCACAAATGTATTCAAATTGATTTAAAAGGCATGTGTAACCAATGTTGTAACAACCATGAACATATTCTTCTTCTGAATCCACTTCTAACTCAAAAGACTATAAATCTAGTGTTGAGACTGATGTTGATTTTGATTCTGATGCTAAATTTGATGTCAGTTCAAGAATAGAACCTAACTCTAACTCTGATTCTTCATCTAATGGGTACTCTATTATAATGATGTCTTATTGAATATTTGGTTTTGGATAAGTAACAACCTATACTAGCATGATGGGCTCCACAAAGACTAGTTGGTCAAAGTGAGACTCCTCTAGGATGGGAAAAAGGTCAAGAGACAACTCCTCAGAGACTAGCTTGTCAATAAAGATCTTGAAACATAGGCATATGGTCAAGGTAATTATTTTCCCAAAGGTTGTTATAATCATTAATAAGTGACTCAATAAATACTGACTCACCAGAGTGAGACTCCTCGACAATTGATAGAGGATCAATAGGCAATTTATCATAGGTTGACTTATCACATATGGTTGATTCAACATAAACATCTTAGATTAGTTATTTCTCTTGGCCTTGGTTTCTAATGAGTTAGATAATACCAATTCTAAAAATAGCTTGGTCTTTGAAATATTGGATCAATTGAGGTTTGTTTAGGATTGGTATTGGAGGAAGAATGGCCTGTGGTTGGATAATGATAGGGCCTTGGGGAGCATGACTGCTCACATGATCCAAAGGACAAATTCTTAAGATGGTAATGATAGGGAATTGTGGATCATGATTACTTGCATAAACCAAAGCACTAGGTCCTGGTATAGAAATGGTTGGGCATTGTGGATCTTGATCACTCACTCAAACCAAAGGATGAGGTCTAGGAATGGTAATGGTATTCCTTGGATATTGTGGAGCTTGATAGCTCATATAAATTAAAGGATATTTAGGGGTAGCTGATGATTGGATAACAAAAAGATGCCATGAAACTTGATTTCTTGCATAAGTAAAACATCCAAGTCTTCCTCATAAACCATATCATCCCAGTTGTGGGTTAGCTTATAAGTTGGTTCTTGACTATGTTTTATGTAATGATTATTGAAAAGAGGGTATGGATTTGTATCCCAAACAACATTATCTATAGTTGGGTCTTCAAAGTATTCATCAAAAGCCTCTTCATACCAATCAAGGTCTCGAGTTGGATCATAAGTTGTTTCATGACTTTGTTCCCATGAATGATTAATATGAGGTGGATATAAATCTATCTCAAAAACCATATTGGCATCATTGGAGTGTTGAATAAAGCCATACAAGTCATTTTGTGTGACCATTCTATCATAATTTGTATTTTAAGTGACTCCAATATAAGTGTAGTGATACGTATCCACGTAAATGATGAAAGTTCCAAAAAACAAAAAGGCTTAGAGTTCTACAAACTCTGAAAAATGATCCAAAGGACAAATGGTTCAAAACTTGGTCCAACTTAGTCGAAGGGGTGGAGTTGTATCTCCAATGTGGTTTGAAAGTGGATTTTTATCTCCAAAATGGTTTGTGCTAAGATTTATCATAAAATAGTCTAATTTCAAATGTCTAATGTCAAATTTCATACACATAAAAGGTCAAGCATTTGAATAAAAACTAGCATGTCAAAGGTCTAGGTCAAAGTGTTCCAAATAAGGTCTAAACTAGGAAACAGAAAAGTTGAGTTGCTAGGTCTTTTGTCCAAATTCGGAGTCAAAAGCTAGGCTCAAACAAACAAGTATGATGTGATTTTATTTAATCTAACAAGTTTTGAAATAACTTTGACATAAACCCAACACACAGAATCAAACATAAACATGATTAGTTGGCATAAGGCATATGACAAATGACTCTTTGAGAAAGATTGTGTTTTCCTAAATAAAGGCATAAAGAATGATGAGGATAGGTGCTAAACAAACAAACCATCAATAGTTTTCAAATTTAATTAGTCAATTAACCAAATTTATGAAACCTAAAATAGAAATATCTATGTATTAGCTTCATGAATTGAGGTCTAAACAGAAATCAATCAATGTTTGGATCCAAACTTAACAAGGCTAATTAAAAACTCGACATTGAAAACTAGGATTTGACTAAACAGTCTAAACAAAATTGGATAGCATGACAGAATAAGACAAAGGTACAAATGGTATACATGACATGGGTTGAAACAAATAGTTTTTAGTGAAAGGTAAACTAGTCTTGAAATAAATTTAGTAGCCTAATGGTGCAAGCATGCTTGAATGATGTGGTCAATAACATGTTTCAAAGACTCAAATGAAAAATGGTTTGACATGATTTGGGTAGCATAACGCTACCCTCCTCAACTCAAATGGCACACACACAAACAAGTTTAAAAATTTTCAAGGCACAAGTGTGGTGTAAAATGACCAGCATAATGCCTCTTTAGACAAAAGCGTGACATATAGACAAATTGGTTTTGACATGGATTTATGAAAAAACAAACAAGTTTTAGTCTTAAAACATACAAAATGAGAAAATGATCCAAAAATATACTAACTATAATCATCCAAATCTTAGCAAGGGTATGACATGTGGGGCTGACTAAACTATCAAGTTTCAAACATTTCTAGGGGAATCAATTGCACAATGAATTTCTTGTCAAATAATGAAAAATAAAGGCATAGATTTTGGGTCCGTATCACTTGGCTTATTGTAAAAAAGTCTAGTCCTTTTTAAAACCACTACATCCTATTATTTGTTCAGTGTAGTGTGATGTCCAAAGTGCCACTATGTCATATGTGCAACTCCAAAGGAGCCAAATGAAGTCAATAATAGGAGATGAAACCCAAGTTCAAAGCTTCCCTAAAGAACTTATGGGAGGTGATGAATTCCCCCTCATAAGTTAAGATGCATAAAAATAAATAAATCATGAAAGTAGAAATACTTTAGGGTCATTTTCAAGGTCACCCAAAATTTGATGAGTTTTTGGGGAGTGGTTTAGATAACTTTCTTTCTAATCATTAGATTAGGATATTCACAATAAGAATGGCACTTTTGATTCCAAGGGTTCACTATAGGGGACAAATGGAAGAGCATACACACAACATTCCTCTCTTTACCAAACAAAATATACTAAACAACTATTACAAGCAAAAATTGACAAGTGTGTTCAATTTTAAACCCAAAATAAAATATCTGGTGGTGTTCATTTGACCCCTTGGTCTTAGTTGCAAACTTTGAAAAAATTCACCAAAAACATCTAAAAATTCTTTTTTAAACACCAAAACAAGGTTCCAAATTGATTTTTAATCATGCAAAGGTGATTTAAACAATTTTTAAGAAAATATTAGGCTTGGTCCTATAGAAAAATTGTTAGCATTTCCTTTAGCTTTGAATCTCTTTTTAGCTTAAAATAATAAACTTTGAAAAAGTAGCTCTAGGGTATGTGTTTTTGGAAAAAAATGGTGACTGATGTCAGTTATTACCACCAACATCGGTTAGTATCTAACCAAGATCTAATCGATGTTGATTCTATTGATCGATGTCGATTCTACTGATCGATGTTAGTTAATTTAGTAATCAATGTTAGTATTTATATCGATATTAGTTATTGTGTAAAAACTATGGCACCCAAGAATGGCAAAATAAAGTTAGAAAATAAATTTACAAGAGTTTTAAGAGCTCAAATAAATATTTTAGAGTTATAAAAGGATATCCTTAAAGAGTGAGATGTGTCTTGTCCCACCAGGTGTGCCATTATGTGATCTAGGATTTTGACTCAAGAGAGGATGGTTAGTATGGTGTTAGTTCCAAAATGAAAACAAAATGAAATAAACACACTAATAGCATAACATCTCTAGGCCTTAACACTAGGGAGAGATTAGTTAACAAAAGAAAATGATAAACACAACTAAAAAGCAAGGAATGAAAGCACAATAATTCCTTCACCTTCTTTGGATGCTCCAAATGCCTTTATAATAGTGGCTTTCTCGGCTTGTGCTCATGAAGCCCTTAGAAATGGAAGCTTAGCTACCTTCATCTCTCTTTGAAACCTTGTGGATTTAGCTTTGCTTGGATTATAATCAATTTGGCATGGTAACACTAGTTGTATGAAGCTTTTGGAACTAATCTTGCATTATAACTTTGCATAAATTAAGCTTAGAAATGATGTTGTGAGGCCTCCTATTTATAGATTTTTGGATTTGATCAGAATCAACCTCAATCATCCATCTCAAGATTGAGATGTGTGGTTGAGGATTAATTCAATTTTTTGAATTAATTTTTTGATTATCCTCATCATGACATTAGAAGAAGGGGCAATTAAGAGGCATGGAGGGCATCACGAAAGGCATTGATGAGGCATGTGAAGCATGAATCTTGATATTTGTGGCATTTATGGCCTAGGGATGTATTCCCAAGAAATGAGGTTACTTGATGATATATATAATCAATATTCATTTCTAAAACAAAGTATTAAACAAGTGTCTATGGAATTCTTGATTAGGCCTTAATTTGGGTTAATTAGCTCTTAAACATGATGAAGCACTTTATGCATAAATTACTAAAATTGATCAAAATGCCTTGTTATTAGTCCAAAATTTGATTGGATTAGAATTGAAAGGTGATGCCAGATTCATTAGAACTATATTCCCATTTAGGATGTTACCAACAAAAATAACAAAAGAATGTGTCTTATGCAATAGATTTGACAGGAAAGAGCAATCTAGAACACCTAGGTAAAAATTTGGCATTTTGACTCAAAATGATTTGATCAAAGTTAGCTATCCCATACATTGCATTGCCCCATTTAGTGATACCCTATCCAAAATCATCACTTGAATATGTCATTTTCACATCATTTAATGTCTTTTAGTTTTTTAGGCCAAATTATGCATTTTAGGTGCGAACTAGCCAAAAGCTTGATTGGAGGTTATCGGTGGCTAGTTTTAGGTGTCTACACCTAACTATATCATCCAACATGGTATAATCTAGACTGATTATGTAACTTTTACTCAACCCTTTAAAATTAATTTAGATGCCAATGCTAAAAATATAAGATAAATACATTTTGAATATGATAGAAAAGGTAATCAGATTATAGATCTTGAAGTGGATGTCAAATATTATGGTCCTTTACACCACACTTCCAAGCGATGAAGCTATCTTAGAATTAATCCATGCTCGAGAGACTCAACTTCATCATGAACATCATAATCTTAGTCATTTTTAGAAAATGGCTCTATGCTTCAATTTTTTTGTTGCTCTCACTAATCCTAAAACACATCCTAATTCTATGATTCCTCTAGATATATATATTTTCTAAGATGGAAATTCCATGCTTATTGAGTAAAATGTTACAATAAATTACAACACCACTACCTCTCATATAACCATTATCATATCTAAGGAAATTCATACTTTAGAGTATAATAACTATAGTATCTTATTCAAAAAATATCATGGAGCATTTTCTTGGTCATACAAGAACATGCCTAGTATTGACCCTAGTATATATTGTCGGCCCTAAGATCATTGAGTCTAAAGGCACTCATGATATTAAGTGTTTTGAAGAGGAAAGAAAGAGATAATACATGGGATAAATATATCTCATCATTAATTTTAGGACTGATGTTGGTTCAGTCTAAGGACCAAGTAGTTTAACCTTGTTATACTCAAAGAGTAGTAATTTTTACCACTAGAGGATCAATTTATGTGTGGTTACACTAAAAACTCATTACCATTTAAAGGAACCCTTACTCATTATTTACCACTAAGTTAGACCTTGTTGATTTCTAAAATATGGGAGAGTATTTTGATTTCAAAATGAACATAAAATGGGAAAGCAAGGTAGAGCTTAAAAGAGATAATTCCAGGCTTAAAGATGTCAATGCTTTAAGAACCAAACTATATGTGTGCCCTACCACAGTTATACCATTGTGTGCTAAATTTTACTAAGGGATTTGACTCATATCTACATAGGGAAATATGTCTTAGGAAAATAAAAAATAATGCTTCATTTATAAATCCTTTACTAAATATTAACACTTAAAAGGTCCTATAAGGTATAACACATATATTCCCCAAATATAATCTATATCTTAAGTACACATATTACTTATGTTATGAGTAAAAAGAAAAGGATTAAAAAATGAGTTAGAATAATGAGAAAATTATAGCTACTACATTCATTTTAGTAACAAATTATTTATTCAATTGTCTAATATCAACATTTACTCAAAATTGGAAATGATAAAAAAATTAGCAAATAAAAAACCAACTCAACATAAAGTGGGAAATTGCATTCATTAAAACATAGTCTCTTTATAAAATTCTAACCATGATAGACACTTAAATATCAAAAGGGTGAGGGAATAGTAGTTGTAATCCTATCTTGATTCCAATAACACATTGAGATTAGATTTTTTGACCTTTCTAAAGGATTGTAATTTACAATATATAGAGGATGGGGCTGACCAATAAGTATCACAAGATTCATATCATTATCCATGATAGACTTTCAAAGTTTTTACAACTACAAAAATTCAAAATGGGTAGAATATCCTACACTCCCATAAAAAGATACCTGAGGGCCCACTTAGTTGATATGTGGACAAGCAATAGATGAACTACATCCTAACTAATTAGATTATGCTTCCCACTGGCATCCTAACTATTTGGGTTATGCTTCCTTAGTATCTATTGCAACTACTACCAAATTTGAAATCTTGATCTAAATTGGCCAAATTCACTGGTTGATCACAAAAGGTCATTTATAGTTGGGTCATTAGTCTTTAATTTAATTATAATGGGGATTCTAGGGACACTTTATCTTTTGACACCTGGTTGATGTTCATGATAGACTAGGTTAAGAATTCTAGCACTACTTGGGCCCCATCTTTGTTGAATTTTTCCATTTCTTCCTCATGACCTGTTCAAAGTGACCTAGGTGAACTCCAAACTTGATTCCATCTTATATGATTCTATCTAGGTGGAATAGCATAATGATGTTTACTTATTTAAAGTAGGTAAACATCCTTTCACTACTTTTTTCTAAAGCTTTTATAGCTATTTTCACCAATCTCAACCATTATTCAATTGAATTTCTCATGCTTCTAGCATGTGAATGATAGGGGCTCAAATATAAGGTAGGCACGGGTTTTAATTTTGGGAACATGCCCATGTGAATAATGATAGTGAGATTTCATCACTTGTTCTCCATAATATTAGTTCTTTCTAAATATGTTTATGCCCTTAGATGTTCCCTACTATTAGTTAGCATTTTTACCACTTCACCTAGAGCTAAGAAAAGTTGCATGAGGGCATTATTAACTTGCCCAATTATATATATAGGGAAAGATATCTTCACTTGTGTTTCAAGTTCCTAGATATACTCCTACATATCCTCCATCATATTCTTTGACATATCATGCATAGCCTAGATCATAGATACTAGGTCTTCAACCACTTTATCTTCTCCCATGGATCTCCTCACTTTGGTTAGGGAGAATATATATTGTCAATTCTATAAGACTATAGGGTTTCCTTCTTGGATTAAATTTTTTGTGAGGATCCTACTCATGCTATTTATGGTCTATGTAAAGTCTCACTACACTTTGATATTAGCCTGCATAGTCATCTCAGGTACCTACGACATTGTGTCTACTCCTAGAGTAGAAGGGGGTGTTAGTTAGGTGGTAGATTTTGATGTGAAAGGTGGACATTTGGGTGGAAGAGGAATAAATGAAATGAAGGAAATGAAGTAAGATATAAATTTAATATGAGGATGTATGGGAGCAAAAGAGCATAGGATGAAAGGGGAAGCACAGAGGGACATTTATGCCTACCACTAACTCTAAGTCAAGTTAACCTATGGGTAAATAACATGAGGGAGAGGGGAATTTAAAAAAGGGGAGGAAATTAGTTGGATAAAAAAAAGTCCTTAGGCACCTAGGATAATGGAAAAGGGAGGCTTAAGAGTGATGTGGGGAGTAATAGGAGATGGTGAAATAGGTTGAGGATGAGTTTCTTTTTACTTATATTTAGGCCTCTTACTTGGATCAACCTAAGATACTATAGTGGAAGGAGATGGAGTAACAAAGGATTTAAAGGATAATTAAAGAATCTTCTATGTGACCATAAGTACCAGTAACATGGTTGGGTCTAAGTTAACTATACACATAAATGAACACATTTTTTGGGACTCAAAAAATTGTTAGAGATGGGGCACCTATAAGTATTTGAGCCTATAAAATAGCTAGTAGGGGAACCATAGATATCCCTATTTATGGAGTAGATTGGATATATTAGAATTGGGATGTGAGAATGTTATGTATATTTCAATCTAAAGTCACTTGGGTGAACTATGAAAGGGGAAAAATGGGCAATCATAAATTGAGTGGGTTATTGTAGATAATGGAAAATAGGGGGTGTTCCACTAGGCTATTAAGGAATGCTGAGAGCAGGGTAAGGGATCTACATAAGTGTTGGTTGTTAGTACCATCTTAAACTTGTGTCTAGGATACTATTGATGTCAAACTTGAGTTTCTACATATCCTAATGTTAATATAATTTGGGTTGATTTGTATATATCTAAGATATATCAGGTTGATCAGTATGAACCATGAGATGTGGTAGAACTAGAGTAAAGGGTCGAGGAGGTGAAACTCATAAAGGATAAGTTTAAGGAGGAGAAGGATACAAGACCCCTTATAAAATCCTCCTTGATATTTGGGGAATATTAACCTAAATATCTCCTTTAACCTAAGCCAATGTGGAGGAGGTAAGTATAACTTGGGTAGATGGCCCAAGTTGAGCCTACTTTCCTTTCTTCTTCTTTTTGACCTTGATCCAAGTGAACACCTCTTCATCATCCATATGGTTGAGATAAGTTTATCATCCTTATAGGGCTAGTAGACATAGTTTATTTTAATCTAGGCTTGATATCTTGCCATATGGGTCATGACAATGTTGTATAAGTACTAGTATCTATGTTTGGCCTTGCCTAAGGCATAAGATGCTTTCTACCATTTTCTAAAATGGGGGGAGGATCTTGTAAACATGGTGCTTTATTATGATTAGGAAATTTGGGAAAACCTTATAATAGTGGCTGATGTAATGATTAAATATGCCTCCAACCAATTGATCGGTGATCTATTGCTCTATTATCTAGTTTGGGACTTGATAGGGTAGATAGTTGGGAGATTTGAGGGTGACAACCACCTGAATGATAGTTCCATCTCTAAAATACCAGTAGTCACCAATGAGGTCCATATACTCCCTTATCTCTTTGGAGAATAGAGGCATGGTTGCCTCATTGATAGCTATATAGACCACTAGGTAGAAGAACTCACAATTTTCATAGTTGCAGTTCTAGTAATGATGGCCATATAGTTTATAAAAAACTACATTAATAACTGCACTTGTTAGAAACCATGTTGAAAAGGTATAAGGTTTGAATGTGAGAATTGTGGATATTGTGTCCACTAAATAGATCATCATATAAAATTTTCCTCTTCCCTAGGCATCTCCTACTACCTTTATCAGGTTGAAATTGATCACCCCCATTTTTTGGGACCTGATTACCCTTAAGGATTATGTGAAATAGGGGAAACCATAAGAGGTTGAAATGCACACATTTTATCACCCCAAATAATCAATCTAGTAGTATCATCATAATGTGAACCCCTTATTTGAAGGTGAAAATGGTGTAGCAGTCCACATCTATCTTGTTAATCTATTTAGCATATGGGTTCTCTACCTAGTCCTTTAAGACATCACATATATGGTAAGTGTTGGTCTATATATTTAATGTGGCTAAATAATAAATGAATATATACTTTGGGAGGTTATAGTAGGATTTTAACATGACCCCAAAAATATTTTTGATCTCATGTTGGAAACCCATAGAACACACTAGGTCATGAACACCATCTTGTACCCATTTGGTAGTGATTAGAAATTTGTTGAGAAAATCTATATAAGAAAAGACCTCTGACTTGGCTATGACTATGTGAACCCACACTTCTCATATGCCCAGAGGAAATCTTTATGTTTCACCTCATATTCATCATCACTAAAAGAAGACTTGGGAAACATGTTAATTACCTTGAACATTTCATTATAATGCTTGAAGGGCATCAGTCTTTATAGGAATGTGGTGTCCCTATATTCAAGATTGTATTTGGGGGTATAGGACGAAGTGGAAACTATAAAAAGGGTTATATTTATTATGATAGTGAACTTTGATCAAGGGATACATGGATGGAACATGAATGATAATAAAATGAGAAGGAAGACTCTAGGAAATTAGGAGTAATTATGGTAAATAAGCTTATCCTAGGGCACTTATAGGGATATGTACATATCTCATATATTTATGGTGCTTATAATCTCACTCAACATGAATTTTTCGAGTTGGTGGCTCAATTATCTCATTTATTTCCTAATCTAAATTAAAACATAGTGATTTCAAATATGCACCTCCTACTAGATTTGGTGATTGTGATGCAACATTTTAATATTTCCAATCAAGGCCCAATTTCCTATTTAGGTATTGATATGAGTGTGGTAGGAACAAAATTATTTCATCTATGTGGCATCCTAGATAACTTATTTCATGTGCCATATGACCATCACTGATTGGTCATGATTGTAATGGCTATTACGTAGGTGCATCCTAGTGCTTCACTTTTACACTTCAGGGAAGGAGTCACCAGTTAGAGGAGTATAGTGATGTGTGACATGTTTTAATTATCCTTTCAAATCTACTTTTACATCAATATGACCTCATATGGATTCTAAATCCTTCTCTACCCATCTATATAGAAGTACCACATGACATGGTCTAGTAGGTCAAGCCCTAACATTTTTATCATGTCCATGAGACTAACAGTTAGTCACATGGCACTATTTCATGTGGTTGGGCTCTCCCAGTCTGACATTTTTATCAAGCCTAGGATACTAACATGACTGAAATAAATCAACCCCATTGGCTAAGTTTTGGTACCTTTTATCACCAAGGATATTTAGTTTTATTTTGTATGGTTAGGCTCTCCTAGGATTTGACATTTGTATCAAGTCTGGGAGACTAATGGATATCTAACAGCTATAACCATGTGGTACTTCCCCATTTGGTCATTCATCCTATAAAAATCCATGAAAAAATAAATTAGAAAGGAAAACATTTAGTCAAATATGACTCTCACCTACATTGTAATATATCTTTATAATGTGCCACATAGGAATATGAGAGACTGTGACTCTGAGAACTTTAAAACAAGTCCAAATCTATAGATTAAAAATTTAGTGCAATAAACATATTCTAAGTATGAAATTTCACTATTCTTATTAGGGAAAAATAAGGAATAGACTATGATTAATACTCAAAGGCTATAAGGGTCTTTAACATAGACCAAACACCATTCTTAAAATGTTATATGTATGATAAAACCAAAGTGAAATAAAATTTGAGGACTCTTAAATAATTATAGAGATTAAGGAGAGATCAAAGCTCTATGAACTTTAGTTTGAGAAACTTTAAATAATGGTCCCTTAATTCTTAGAAGAAGGGGATATGTTGGCCATAATAGTATATTTGTCTATAATATCATCATTTATCTTGATGTAAAACTATTGCATCAAAAGTAATCAAAATTTCCTCATATGATATCTACCCTATGTCATAAATAAATCATCAAGCTTTTAGATGTTAAGTTAATCAAACATGTTGATTACTCAAAATGGGTATCCAATATTATTCCTATTTGTAATAAATTCACCATGGTCATTTGTATTTGTATAAAATTTCATAATATCAACTTAGCATGCCCCAAATCCAACTTTCCTTTACTAGAAATTGATTCCATTATTGATCCTATGAATGGATATGAGACATTATATCTCATGGATGTTTTATTGGGATATAATAAAATTCACATCATTCTTTAATATTAACATAAAACTAATTTCATTACTTAATGGGGAACCTATTGCTATGTTAAAATTCCTTTCAATCTTAAAAACATCAACACTACATATCAATGTGTAATAACCCTTTCACAATCTCATCTATAAAATAGTCAAAACTTATGTGGATGATATTATTTATAAATCCAAGCATCATGAAAATCATCTTCATGATATTTATTTTACTTTGATCGACTCATCAAATCTAAATTTAGAATGAATACTGACAAATGTGTTTTAAATATCACTTCCAATAAACTCTTATGATCTATCATTTCTATATGTTAAATTTATGTCAATCACAATAAAATAAAAGATATAGTTAACATCCATTTTTCTCTATCTATTATATAAATTCATACCTATCTTTTAAAACATGGGGAAATCTACTGATCATCCCAAAAATGGCTTACCATATATATTCAGTAAATGCACTCCTCAAGAAGGATATTGCTCTCTAATAGATCAATGCATGTCAATAATATTTTGATAAAATTATAGAATATTTAATTCATCATCCTATAGTTTAATACCTTCCAATGATCACCCATTCATCTTGTACATTTCATCTATCCCCATATCAATCGAGGTAATGCTCACTCAATAAGATGAAATAGGGAGATAAAATGCCATCTAGTACATTACTCATGCTTTGATATATTATGAGACCTATTACAAAAAATTATAGTGTTAATTTATTTCCATTTATTTCTACACTAAAAACATTTGACATTGTATGCTTTATCGAACAACCTATGTTATTATCCATTTTGAGCCCCTTCATCAATTTTTATCCAATTCTTTCTTTCTTGGAGATATATTTTGGAAAATGGATGGTAATTTTAATGCAATTCAAATTTATAATTATTAAAAAAAATTAGTGAAATTCCAAGTGATCATTGATCAACTTATCTCCACACCTACACCATATATTAATCACCTTTACATGCTATCAGATGAAGGGATCCTTTACATCAAAGTTCTTAATCAAGTTGTTTCTCTTAAATATTATTTTCATAATTTCACCATTGATTTTGAGGAAAAACCCCTAAAAGATAAAAAAATTATACCTCCAAACACAAACCTAAATTCATCATATAATAACTACCCAAGGTTATAATTGACTTGAATGAAGACACTTGGACACTTCAATTTGATGGAGCCAAATTTCTTCAAGGAATTGGGGTATCTATGTATTAGTTGACCCTCATGGTAAAATTATTCTTCTATATGTTTTAATAAACTTGGAATTCACTAATAATGTTATTGAATATGAATATCTCACCTTAGACATGTAATTATCCATCAATTTGGAGATCCCATATGTACATGCCTTAAAATATTCACAACTTATATGTCATCTAGTTAGTGGAAATTATCAAAGAAAGATGAAAATTATCATTTCATATAATCAAATTTCTTCAAATATTTCTAAATAATTCACATATTTTACTATTCAATCAATCCCAAGAGAAAAACATGCTATAAATGATTATCTTTCATCATCAACATCTCATTTTAACTTCATAAATTAATTCACGAATCATAATTTATCATCCACATGATAAAATCACCTTACAACTTACAATATAAAGATTAATCTCTTATTTACCACATTTAGGTTGTCACTACTTGACAAAACCCATGGTACAAAAACATTATCCAATTTATTGAGCATCATATTTATCCTCCAAAGGTTGATTCTCATTAAAATACTCAAATTTGCAACCAATATTGAAAATACATCCTTAGATATGACATACTTCATTATCCTAATGTTGAATATAATTTTATGTATTATGTTACTTAAGACAAAGTCCCTTCTCTCCTTAAATAATCACATGGGGGAATTTGTTGTGGTCACTATAATGGACATGATCCAACCTAAAAATACATACACATGGGATATTTATAGCTTAATCTTGAAGAAGATACTATCAAATTTTATTAAAAGTGTAATCCTTTACAACTTATGATGATCTCATTCACTCCCCTCTAATTACACTTCAAACCTTAGAGTCTCCTTATCCATTTTATATGTGGGTATTATATATCATTGTTAAATTAACTAAATCATAACATGTCCATGTCTTCATCACTAATTACATTGAATACTTTACTAAATGGGTTGAATCTATGCACCTTGTAAATATCACCATCATTATTATCTCTAAATTCATTCTTAATTAGATCATATATCATTTTATAATTCCTCACACCATCATCTCTAACAATGGTGGGAACATCATAAACAAAGACATGAAATACACATGTGAAAAATTCAAAATCACATGTAAATTTTCCACATCTTACCATCCATAGTATAATGGTCAATCTGAAGCCACTAATTAAATCCATAGTAAGATCTAAAAAATACTATTTAATATTCTCATTCCGATTGACAACTCAAGCTTTATCCCATACTTTAGGCTTAGTATACTAGCATTTGCACTACCATCAGGATAACTCATTTCTATTTTCTTACCATTAGAGGTTGAGTTACCTTCCTTATGTATTTATATTCATGGTATAATTATTGATGAATAGTTTCATGAATCTTATCTTCATGCCTTAGATGTAATTTATGAACATCGTATTGGTGCTTTACAACATAATCGCCAATACAAATCTTGAATCACTAAACCAAAAATAAAAATTCAAAGTCCATACTTTCAATGTTATAAATATAGTGCTTAAGTTATATTACACCAAAAATAAAGAAGACAAGTATGACCAAAAGTGGTTGGGCCCTTACCTAGTCCAAGACATTCTAGGACTTGGTACTTAGAGATTACAAACTAATGAAGGACAAAATCTCAAATAACTAAATTTAAATGCTAAAATATAATTTATGTATTAATCTAATATTGTATACTTGAAAAACATCCATCATGGTTGTACTTTTCAATTTTAGAACTACCTTCTACTGAAAGGATCACATTCAATGTCTCTATATGGATAAATTTATCATCTCTTAGTTTGAATAGTATTATTCTAGTTACTATAACAAGTAGAAAACTCAAAACTTGATCATTATCCTTCTTTCTAATTTTTGAACTATACCTATTTTCTAGCTTCCTAGACACTTGCATCCCAACCAAACACTTACATTGACATACGTGTCCACTTTTCCTTAAAATTATCTTGTGACCAAGTGTCATCTAATTTTCAAATGAAACATATCCTAAAGTTCAGCCTAAGTGTTTTAGTGCAAGATATTTTCAAAAGGGAATATACAAGATCAATCCTCATTCATTATTTACCTAGAAAATGTTAATAACTCACAAGATAACCTATCAAAAAATACTTAATCAAGCATTCAAATGATAAAACCTACCCTATTCATACATATTTATATATAATTAATAGGATCAACATCCCCATAGTTGTGAACCATTTGAGGAGTAGTTCATGAGTCATATTTGTAAATTTATAAGCGATGTCACTCTATTCTATTACTTATCACACATCTCATCCTTATGCACACATTATCCAACATGTAGGGGATAAATACATAAGTCTAAGGCCCTATTTATATTATTGGATATGTAGGCAATGCCCATTAATAGAGGGGTCCTTGGGGTATCTCGACACCATGAGCCCACTAACTCTTTTTTCCCATTGTCACTCCAAGATTGAGGAAGCTAGGATTTGATCATTTGATGAAGAATGATAAATTATGCACTCAATATGTATAAATTATATAAAAGGAAACAAAAATTCCATAAGGATCTAGTTGGTCACATTTAGACCCAAAAAATATTATGTACAAGACCCATCTAAGTTAAACACCTACATCCTTACAACTATCCAAAGTTGATGCAAGTGTTTGAGGCTACAAAAATAATATTCCCAAAATATGATGACTCTTTAATATCATCTTCTAGTCCACTTATATCTTATTCCAAGTCATAACTATATGAGCATAGTACACCAACTAAGTATCATTATTCCCTATTTATTGTAATATCTATCAATAGTTATACTTTACTATTTTTAGTAATATCACTTGTATAACTTCATAATATTATTTATTTGATTTTATATTAACTGGCCTACTCATTAGGTTAGTTCAACATCCTTGTGTAACATCTAATATAATACCCTTTACCCCTAGATACCATACATATTAAAATGTAGAATTAAACATTTGGTGAATTTGACCTTTGATCTCAAAAATCTTGGTTCAGCCTAGGGTTTCTCATTTTTATCTAATTTATGATTTCTAAATTGTCAAATATTTCAAAATTAATTTTCCATTTATTTTATATTATTTAATCATTGATGCATGTATCATTTATTTCCTTTTATAATATGTCATAATCACTTTTGTGTGTTATAGGGAATGCATGTTTAACTCGATTATTTAAATAAAAGAGGTTTAAAACATGAAAACAACAAAAAAATGAATTATTTCACACTTCTCATTTTTAGAGTGTTTATAATGAGATTTTACCTATTACCATTAAATGTTATAGAGAATGCATAAAAACCCCTCTTCTCTTTCTAATGTCATAAATTCCTCCTAGGATGTCATTGATAAAACTTCTATTTTGGATTTATTACATAAATATTCACATTACAAAGATGTTATTTTGGAGGCTTTATGTACAACCATACTACCAAACAATGTGAAACCTTTGTATATGGTCTCCATGTTAAATTCAATCAAATGGACTAATCATAACATATATTTTAAAAGAGAAGAGATGTCACCTTAGGATATTATAATTTAATTTTTATCATTATATACCCAATTATTTTTTATAGTAAAATAGTAAAATTCATTCTTATGGGAAATGGTTCAGGACTCAACATTTGTAGCATATCTTTTCTCTCCTTCCTTGGAATTGGACCTATAGATCTGGAATTATTTAATATAAGTATTAGGGTATTTTATAATGTGTAACAAAAGTTATTGGGAAAAATAACATTGAATATTACTGTGGGAGCCCATATATTACTTACTTTATGTCAAGTTATGCCAAATGATTTAAATTACAACATACTTTTGGGATGTCCTTAAATACACAAAACATTTATAGTTCCATCCACTTTACATGCATTCTTAAAATTTATTAACCAATGATTTATCTATATATACCCCATGGATGTTGGTCCTTAAAAAATTATGCAATGGTAAAACCAATAAGTGTTTTTACACCACCATCCCATGATTATGATGTTGACTCACAATATTTGACAAAACTAGTTTTAAAAGACAAATTGTTTTCAATATTAAAAGAATAAATTAACATAAATTTATCCCTTGAGCTTATGTTCCTCTCTTATTATATCCTAATTTTATTTTATATAACATTTCAAAAGGACAAAATGGAAGCTTTCCCTCTTCCTAACATAAGGAGGGTGATGGCCATTATCCATTTAACTAGGTCCATGTTATCACTCTTCCAAGGGGTAAGGTATCTCGATTAAAATGTAGCTAATCAAATGCGCATATCTTTATATCTCCTACCAATGTTTGGCCCAACAAAGGATCATTTCAAAATCACATGCTAATGCCCAAAGAAAATCAATTTATGATATCTAATTTACATAATATGCAGAAGAATAATATAATTCAAAGTGAGATTATTGTGATACTAGGAATTTGGTGATGGAGGGGAGTTTAAATAAAGTGTTAGATTTCATATAAAATAATGTAATTAAAAACATGTTGGCAATATTAACACCTTCATGCCTAGATCATAGGGGGACCTTAGTGAATAAAAAACAAATGACAAAGCTCAACCAAAATTCAAATAAATTATAAGTTTCCTTACCTTCCTTGAATGCTCCAAATGATGTGTTTATTTGTATTGCTCAACTTGTGCTCAAGAAGTCTTTGGAAAATGGAGTTGTATGGTTCCTTCTCTCCTTGGGAACATTATAATTCAAATTTTTCTTACCTTTCCTTCTCTTGTTATTTTATATGTAGACTAAAGCTTGATAACTTGAGGAATTAAAAGGGTATTACTTCGGTAAAACTTGATAACATTACCTCTTTTACAACCTCTCATAAGAATAAAATATTATTTCTAATATCAGAGAATATAGGGTCATCACATAGATCATTATTTGGATTTAAATAATAGGATACATCAAATAGTTGATAGTGGTGATCTTAAAGTCAATACGTATCACTTTGGATTTTAAGTTTTCAAATATACCAAAAATTCAAAAAAAATCAAAAATTCAAATAATTCAAAAATATCAAAAAAAATTAGCATGTTTCTAGTTTTATTTTTTCTTGTGTGTGTGTGTGTGTGTGTGTGTGTGTGTGTGTGTGTGTGTGTGTGTGTTTTGCTCCATGTTAGTAGATAATATATCATTCCTTTGTATATACACATGCTTCATGCTTCATTTGAGTGTGATATATAAATATCTAGGTACATGATATAAGCACAAATAGATGTTATTATTTCCTTCTACTCAATCCTAAGTACACTAGTGACATATGCTTATTTGATCATGATACACCTAGGTTACATTATTTTATGATTGCTTTACATTATCATGTTTGAGATTATATACTTATACATGCCTATATCCATGCGTAATCCTTTCACAATGTACTTAATATGTTATGTACATAACATTTAATGAAAAAATATATGTTTAAGAACTAGTATTCTATGATCCTGTTGGTTGCCTATTTTCCTTGCTTGCTATTGTATTGTATTGTATTGTATTATATGTGGGATAATTTAAACATGATCTATTGATTGTGGCCTATGTGATAATATTGCTAATTTTTACATTTGAATATTTCATTATTTTTTATATGTGGACATTTGAATATGTCATCTTGTGCTTTGTGTACATTTGACTAAGTCATGTCCCTTCAATTATTGAATATTTGAACATGCCCCTTGTATGAGGTCTCCTTGGACCCAATTAATGTTGCTTTGATTTTGAGTGATATTTTGTGTGTGCTTGATTTATTTATAAGATTATATTGTTTCTCTCTAGATGTTTTTGTGATATACATCATGCATCTTATGATTTGTTGTGATCACATATTGTGTGCCTAAATTCTATATCTACCTAGACATGTTACTCTTGTATAATACTTGATACATACACAACTTATACAATTATAGTATCCTTTTAGGTAAATTAATTACTAGATTATACTTCCCATAACCTCAAATATGGGGGAATATTAATGGTGGAATGTCATAGAGACACAGATTACAAATTTTCATAGTTTTAGATTACAATGGGGGCATGTTATGGAAATATGTTCTCCAAATTTACACTACTTCTCAGATCTCCATATTACTGTGGGGGCATGTTATGTAAAAATGTTCTCCACATTTGAACCAATTCTTATATTCTCTAGATTATAGTGGGGACATGTTGTATAAACATGTTATCCACACTTTCATTGTTTTCATATTCACCATATTTCATAGTTATATGATTCAAATACACATTTGTGGAAACATTTTATACATTGATACTATTACTATACCCATATTTAATATTGAGACATAATGAGGTTCATATGACATGAAAAATGAATATAAAATTGAAAAATAAAACCATTTATATATTCTAAATACTATTATGGAATATTATTATACCTAGTTGGGACTTCTATGGATTATTATTGAGTTAATCTAGTGTAGTAGTTGGTTCACTTTTACAAGGTTGAGTTTATTAAATCATTCAATCTTAGAAATACTATAAATTAAAATGGATTAAATCATATAAATTTACCAAAATTATATGTTGGATTTGATTAAGTCAGCTAGTCTCACTAGGTAGATGTGATTTGATTTAATCACTCATAATCACCAGATCATGCACATATTTGGGTTACACAATTGAGATGAAATAAGCTCAATGGACATGTTGTAACTCACCTTTAAATTAAATTTTTTGGAATATGTCCTCCAATATCTCTCTATATATATTGACTTACAAGGTCAAATTTTCCCTAATCTGAACTTAAATGCTTTATAATGAGCTATCATTTCAAATCAAATTTACAAAAGTCAATATGGTTGCATCAACACATATGTGTACTCCTAACATTGATCTTTCTACTTTTAAGCATTTTCAATTATTTAAATTTTATATTTCATTAACTAAATATTTATTGTAACATCATCTTGGTTTTAGGTCAGTCACTAGAGAATCACTAAAGTTGCATTCATGAAAAGATAAGGTGTGTTATACACACTCAAATATGCATTTATTTCCTTTAAACTAGTAATTTAATTAATAGATTAAAGGGGATTGGGAATGTAGATGTTAAAATCTAGTTTATGTATTACTCTAGTATTGTACACTTGGAAAATATCTAGCATGGTTGTACCTTTTAATCATAGACCTACCTAGTTCTAAAAGGCTTACATCCACTATCTCTTTGCGACTAAATTTCTTATCTCTTAGTCCAACCATTATTATTATAATGAATATGCATTATATACTATGAAAAAATCTAAATAATTGACCATTATCCTTCATTTCTAGTTTTGGACCTATACCTATATTATAGCTTCTTGGACACTTGTGTCCCAGATAGACACCTGCATTGATACAAGTGTCCACTTTTCATACAGTGTTCGATGCCCAAAAGTCATCTAATTTTCAAATGAAACATATCTTAAAGGTTAGCCTAAGTGATTTAGTGTAAGATATTTTTAAAAGAGAATATTATATACACAATATTAACCATCATTCATTCCTCACCTAACAAATACCAAGAACTAACAATGCAACCTACCAAAAAGCACTCAATTAAGAATTTAAGTGAGAAAACCTACCTAGAAATCCATATTTCTATATTACTCATAGGATCAGTATTCCCATAGATCTAAATAATTTTAAGAGTAGTTCATGTGACATATTTGACAAGTTGAAAGATAGGTCATTGCATGTCATTACTTATCACACACCACATCTCTGTGCACATAAATTCAAACATGTAGGGGAGAACTACATAAGTTTGAGGCCTTATTAAGAGTATTGGCTATGTAGGCATTGCCCATTGATAGTATATCCTTGGGGAAACTCAATACCCTAATACAACTAAATCATTTTCTCCACAATCACTCTTAGGGTGATGAAATTAGGGTTTGATCATTTAACTAATAGTGATAGCTTGTGCACATATTTTATATACATCATAAGAAAGGAAATAGATAAACTAGAAGGCTCTATTTGATCATATATAGATATAGTTAGTATTTCATACAATACACCTATCAAAAATTTAGATACATGTATTGAAATAACTATTTAGATTTGATGTAATCATATGGGGTCATAGAAATAATATTCCTAGAATATGATGACTATTCGAGGATCATCTTATAGTTTACTTATAACTTATTTTAGGTCAGACCTATATAACCATAGTAAACTAGATAAGTATCATTGTTCCCTATTTATCAAAATATCTATAAATAGCTTTACTATTTTTAATGATCTTAGTTGTATAATTTTATAATATTATTTATCTGAGTCTCTATTAATTTTCCTACTCATTAGGTTAGTTCACCATCCTTATGTAAAAGTTAATCTAATAGCCATTAACCCTATTGGAGAGTTTTTAGAGATTCTATGGTGATGTCATTAAGGTGTCCTATGTTAAGGTGTGGATCCTAAAAGCTTCACCAAGGAGCGCATTACCAAAGTTGCAGGTTTACACAGTCACTGGCGTCGGTCAGGATCGATCGACATCAGTCAGGAGCAGTTGAAGAGACGCCGGCATCGGTAGGGATCGGCCAACGTCGGTCAGGTGCAAGCAGGCTGGAATCGACGTCAGTTACCTGTGTGTCCAGAGAGCTATTTCCGAGGATAGAACCAAGTGTTTGCATGATGAGATTAAGTTGTAGTCTTAAGTCCGCATCTCTATTATTAGTAAGACTATTTTTAGAGCCCTTGTTTAAGAGGCTTAACTATTGGTTCTAAGTGCATGCTCAAGTTTCCTAATTCTATATGTAGGAAAGATCTTCTTAGCTTATTGCAGTAGTTCATTGTATGTGAATGTTGAAAGAATAGCACAGAATTGTATAGGTGAATCAATCCAGGTTGTTGGAGTTGATTGTACTTGAGAGAGAGAGCTCTTAAGGGAAAGATATCTAGAGAGATATCTTGTACATCTGAGAGAGGTGTGGAATAAAGAAGTTTCTTCATTTGTATTCCTTCTATAAAGAGTTTAATACAAGTTTTCAGGGTGGTTTCTTTTATCTCTTGTTCTTTGCTATTTATCATTCTAGTTACTTATCTATCTGATTTAATTCCATGGTTTATTGCTTTCATAAGTGTAATCAAATTGTTGGTTGATCCCCAATAAGTGGTATCAGAGCTTGGTTGTAGGTTTAGAGCTTGATATCCATAAGTGGTATTAGAGCTCAGGTTCACTAACAGGTGGTTCAGATTTGTGTAGTGTGTATTGATTACAGGTTGCTCACAGGGGTTTATGCAGGGATTTCTGTTTGAGTGGGAGAAGCAATGGCAGAAGAAAGTAAACTGAGAATGGAGAAGTTCAATGGCAAAAATTATCAACATTGGAGAATGCAGATAGAGGACTATCTGTATAAAAAAGATCTATACTTACCATTAGGTGGGATTGCAAAGAAGCCCACAGACATGGATGATGAAGAATGGGAAGTTCTTGATAGAAAGGCTCTGGGGTCTATAAGACTGAGTCTAGCATCTACTGTGATATCTAATTTATCACATGCAAAGTCTACGGTAGAGTTGATGACTACTTTAGCAAATTTGTATGAAAAACCCTCAGCTTCTAATAAGGTATATCTTATGAAGTAGTTATTTAATTTGCCTATGCAGGAAGGTGGATCTATATCTAATCACCTGAATGATTTCCATGGAATTGTAAATCAATTAAGTTCAGTCAATATTGTATTTGATGATGAAATTAAAGCTCTTTTAATATTATGTTCTTTGCCCAAAAGCTGGCATAGCTTAGTAATGGCAGTTAGTAATACTGCATCTGCTTCAAATAATTTAAAAGTAGAGGATGTTGTTAGTGTTATCTTGAATGAGGAAATTCACAGGAAAAGCATAGAGGAAACATCAGGGAACGCTTTAAATTTTGAGATCAGGGGAAGGCAAAAAGAGAAGAGTAAGAGGAGATCAAGATCTAAGTCTAAGGTGAGAGGTAGATCCAAATCTAGAAATGGCAGGAGGCCACAATGCTGGAATTGTGGAAAGATGGGGCACATAAGCTGAGATTTCTAGTCAAAGCCTAAGGAGGACAATCAGCTTGAAGGAAAGGAAGAAGCAAAGGTTTCAGGTATTGCACAAGATGCTTTAATATTCTCTTTGCATAATAATATAGAATCTTGGGTTTTAGATTCTGGTGCATCTTTCATGCTACCCCTAATAGAGAATATTTTAGTGACTATATCCATGGAGATTTTGGAATAGTGTACTTAGGGGATGATGAGCCTTGTAAAATTATTGGCAAAGGTAAAGTGCAGCTGAAAATGCAAAATGGCAACACATGGGTGTTGAGAGATGTTATGCATGTTCCTAGCTTGAAGAGGAATTTGATTTCTGTAGGAAATTTAGGGGATGAGGGTTGTACAGTAACTCTCACAGCTAAATCTTGGAAGGTGACCAAGGGTGCACTTGTAATGGCCAGAGGTAAGAGAGTAGGTACTCTCTATTTATGTAATTGTGTTACTAACAATTCTCCTTCTGTATTATCTACTTCAGATGTGGATGCTAAATTATGGCACTCAAGGCTTGGCCACATGAGTGAGAAGGGGATGTCAATTCTTAAGTCTAAAGGTAAGCTTTCAGATTTGAAAAACATAGATCTGGAATTTTGTGAGCATTGTGTGTTTGGAAAATAGAAGAGAGTGAATTTTCTTAAGACTAGGTCAACAAAGAAGAGGCATAAGTTGCAGCTTGTTCACACAGACGTGTGGGGACTGGCTCAGGTAGCTTCTATTGGAGGATCACAATACTATGTTACGTTCATAGATGATGCTACAAGAAAGGTATGGATCTATTGTATTAAGAAGAAATCTGATGTATTTGAGACTTCTAAGATTTGGAAAGCTATGGTTGAGAATGAAACAGGCAGAAGATTGAAGTGCCTGAGATCTGACAATGGTGGTGAGTTCTACAGCTATAAGTTTAGAGATTATTGTTATATGCATGGAATCTATAGGCAAAGGATGGTTCCAAAGATACCTCAGCAGAATGAAATTGTTAAAAGGATGAACAGAACAATAATGGAGCATGCAAGGTGTATGAGATTGCATGTTGGTTTGCCCTTAGAGTTTTGGGCAGAAGCTATTGATACTGCAGTGTACCTGATTAACAGAGGACCCTCTACAGCTCTAGATGGTGGAATTCCAAAAGAGGCATGGATAGGTAAAAAGGTAGATCTCTCATATCTCAAAGTTTTTGGTTGTGAAGCCTTTGTGCACGTAGATAAGGAAAATAGAAAGAAGTTGGATGCTAAGTCTATGAGGTACACATTTATTGGCTATGGCTCAGATGATTTTGGTTTCAGATTTTGGAATCTAGGAACTAACAAGGTAATTAGGAGCCATGATGTTGTTTTCAATGAAAAAGTGATGTATAGTGATCAGCTGAAGAAGCTGAATCAATCTGGGTAGAGCAATGAAGAATTAGATGAGGTGATGGTCCAAAATGAGCTCATGAGAAAAATAAATAATCACTTGCAAGAAAACACAGAGATCAACGTCATTAGGGAATGAACTGACGTCGGCAAAACAGAAACCAATGTCAGCAATACAAGGACCGATGTCGGTAGGATAGGCACTGACGTTGGTCAAGAAGAACTGGCGTCGGCCAGTAACAGGACTGGAGGTAACCGAGGTCGGTCACTGTCAGATAATTTGGGCAGACAGCGTGTTGTGAATGAGTCTCAGATGGGCGCCCATCAGGAGGTCAAAAAGGGTAAGTAAGCCTCCAATTAGATATTCTCCTTCATTATTCTATTTATTGCTAACTGATGGTGGATAACTAGAGAGTTTTGAAGAAGCATTACAGGTGGAGTCCAAGAGTCAGTGGGAGCGTGGCATGGTTGAGGAAATGGAGTCCTTGAAAGAGAACCAAACATGGGATTTGGTTGAGTTGCCAGTTGGTAAGAGGACACTAAAGAATAGATGGAACTACAGGTTGAAGGAAGGTGAGAATGGACAGATGAGATATAAGGCCAGGTTGGTAGTGAAAGGATTTGGACAAAAGCCAGGTATTGATTTTGGTGAGATTTTTTCTCCTGTTGTTAAAATGACTTCTATACGGGTTGTATTGTCTTTGGTTGCTATTGAGGATTTACATCTTGAGCAGCTAGATGTTAAGACAGCATTTCTTCATGGAGATTTAGATGAGGAAATATACATGGAACAGCTGGAAGGATTTGAGGTCAAAGGTAAGGAGAAGTTAGTGTGCAGATTGAAGAAAAGCTTGTATGGCCTCAAGCAAGCTCCTAGACAGTGGTATTTGAGATTTGACAGGTTTATGACTGAGCATGGCTATAATAGGTGTCAATCTGACCATTGTGTGTATTTTAAGAGATTGGATAATGGTAGATATATTATCTTGTTGTTGTATGTAGATGATATGCTGGTTGAAGGATCACACATGTAGGATATCTCTGAGCTTAAGGTGAAATTAGCTCAAACATTTGCCATGAAGGATTTGGGAGAAGCAAAGAAAATCCTTGGCATGAGCATTAAGAGAGACAGGAAAAATCACAGGTTGATTTTGTCTCAAGAGGATTATGTGAACAAGGTGTTGAAATGGTTCAATATGTAGGATGCTAAACCGGTAAGCACACCTTTGGCTAGACATTTTAAGTTGAGTAAAGAACAATGTCCTAATTCACATGATGAGGTAGAGTACATGAGTAAAGTTCCATATTCTTCCACAGTAGGGAGTTTAATGTATGCAATGGTTTGTACTAGACCGGATATTGCCCAAGCAGTGGGAGTTGTAAGTAAGTATATGGCCAATCTAGGAAAGGAACACTGGAAAGTAGTTCAGTGGATCCTTAGATATCTTAGAGGAACCAACAGTAGGCATTTGTGCTATGGAGGTTCAGATACTTCTCTGCATGGTTATGCAGATTCAGATATGGCAGGTGATTTGGATGGTAGGAGGAGCACCACAGGATATGTTTTCACTGTTGGTGGAATGGCAGTTAGCTAGATATCAAAGTTACAGAAGGTTATTGCCTTGTCAACTATAGAAGTAGAGTATATTACAGCCACGGAGGCTAGCAAAGAGATGATATGGATGACACAGTTCATGGAAGAGCTTGGAAAGGAGCAAGAGTGTTGAAAACTATACAGTGATAGTCAGTGTGCCATTCATTTGGCTAAGAATTCAGCCTTTCATTCAAGAACCAAGCATATACAGCTTAGGTACCACTACATAAGACAGATATTGGAGGATGGTGAGTTGAAGCTGTAGAGGATCCATACAGATAAGAATCTTGCTGATATGTTAACCAAGCTGGTTACAAAGGAGAAGTTGAATCTTCATTCAACTTCTGTTGGTCTTCATGATTGAGTTGAAGATGGAGGAGCTAGAAGATGTTGTTGTACAGGTATTGGTGCAGCTGTTTATCTCCAAGTGGGAGATTGTTAAGGTGTGGAGCCTAAAAACTTCACCAAGGAGCGCATTACCAAAGTTGCAAGTTTACACAGTCACCAGCGTCGGTCAGGATCGATCGACATCAGTTAGGAGTAGTTGAAGAGACGTCGGTGTCGACAGGGATTGGCCGATGTTGGTCAGGTGCAAGTAGGCAGGAACTGGCATTGGTTACCTGTGCGTCCAAAGAGCTATTTTTGAGGATAGAATCGAGTGTTTGCATGATGAGATTAAGTTGTAGTCTTAAGTCCACGTCTCTATTATTAGTAAGACTATTTTTAGAGCCCTTGTTCAAGAGGCTTAACTATTGGTTGTAAGTGCATGCTCAAGTTTCCTAATTCTATATGTAGGAAAGATCTTCTTAGCTTATTGTAGTAGTTCATTATATGTGAATGTTGAAAGAATAGTACAGAATTGTATAGGTGAATCAATCCAGGTTGTTGGAGTTGATTGTACTTGAGAGAGAGAGCTCTTGAGGGAAAGAGATCTAGAGAGAGATCTTGTAAATCTAAGAGAGGTGTGGAAGAAAGAAGTTTCTTCATTTGTATTCCTTCTGTAAAGAGTTTAATACAAGTTTTCAGGGTGGTTTCTTATATCTCTTGTTCTTTGTTATTTATCATTCTAGTTACTTATCTATCTGATTTAATTCCATGGTTTATTGCTTTCATAAGTGTAATCAAATTATTGGTTGATCCCCAACATCCTATTAAGTGGATGAAGTGATTTGATAACTTAAGTGACAATGACAAAGTGTGTATTGTGCTTGTCGTAGTGTGCTTGAAGTTGGCTTGGTTGATCTTTTGTTTTAGCATGGTTAGAGATGTTTAGGGATGAGTATGGAATATTGAAAATGTGAAATTTTTACCTAATTTGTTTTATAAGCTTGGATATATTATGTGCATAAGTAGAATTAATCTAGTAATACATATTTTTCATCTAGACAGTTTGGGTCTAGTGGTAGAAAATCTGAGTAAGTAGTTTGTTGACATTACCATTGTCACAAGTGGATGAGTCAAGGGTATTTGGTCATATGGCTATCATCACATTAATCCATATTTTATATTAAATAAATCCCATGTCATTCACCTAAACATATTAAAATATATAGGGTGAAAATTTGGGATCTTATGCATTTTAATAGTGTTTTCCTATAGCCAAATTTGCAATATGGCAAGAAAAGCCGAGTAATCATTATGATGAAGGCATATCTCACACTTTTGAACATTTTAGGATAATGTGATCATATGGGTTTGTTAAATTTTATTCATATTTTAATTTTTATAAATTATATATCATGCACCAAAGCATGACAAAAGTTATGTAGGAGCAAAATTGGTCTCCCAAACAAATTTTAGGCATAGTTAACTCTATGATAAAAGATTTTGAGAAGGAATTTAATGGATTTATATATCACACACACAAAGGCCCCAAGATATAATTATTATATGTATGGATTATATTATGTGATTATATCATATGGTCCAAATTTAATATCATGCATCGAAGCACAATGAAAGTTATTAAGGTCAAAAGTTGGCTTTCTAGGTATATTGTAGTTGGTCCCCATACTATCAATTTGCATGATGTTAAATATTTGGACCTATTAGAGATATAATAGTTAATTGGAGTTCATAATTCCAAATAAAATGGTGCACATATATTCAAATGGGTTAGTGTGATAGCTGTTTAGTAAAGATAAAGATCGAGCATCTTATAGAAGGTCAATGAAGTGTGTGTGTTCTAAAATGATAGGAAGCAATGAGATGGCAAGAAGTGAACATTATTTAATGAATAATTAAAGTTAAAGGATAAATATACAATATAAAATTGGTGTTAATACATATTAATCAAATGGTGAGCATTGATAGTTAAAGACCTAATTGATCCATAGAGATCGATGGAGCATGAGGAATCAACATTACAAGATTACACAAGATGAGGTCAATGTGACTGATGTTTAACATTTGGATTTGTTGGAATATGAATTGATGTTTTTAAAATATAAATGGTGTATAATTTATCTAAATATGAGAGGACATTAGATGTGATCATAGTGTTAAAATTTTAGCTGTGATCGTTGAGATTTGAATATTTAAATTTATGAAGGAAAGACTAGTGTATAGTTTTTAGGCCATAACTTTTGATCCAGGTAGAATTTGATAATGTATTAAAAATAAAATATGTAGAGGAATATAAGTTTAATCTTTAAATATAATTTTAAATATTTGAAAGTGTGTATAGTCATAGCTATGAAGGTTAAAAGTTTACTATGTTTTCATATATGTTCTACAAGTGACCCGAGAAGAGTAATTGAGCTTGTTTTGATATTTTTTTATATATCTTGATGAATTAGCTATTGGAGAATGTTTTATAATCAATTAGGAATCTAAGTGTGCATTATTAAGGTTTGAAAAATTGTATGTAGTATGAGGAATGGTTTATAATGTGACTATGTGTTTGCTCATATTGATTATATGTACTAAGAAGTGTTTGAGCTATTTGTGCTTAAGCTAAAAGGTATTATGATGGTTATTGGAATTTAAAGGGGGAATATAAATCATTTATAATGGTTCTATGGTTTTTTAAAGTTTTATTTTATTCTTAGTTTGATAAAAGATGTGTCAAAGAGCTGAATGGGTCTCCATTGGACCTAAAAGTGACTTAGGCCTATTTGAAAATGGATTGTGCTTAAGTGTGACCCATGCAAGATGACTTAATGGTGAAAGCATGTTTTATGGATGAAAAGTAAATATTGTGGTATTTTTCATTCATTAATAATCTATATATATTGAAACTAAATGTGTCAATTTCTTAATTTTTTTAGTGTGAAAGATTTGTGAGAGAGACTTGTGCAAGGTGGATGTGAGAATTGTGAAGCAAAGGATAGGTAGTGTGCATGTTGGTTGAGTTAATGAGTATAATAATTTTATGACTATGTTTATGACCTCTAGGTCATGTTATTAATTTTATATTAGTGATCTTATAATTTTAGGATATGTGAATAGGTCTAAATGTAAATGTTAATAATTCTTGATCAAGTTAATATATGTTTATTGGTTAATATTTTAAAGGAAAATAATTGAAATTGAAATATTTGGGATTACTGATTCACCCCCCAATAATTTTAACTCTAATAATTAGTATTAGATTAGGTCTTTTGGTAAAGTCTTAATAGTTTGAAGGTGATCCAAAGTAAAATATAGGTAATCATCAAAGAGATTTATCTACTAAGAAATGACCGATGTTAAATGGATCCAATTATGTAGTTTAGAGTGCCAAGATGAGGACATACATTATGTCCCTAGGGTTTGATGTTTGGAAATCTATTATATATGGATATGTTTCTCCTACTATACCTCCATATAGTATTATATATAAGAAGTTATTTGAGAATATTTTCAAGGAAATTAATTCCATCACATGTGGTCTTATATAAAATAAGTTTACTAAGGTAATCCATTGAAATTATGCTAAAGATATATTGGACAAAATGAAAATAATTTATGAAGGAGATTCAAAGGTCAACTTTGCTAAGTTGAATACTAATAGAAGGCGATTAAAAAGTAATAAGATGAATAAAGATGATATTGTGGAATCCTTTTTGCATAGAGTTGATGAGATTATGAACATCATCAGAGGTCTTGGAGATAACCTTGAAGAATTTAATATTGTTCAAAAGGTATTAAGGTCTCTATCCCATAAGTTTGATTTGAAAGTATCTACTATAGAAGAGAGTCATGATCTTAATCAATTGAATATGGATCAATTGCATGGCACACTTATTACCTATGAGGTGAGGAAGAATGATGATATGCCATGAAATAATGAAGTGGATTTCAAGATTGAAATGAATACAAAGAAGTTCCAAGGTAATAAACTCATTGAGGATGGCATTCCTGATATAGATGAGGATGAACTAATTGCTTTGATGTCAAGGAAATTTAGAATAAGTTTAGGCAAGTATAAAGGTAAGCTACCCCTCAAATTCTTCAATTGTCATGAGATAGGACATTTTGCTAATAAGTTCCCTCATAAGTATAAGAAGTATGATGATGAAGATCATGATCAAGGTTATGATGATGGAAAAAGATCTTTGAGGTTTGATAAAAACAAAAAGGAATTCAAAAGGATTGATAACCAGAAGTACTTCAAGGACAAAAAGAGTATTTATACCAAAGAACATTATAGCTCATCAGATGAGAGTGAAGATAGTGACTTAGAGTATGATCATGAATGTGATGGTCTTATTGAAGATAGAGACATTTTCATGGTTTAGGAAGGAATTTACTCATAATAAAGGGATTATACTTTGAGTGCTTCAAATGATGATGAAGATGAGGTGGACTATGAGATGCATTAACTAATGCTCATGAAGAAATGAATATTGAGAAGAAAATGAATAATAAGATGAAATATAAGATCAAGGACTTTGAGGAGAAATTAAGTGTGTTTGAGGAAATAATGGATGAAGACTCCAAAGATAATTATGATATGGTAAATTATCTCAATTGTCAATTGGAAATCCTATATATAACCCTAAAAGCTAAAGAAGATGAATGTGTAAAGTATATAATTGAAATTGAGTTATTAAAATCTAAGTTAGAGAAGGTATCTAGTAAGGTAATGCCATTTTTGATATTTTAAAAGAGATCAAGTTATCTAGATAGCATTTCAAATGATCATAAACATTCAACTGATAGGACTAGTCTTGGATACAAAAAAGAACTAGAGACTACAACTCAAGACAAGATGAAGACTAATGTGAACAAGGACAATCAACTTTTGGAGATAGATCATTAGATAAGGAATGAAGGTGAAAATAGGATGAATATAAAATAGATCAGATAACCAAATTATATGAGGTATGTAAATTTAATGGTTATTGTTATACTTGTAATTAGTTTGGGCATAAAGATAGAGAATGTAAAAGACCTGTTAAGAATGAATTTGTATGGAACTATGATGGGGGTCATCAATCAAAATGTGTGAGAAAGGTTGAGTGATTCAAATATCATGATATAGGACACTTTGAAAAAAAAATACATTTAAGGTAAGACAAGTCGAGTTTCCATCAAGGTGTATAGTTTTCTATAGCTATGAATAGAGAGGTCACATTGATAGTTTCTGCAAGGAAAGGCCTACAAGACAAAATAGGTTTTATTAGGATCTTAGAGTGAAAAATAGAAGACAAGTGAACTCATGGAAAATAAAGGTGTTAAGTAAGAATCATAATGAGATTACAAGTCTAAGTAATATTTTTGTTATGGTGGATGATACCGTAGAAGGTGAAAAGTCCCAAGAGCTCTCATTGACTACTTATGTTGAGAATGAAGAGATCAAGCTCAAGGAGAATACCAAGGTACTGATTGAGGCTATTCCTAGGATGTGTATGGACATAAGTGAAAATATTTCTATTTTTGAGCATGCATCATGCAAAGAACATAAATTTTATGTGCCTAGTGATGAGGTTCTAAGTTGCAAGGTAGATGCTTTAAATGAAAAGGTATGTCAAGATTCCATAGTTTCTTCATGTGGTGTCAATTATATCTTTGAATAAAAGGAAAGTGATATAGAAGAGGAACCAATTTTCATAGTTAAAAATAAGAAGAAGAATAAGAGAAAGAATTTTTATAGATAAAAGAGGATTTTAGTGGTTACTAAGGAGATGTGGGTTACTCTTGGCTTCAGTTTGTTTTAATAACATTATGGTGCAAAGGATGTCTTTGTATATGCTTCTTAAGAGACTCCTTTTAGTGGATATGTAAGTGTTGTTGTGGTATTTTTGAGGTGGTCCTAAATTAATATATTTGAGTGTTATTAGTTGGAAAAGGTATGTCCAGATGGAAAATATGCTAAGGTAATGTCATGATGTTGATGACTTTATATGGAAGTAATCTGTAGGGTTAGATTGAAGGTTCTCATATGACAAAGAAGGATTTGTGATTTTTCAAGATGATATTTTTGCATATAAAGGTTTTTTGAGCTTATTATAGCATGATCTAGGTGTTTTTATGATATGAAGGTATGTTGAAGTCTATTTGGATATTTTTGTTAGCTCTCAAGTTTCCCAGTTTGAGCTTAAGAGCTTGTAGGTCCTAAAAAGGGTTATATGAATTCAAGGTTCCCAATGGTGTGTAAGCTAAAATTATGGTCCAAAAGTGTGTAATTATTTTTTCTAAGTGTAAAATAAGTTTCAAAGGTGGAAATTGACTAGAAGGTGTTGTGTTGACTTTGTTTGTTTTAAGATTTTAGGGTTTTGGGCTTTGGTAGAAAAGTGGTCTACCTTATGATTTGAGGTTTGAGGCTTCTTAATATGTTAAATGGATTAAATGGGTTATAAAATTAATATTCTTCATATAGATTTTAGTTATTTTGGTTCTCAATTTATTCTTGTTTTTGTCAATTTGGAAGCCTAATTAAGTAGAAGGTTTATGAAGAAAGTATGTGTCAGAGGATGAGCTAGTTGTTTCAAATTGGTTTTATCAAGGTGGCATATGAGAGTGCTCTAGATATGAATTTTTAGGTATTAAAGTTGTGTCTATATAAAATTGTGTGCTCTTCAAGTTCTAGGTAGGGATATAAGGAGGCTAAATAGGCCTAGTTTGAAGAAGAGTGTTTTTTGCTTAGTTTCTCCAAAAGCGCAAAGTATGTTTATTTCAAGGTATGTTCTAACGTTGGTTTAGTGCATGTTTCATATTTTTTATAATGCAGATGTAGAGTTGGTGGTCATAGAAGTGTCTTGAGAAAGAATGTCAGTAAGCCTACATGGTGGTTCTTCATGGTGTGTGGAGATTTGAAGATGCTCAAAAAGTACAATGGCTCAAAAATATTAGGGGGAGTCTATATCATATATAGTTTGGTGTGTTACATCATATTTTAGTGTTTTTCATGTTTTTAATTCATTGTTTATGATTGGTTGAAGAGAGTGTTGGCATGAAGCAAGAGGATGGTTATCAAGGCAAGAAGAAGTAAACTCAAGGTAAGAGGGAGTTTGTATCATCTTTCCAAGATAATGATTTCCTATTTGATAGTAATTTTAGGTTATCAAGATCAGTTTGTGCCCACTTTGTCATAGTTTCAAAGGGGGAGAAAGTTCCTATTGTGGGAATGCTTGAAGAGAGAGAAGCTGAGTTGATTATTATTGGATAGTTATAAATGATGTCATGGTGATGTCATAGAGGTGTAATGTTGAGTGGATGAAGTGATTTGATAGCTTAATTGATAATGATAAAGTGTGCAATGTTCTTGTCTTAGTGTGTTTGAAGTTGGCTTAGTTGATCTTCTATTTTGTCATGGTTAGAGATGTTAAAGGATGAATATGAAATATTTAGCATGTGGAATAGGTACCTAACATGTTTTTTAATATTGGAGAGCTTGTGCACATAAGTGGAATTCATATGGTCATCCATAGTTTTCATCTAGATAGTTTGGATCTAGTGGCAAAAAATATGAGTAGGCAATTTGTTGGCATCACCATTACCATGTGTGGATGAATTAGGGGGAGTTGGTCATATGATTGTGATAAAATTATTCCCTATTTTCTATGAAATAAATCTTAGGTCATTTTCCTAAGAATATTCAAAGATATGTGGGTGTAAAGTTGGGATTTTATGCATTTTGATAGTATTTTCCCATAGCCAAATTTGCAATATGGCAAGAAGAGCTGAGTAAGTATTTTTATGAAGTCATATCTTTCATGTTTGAATGTTTTAGGAGAAGGATATAATATGAGTTTATTCATTTTTTTTCATAGTTTTTATAAATTTTAGATCATGCATCAAATCATGAAAAAATCTATGTAGGAACAAAAGTTGGTCTCTCAACTAAATTCTAAGCATAGTCGGCTTTGTGACAGAAGATTTTGAGAAGGAATTTTAATGGAATTATATATTTCACATACTAAGGTTACATGATATGCTTAGTATATGTATGCATTACCCTATGTGAAGATATCATCTGGTCCAAATTTGAGATCATGCATCGAAGCACGATGAAAGTTATTAAGGTCTAAAGTTGGATTTCTAGGCATATTATAGTTAGTTCCCACATAGTTAATTTGCATAATGTTAAAAATCTGGACCTAGTGGATACCCAAAGGTTCATAGGAGTTCATACTTCTAGATCTAATGGTGTATGTAGAGTCAAATAGGTCAATGTGATATCTATTTAACAAATATAAAGATTGAGAATCTTACAAAAGATCAATGGAGCATGTGTGTTCTAAGATGACAGTAAGCAATGAGATGGAAAGAAGTGTGAATTATTTAATGACTAACAAAAGGTAAAGGATAAAGATCCAATGGTGATTAATTATTAATAAATTTATCTGACAATGAGTGTTGACATTTAAAGACCTGATTGATATGTATAGATCAATAGAGTATGTGGAGTCAACATTACAATATTGCATGAGATGAGGTCAAAGTGACTAATGTTTAACATTTGGATTTGGTGGGATATGCATTAAATTTAGGAAAATATCAACGGTGGATAATCTATCTAAAGATGAGATGACATGATATGTGAGCATAGTGCTCTAAGTTTAACTAATACTGTTGACATTTGAATATTTGAATTTATGAAAGAAAGACCCATGTCTAGTTTTCTAGCCATAACATTTGATCCAGGAAAAATTTGATAAAGTAGTAAAAATAAAATACATAGAGGACTCCAAGGAACATATGTAAATATAATTTTTAAGATTTGAAAGTGTGTGTAGTCATATTTATGAAGGTTCAAATTTGACTAAGTTTTTGTATATGTTCTTCAAGTGACCCAGGAAGAGTAATTGAGCTTGTTTTGATATTATTTTGATATATCTTGATGAATTGGCTATTGGGGAGTGTTTTAAAATACATTAAGATTCTTTGCGTGCATTATGAAAAATGTTTTAGAAGGTGTCTATGTGTTTTATCATATTGAATATATGTATAGAGAAGTTTTTGAGCTATTTGTGCTTAAGTTATAAGGTATTGTGATGGTTATTGGCATTTAAGGGGGACCTATATATCATGTAGAATGGGTCCATGATTTTTTAAAGTGTTCCTATGTCCTTAGTTTTCTTGATGAAGTTTCAAAGAGATGAAAGGGTCTCCATAGGACTTAAAAGTGACTTAGGCCTATTTGAAAATGGATTGTGCTTAAGTATGACCCATGCGAGATGCCTTAAGGGTGAAGGCATGTTTTGTGGATAACAATGAAATATTTTGGTCTTGTTAATTCATGGATGATATATATAATACACACACACACACACACATTGAAATTAAATATGTTGGTTTCTTGATTTTTTTGGTGTGAAATATTTATGAGAGATACTTGTGCAAGGTGGATGTGAGAGATATGAAGTGAAGGATATGTAGTGTCCTTTTTGGTTGAGTTAATGAGTAGAATAATTTGTTGACTATGTGTATGACCTATAGGTCATGTTCCTAATGTTATATTATTACTCTTGCAATTTGAGGATATGCAAATAGGTTTGAGTGTGCATATGAGGATATTTTGAGTGAATAAAGAAAGTGATTCTTTCATGCCTATGTGAGAGGCATGTTTGAGATAGAGTAAAAGCTTATGTAGGGGTTAGATAAATATAGATACATCATCATGTGTTGAAGACATCATTTCTAAGGTAGAGGTGTTCAAATGACGGTCTAAATGACTTGGTCTTCATTAGGGATAGTTGTTCCTTGTGAAACAAGTGTTACACTAAAATACATTTGGTCAGGAGGATATGATTGAGGTTTGATGGCCTAAAGGAGTTGATTAGTCTCTTGTTTGTAATTTATTATAAGATAGTAATTCATTTGTGTTATAATATTGAGAGTGGGTTTTATTTCCCATGAGGGTTTCCCATATGAACTATGTGTTATGTGTTTGATCTTATGTATGCATTAAATATATGATATCTTTTATTAATGCTTCTTTATCAGGTTGATATATGCTAATTGGTTAATATTTTAAAGGACTATTATTGAAATTGAAATATATAGGATTACTAATTCACCCCCTTTTAATGATTGTACCTCTATTTGAAATATTATTGTCATTGATGTCAAAAGGGACATTATGAGCATGTCATAGATGTTCAAGACTAAATATGGTGATTAAAGGATATGAAAAAGACTCTATTAGAGGTCAAGGATGATTGGAATGCTTGTGTGCATGAGTAGAACTCATCTAGTTCTTCATATTGATCATCTAGACTTTTTGGGTCTATGATAGGAAAAGATGAGAAGGCATTTTAATGACATCATCATTTATATTTGTAGATGAGTATGGGGGAGCTAGTCACATGATTGTGATCACATTAGTCCCTATTTGTTATGTGCTATATTTGAAGTCATACAATGAAGTACAATTGAATATATGGGAATGAAAATTTTGATACTCAAACAAAAATCACTAAGTTTCAACACTTAGCCAAATTTGAAAAAGGGCTTAATACAACCAAGTAAGCATATTGATGAGGTATCACTTCCACATATGGAGGACTGAGGACAAAATGATGATATGGGTTTGTTCATTTTTGTTCCTAGTTTTTATGCACTAAATCCTAGGTCACATTTTGTATCTTGACAAAATATATACTTGATCAAAGTTGGGATTGAAGCCATTTTGATAGTGTTTTCTAGCATAGTCAAATTTGTAGATTACAAGAAATAGATGAATAGGAATTTTCATGATGTCATATCTTGTACATATGATGAATTCAAAATAAAATGGTTACATGGATGGAATCCCCTATGTAATAGGATCATATGAACTAATTTTTAGGTCATGAAACTAAGAAAAACAAGAGTTATATAGGTATAAAGTTACCCCCCCCATGCACATTGAAATAATCTCCATACTTAGACAAAATCTACGCAAGGTCTTGAAAAGTTATCATGCTTTTACAAAGATCATCTATGGACATTTTTAAAAGAAATAGATAGAATATATGTCATTGGTTTTTCATGAGCATCTTGAATATGTGGTCCACAGGTTTAAATGAGAAGAAGTGAGCTTAGAATTGAATTATCTTTGCTCTTATAAAAAATAGGGTTTCTCAATTAAACCCTAAGGGTTTATTTCATGGTGTAAATAGGCATTTTATATTTTGATGTTAACTAAATATATCTTGGACCTGATAGCTTAAGTTATTTCTTAAGCCCTTATCATCATTACAAAACCAACCCCTCGACCTAGTAATTACTAGCTCAAGTAGTGACAAATGGACTTAATATTTCCTAAGTCTTAGACTTTATATTATGTCCCAACTTGATCAATGACTATTGTTTAATCATATAAATATGATCCAAAGGAGTGCATAGAAGTCAAATTATCAAAAGGACCTCTGAGTTAAGGCATTAATGACAAGTGTCACATTCATATAGCTTATCAGATAGAGACCCAATGAGCTTAACCTCATTAGAGTTAATGGATGAGATTTTCAGAAGATCTGATGATGAGTGGGTCATCATATAAATAATATCTAATAAAGTGAGTGGATGTATATGGAATAAACTACTCAAGGTTTATTGACATAGTGATAAGTTAAAGACTGAACAAGTTTGAGAATATTGATGTAGTGTAAGCAATTCAAAGACTCAAGAAGCATATGAGATAGATAAAGAGATTTATGTTTAATGTCTTGATAAAGATAAATATCATTCATCTTTGAAAATCTAATGATGCACAAAATCTTGGGTTAGGAAGATCAACAAATGCATTGTAAAGGTGACAAAGCTAAATTTGAAAATCAACAAAGATCCAAAAAAGAACATGAGCTTATCAAAGATTGATCAAACATACATGTTTTAAAGTTGAGCTGTTTGAATAAATATCACTAGATCATGGCACCAAATTTAAGATCAATGGTTGATATTTAAAGGTATGTTCATCTCATGGTCAAGTGTTAGAACATGCAAGAACATGTGAATAAGCTATGAATCATGAAATAAACATCGATATTGATTGATGTAACTGATCAAATATATGTAAATGTGCATGTGCATCAAAACTAGAGTCCAAAAAATGTTATAGATAGTAATGAGACTAGGAATCATGATGGTGATGCATGAATTTGAGATGCAGGAAACTAAAAGTTCAAGTCATAATAAACTAAAGTCTAGAATTGGCATGATGTGTTATTGTCTAAGTGTGAAAACATATAAGGTAATGAAACCCTAGATAAATTGGTCATAAATATGACATCTAGGACCAGGTCAAAAATTTGTTGCTACTAACCAAACTGAATAGAGTCAAGTTGAGAGAGAAGTAGAGAGACTGAAGAGCAGAGTTGAAGTGTGTTGAATAGAGATATAGAGACAAAAGCTACTAAAGTACTAGAATTGTGTCATATAGAAGAACATCTAGGTGTAGGAAGAAGTGTAGAGAGGATGAGCTACTATTGATGAATTGTGTAAAATAAAAAAATTAGACACAGAGGAGTAGAGTAAGAGAGAGGGGTAGAGAGGAAAAAAGGCACAAGGAGATTATGTGTAGATAGTGATAAGTTACATACTATACTTGTAACACAAAACAAATACCTAGATTCATTTGTGAATCTATGTTATAATCTAGAGTTGTATCTCTATTAAGATTTGATTGGTTGGTGCCATCAGATAAGCTAAATTAGTACTTAGTTAGGGGATTGGTGTCTCCTTAGGGTTGGTTCCCTTAAAACTTGTAACTAATGAGGTTTAGATGATCTGGTGCTCAGATATGGGATTGGTGTCTCCTTAGGATTAGTTTCCTTAAAATTGTAACTAGTGAGGTTTGTTAGTGAGACTTTGCACTGTGAGGTTGGATTAGAATAGTAGTTTCTAGAAGCCATTCTCACCATGGTTTTTCTCTTTGGGATTTCCATGTATAAATTTGGTGTCATGTGTATTTGAGTTTGTGTGATCTATGCATATTTGATTTGATCTACATATATCTTTTAATATGAATTAAATTTACTTAAAGGACTAGTTTTAACTGATATATTGATTTCCTCCCCCCTCTTAGTATCTAGTTGTGTTCCAACAACCTCTAACAAACCCTAGATACCACACATATCTAAATTCAATGATAAAAATCAACCAACTCTAAGTTTTTGAAGAAATAAATTTGCTTAGTTTTATGTCATTATTGTATTGATATTTTCATGTCAAGTACTCTTTTTGCATATTTTTATTAGTTTTATATATACTATGGAGCTAACATCTATTAGAGGTTTTATTTAGATTTTTTGTTTTGTAACATAACATCATCATCATCCATTTCACACACCTCTAGGTTTTATAAATATTAACCTTAGTTCTTATTTTTTGCCCTTAAACCCTTTTAATTTTTACATAAATTGATTTTCATCTATGATTTTCCATAATAAGACCATATATAAGACCTGACTATTCCTCACAGACATCTCTCCTATTATTCAATCAAATTTAAAGTTTTTTTGAGTCTTTGATTCTTGTTTTATATCCTTGTGTAATTTTTTTGGGTTATTTATTATACCTCTTGGATTTTAAACTTTTGAGTTCCATGTTAATACATTAGTTAAGGACCTCCTTAAAAACATCCATCATTTCATTCTTTTCAAATTACCTTTTTATCCCTACCTTAACTAATCATCTTCCATAAAATATAAAGTAATGGATTAGAGTCTACACTTAAAATTTGTCATATTATTTTATGGTACAACTCTAGTAGTTTATCTTCATGTCTTCAATATCTATATACCATATCTTATGATGATGATTTATTCCTACCTATCATTGTACCACATCTATTTACACATTGTTTTTATGATTTGGGGTAACCCAATAAAAAAAATGGCTAATTTCCATCATTCCCATTTTGCCACATCACTTTGAGCATGTTAAGGATGGTTTTTAGATCACACTCTTTTCTAAACATTCAAGTCTAGGAATATTAGACATAATGGTCCTCATGTTCTATTCTTTGGCCACCAAATGTAAGATCTCTTATGATATTCATTTTTTAAAAATATGTTTGGTTTTCATAATTTGTATGGAGAAGAAATAGGAAAAGTTAAAAAAATTAAAATCCATATCATACAAGAAAAAGGAAAAAAACATTTACAATTCATATCATACTAAATGATGTGATATTTATTTGTAACATATCCTATCCTAGTTGAAGTTCAAAATCCACCATTGGCCTCATGATAGAGACATGGTCCATTGGGTGTGGTAGTCTAGTAGACTAGGGTATCAAGTCTCATTATCATATACTCATAGTGCTACCTAATTTCTCATGAAAGTACATAATCTTCATAGTAGACTAATGGATCTATAATGGGTTTTAAGTAAAATTAGAGTATGTATTTTATGTATATCTTATGTTCTCTAGTGTATTAGTGAGCTATTTCATCCTTTTGTGAGTTTATACTATGCAAGGATTTATCCCACATTGGTTAGTTAGGATAGCTATTTTTTTTACCTTGCCTACTTATGCAAGGGCTTTTCTTTGTACTAGAATATCTTATTTATGAATAAAAATTGACTTGTGTTGTTCTACAATTAATTATTTGTAGGTTCATTATGTGATGTTTTTTGTGTTATCACTTCTGAAACCTAGGATGGAATGCTTATTCATAATTCCTAACATGGTACCATAGATTTGAGGTGTTGCTTCCATTTTCATTGCTAAATTTTGATTCAAAAATTTCCCTTACAATTTCTTATTTCCTTGTTATCCTTATCCTTTTTTCCCTCTTACAGATCTAACCCTTTTATTAAAGATTTGAATAAAGTGTGTGTGTTTTTTATTCTTGGAGGGAAGGTGGAGAGGAAGTAGAACATTACTTTACCTTGAGGAAAGAGGCATCCCTATTGGAAAAGCATCCGGTTTGGAAGACACACATCATTTCTTCAAGAATTTTTGAAGCTTTTGAAACTTTTGCATTTTTTTCTATTGGAGGTCTTTGGCATCATTTTCTTGGTCTGCATTTTTAAGACATTGGAGGAAAAATCTAGTTGTGGCATTAGAATATATAAGGTGGTGTTTATGTTCTCTTGATGTTGTGTCATCCTTTTAATTTTGGCATTAGATCTATAAATAAAGTGTCACTTATCTGAGATTTGAAGGCATTGGAGGTTCTACTTTTGTGCTTCTAAGATCTTAGGTGTCTTAATCTAAAGTTTCAAACTTGTCTTTATATTTGACCTAAAATAGTAAGAATTGATAAGAAAAGGCATTAGAAGTATAAAGGTACTATTGCATTGAGTTTTATTGTTTCCTTTTTTGCAAACCTATAGGGTGGCATCATCTGGAGATCAAAAGTGTAGTGTGGCATTGAAATCTACTTCTTTTATTTTGATTTAGATCTACATATTTGAGATATGAGGTGAGAGTGGCATAATAGATCTAAGATAAGGAGAGAGAGTTTATAATGCATTAAAATATGCTAAAAGTGGCTTTGGATCTGCTTGTATGGAGGAAGATACCTCTTTTTTTTTCAAATTTGTCCTGTGTTGGAATAGGTGGCATTTCCTATCTGTAGAAGGTGTTCAAATCTACTGAAGGAGGAATATAATGTAGAGAATATATTAATTTTATAACTATTGTGTTAAAAATAGAAAAGTATTGTCATTCTTTATTTTTTCTCTCGTCTTCTATGTGTGGCACTACACTTTTATCTTATATGAACTTTTTAATTTCATCTAGTGCATAAAGATTTGCATTTTTTTACTTTTGCATTCTTTTTTTTTGAATAAGAGTTTGATCTGACATAAAATAAAATAATAAACCATCATTTCTCCTCATATCCTATCAAAGATAACTAGTAACTCATTATTTTATTTATAAGATGTATTTTTTTCCTCAAGAAGAAGCACAATTTACTTGCACAAGCATAGTGGTAAGTAGATAGATCATTTTTCACTTTTGTTAGAATTTATGAGTCTATGGTTAAATTCTAGTTCCAAAGAGTGGTTGAATGACTATATTATTTTCTTATTTGGTCACTAAAATCCATTTATAGCATTATTTAATGTTTTGACCCATTTTATGGAAAATCATAACCCCTATAACTTTTGAACCATAGCTCAAATTTGAGTTATGATTTTTTTAAAAGTGCATGGTTTTAGATTTTATATCCATTTGTGTCATTAATTTATAAAAACACACTAATTTTATAAAGTTCCAAATTGGGGGGAGGGGGGTCCTTAATATAATCTTTTGGGAGGATTGTCTTGGTGCCAATTTGTACACCCTTTGCATTATTTCTACTCTTTGGTGATTAATTATCATGGATCATACTTATATTATTGACCATTGTGAGTCTTTGAATACACATAATTACCATACATGGAGACCTCAAAGGGAAACAATCATAAAGCACAAAATATTATGGTCCCTAATGAATGAAACTCAACCATAACTTACACATGAATTTTAAAAAGTTCAACACTAATGTAAGTTTGAAGAGTGTATGGGTTTGACTGGGGGTTATGTGAGTATTAGTATTTTGTTTTATTTAGATGGGTGTGATTTTACATTCACAATATGGGCTAAGCTAAAGGGTTTGTTTGGGAAATTAGATCACTTGAGAGCCATGTAGCTTGAAGTGGAGCTTAATTCACTCAATTTAGATGATTTTCTTCTATTGTAGACTACCTTACTAAGTTTAATCATTGGTTGAAATAATTGAAGGGGAGTGGATGAGATAAGAAAGATAAAGAGTGTGTGTACTTGATTTTGTCTAAGTTGAGTGGCCCATTCCAAATCTTTATTTTTACCTTTTTATCTAGTATGACTTCCTTATGTGCCCAATGAAAAGTTGTTATTCACCTCAAGTCTTGAGGTATTTTACATATTATGATAGGTGTGTGTTTTCATTTGAGTTGTTTGTGTGTTTTCCCTAAGTGCTTAGAGAGCAAGTGTGTGTTTTGGTATCTTGACTTGTGTGCTTGTTTCCTTGTTTGGTTTTGGTGTGAGTTTGGTGTATTTTTAGATGCTTTTCAATGTCATTTGTAGTATGTGGTTGAATCCATTTCTCAAGGATAGGAGAAGTAAATTGGTCCTTAGCATAGTAGGTATGCTACCCTTAAGAAATCTCTAAAATGTTGACTAAAATTCACCCTAGGTCAAATTTGGTCAAACCCCCCTGTATATTAAAAATTTTCATAGGGTCCTTTTAGGTTTGAATTACTCACTGTGGTCTTAAGTGAGGTCAAACTATATCTTAAATGTTACTTAACATGTTTTAACCTTATCATATTTGTCATTTATCTTATTGTCATTGTATGCCACCTTTTAATCATGTTAATGAATTATACAATTTTCAACAAGAATATAAATGTTTCAAGATGAAATTTAATGTACCATATGTTATAAAGGAGTGAAAAGAGGCTTTGAAATTTAAATATGGTAGGTTCAACATAAGAAAGAGGAAGGTCATCTATAAAAGGTTAGTTTCAAATAGTTTTATGGATTGAAGTGACTATTTGGCATGTGTGAAGGATTTGGATACTTGTATTTGGATCCCTATAGGCTAATTTTAAGCTCAAGTGTCTTTGATAGATTCAAATTTAAGAAAAAATATTTTCTCTCTCCTATCACTCCCTTGGATAGGTCAAGAAGGTCAAATAATTTTATATTGGTATGGATAAGAGATGAGGAATTGGAGTGAGTGGAATTATGGAATGTTAGTAGTATTTATTGACTTCTATTTCATGGTCATGGTTTCTAGCTTATTGATATGTACTTCATGAATAATCACTAATATTTTCAGTACCTTCAAACTACCTATATAACCCTAACACCTCAATTTTTTCATTTAATTACATTTGTTTGTGTGAAATAGGAAGCATATATAATATTGAATATAATGTCTAGTCATTTAATATTGAATTAAACTACTTTAGCATGTGTGGACATGGTTGGATAGGTAAATCACTCTCCTTGTGCTAGAAGTGATCACCATCATGGTCTGCAGAGTAGTGTTTAGCAATTACAGAGTTTCATCTTCTTGTGAATAGATTTAGGTTAAAATAATACATATGCATTGAACCCCTCATAATATGATGATAAATTTCTGCATTGAATTTTTGGTCTCAAGGAGATCATTAATGGATTGCAAGGTCTAAGACACAAGCACAATCAAGTAACCCTAAAATAATCACCTACAAGACTATATAAGAGTACTAAGATAGAGTTTTTAAAGGTATTTGAACGTGTTTGGACCCAATTTAGACCTTCAAGCATGTCTAAGAGTATATGTAAGATCAAATTATAAATAGTGAGGCCATTACCTATGATCATAGGAATTTGACAATAGAGAGGAGGTTAGATCAAGTGTTAGCTCATAAAACAATGAAATCAACACACTAACATGCTAACATATCTAAGCTTAGATCTTAGGGGGAGCTTTATGGACAAAATAAAATTGAAAACCCAACTAAAATGCAAATAAAAATAATCCTTACCTTCCTTGAGAGCTTTAAATGATTTGTTCATGACTTGTTTGGTTTGTGCTCAAAGAGTCTTTGGTAATGGTGTTTTCTTTGCTCCTCTCCTTACCGCCATTAGCTTGTGGCTTGCTTTCTTCATGGCTTGGCTCAATATTTTGGCATTATAACAGTATTGTCATGAGTCTTATGCAAAAACTTGCATTATAACTCTATAATATCCAAGCTCTCTAAATGAAGAGGCAAATGCTTATATTTATAAGATTAAAAACTAACCCCAACTCAAGGTGAGTTAAAATGTAGTTTAAACATGGAATGGGTTCAAACCTAACATAAGTGAGTTAATTAACCCTTATAGATTTAAAATGTGTCAATAATTAATGTTTGTAATGAATAGACATAGGTGAGATATTTTCAAAGGCTTGACAACTCATAAAAGGTAATCACAAAAAGATAGGATATTTGCATTTTATGATTTTCCTTTTTAAGAATTTCATTAATTATAAATAGATAATTCAGCTATGCATTTCATTTCATTTATCTTATTAATTAATTTTGCTTAGGCTTTTAGCATTTTCAAGATTTTATTTTATCCATGTGCCCCACTTAATAGGTCTATAGGCTAAACTGCATGTTATAATGTTGTAAGATGATTAGAGATGAAACCTGAGAAGGTTTTGTTTCTTATAGTGGGATACCCCAATTATGGATGTCTCAATGGATTTTTAATATTTAATGAATGATGCATGATAAATTTGGGATGTTCAGTGATTTTTAAGCTTGATTTGTAGAGGTTGGTAAGAATTGGTCTGAAGTCTGATCAAAGGCCATTGGTGACCAGTTTTAGGTGTCTCCAGTTTGACCCTATTTGGGAAGGTGTTGCAAGCTATAAGCATAATAATTTATTCTCAAATAATTAAAATGTCTTATATGCTTACAACTTTAATGGCAATGTAAGAACTGTAGGTGCCTCCTTGAGGGAGGGGTTGGTAAAGGGGTCATAAATTGGTCCCTTGAAAGGAGAAAAGGATTAGATCAAATAGATGAAATGAAGTGTAAGAAATTAATTTACCCATAGGTAGTTATAATTAGTGGCATATGGAGCTTCCCTAGTTAGGGTAGACAAACATGATTATTTTCCCATAGGTGGTTATAATCATCAACATAGGTGGGATTAAAAAAGGTAATGATAATTTTGTTATAATCAATTAAAAAGGCTTAGGGTAACAAGAGAAATTGTTTTCCCAAATGTGATTATAATCAACAAAAGGGGAAACAATGATTTGCCCATAAGTGGTTATAATAATTAGTAAGATAAAAACATGCCCCAGTTGAGTGGATAGAGATAATGGTTTGCCCAAAGGTAGTTATAAGCATTATTGTAATGAAAATTTTCCCCAATTGGGTAGAAGAAATATAATGATTTCCATAAAGGTAGTTATAATCATTGGTAAGGCAAATGATATAGTATACAATGGTTTGCCCAGAGGTGGTTATAAGTATTATACCCCTACAGTGGAAAAAATGATGTGGAAGATGATGGAAAAGTGGTATAGAGGATAAATATGAACTTAGAAAACCTTATATTAGGGAGATGCTTGTCCAAACTAGCAAGGAGGAAAATTATTTTATTATTTAATTACTCTATGTTGGATATGATTTGGATTAGATCATGAATGTTATTGGTGCCAAGGAGATATATCATTGTTGCATTACCATGTAGACTCCTCAAGCTAATAATTTTTATATCACATGATGGTACGCATCATGATAGAACACCATGATAAATTGGATAAAATATTCATCTAGACTGACATGCAATCCAATACTCAATCAAAAACCATGTACCAACGATAAAAACCATGATGGCAATGTCAACATATATATATATATATATATATATATATATATATATATATATATATATAAGAATAATGTTCATGGAAGCACCCAATAAATTCATGTAAACTAAATCAAGGCATAACAGGAAAGCAAATAAACAAAACAGAAAGATAAAATAGTAAATAAACAATAAACAACCAAAAGAACATAAAACATAAATAATGTTTAATCACAATGTTAGGAAAAATAAAGAATGAATAAGAAGATGAAAATTTCCCATAGAACAGAGGAGATAATAAAATAAATAAAACAAAAATGGGGTAATAGAAGAAAAGGAAGGGGGTGGTCAAGCTGTCTCCAGATGTATGAGGCAAGTGGACACTGCCTACATAGTTCTATAGAGGTAATATCCAAAAAAAACTTTAGACCAAATGTAATTCTCCTAGGAAATGGGATATAATAAAATGATGAGAAATAAAACTTGATTAATTTTATATAATAATATAGGAATGGACTTGAAAAATGATGAGAGCATGGGATAAAAGGCCAAAAAGGATGGGGAACTAAATGACAAGAGGTTCTTTGTGAGTTAGTGAGGGTTCTTAGAATCCTTAAAGCAAAAAGAGGTCAATGGGAATTGTTTTGTATTTTATACAATGGTTTTTAAAATGTTGTGTAATTTTATAATTATCTCAACTCAATCAAGAATGATGAGACACTAAACTATCCAAACATGCAAAAATGGCTAGAGCATTCAAACTTAGATATGATCACAAAATGGTGAGAGTGTTATCTTAGGTTACTCAAAAAATGGTGAGAGCATATGGAAAAGAGGGTCTGAGATGACCTCAACATGAATTTAGTGTATCCTACATAGTCCCATAATGACCTCAAGTCACAATAGTTCTACCAACATAAAAGCTAGTGAGAGTCAACTTGGTAACAACAAGTTCTCAAATTGAGGCAAATGGCCAAGCAAATAAAAATAATAATGTTGAGTTGATGTGATTATTCATGGTAAAAGTTTTTGTTCCTAATTTTCCCATAAGAGGTTATAATTATTAAATAATGGAATAGGTCTATAGTACTAATTTTCTCATAGGTAGTTATAATTAGTTACATAAGGTGGTTATAATCAATAACATCAGTCAAATGTGAATGAAAGATAACTTGCCAAAAACATTGTCACATTAATTTCATAGACTATCATTTAAACATATAACTCTAAAACTTCTAAAATTATATCTATATTCCCTCATGGAAGGTACAGGAAGAACCAAAGGAATCAAGATCAAAGTAGGCTTGGGTAGGATGGCTAAAAACAAACTTTGGTATAATAGGGATGACATATGGGATGGAAATATTTAGGACAATGATGGTATGAAATTTGGATATAATGACAAGAGGGTTTCCCTTAGGTGATAAGGAAAGGTAAATTGTAGGGTATGAAACAATGGCAAGAGAATGGAAAATAAAAATGTCAAGGTAAATGGAAAATGAAAAAGGCAAGGTAAATGTGTTTGGACAAGTAAAATGGTAAGGTAAATGATTATGGACATGTAAATGATTATTTTTTTCCTATTTATATAGAGATGCACATCTTGATCAACATATGACACAACTAGAATAATCTAATGTAAATTTCTAGTCCACACCTCTTCTGAATAACTATTCTATCAAGAACCTATTGTAGATTTAGATGCCAAGAATGTTGTTTTGATCTTCTTTGATCATTGATTCTATTTCCTTCAAATGATAAGAAAAGGTATCTTTGTAGCCTTTGTAAAGGAAAGTGTGGCTAGGGATGATAAACATGAATAAATAATGGATTATAGGTCTAATTTGGAAAAGTAAAGGTGGATGATAATGGAATGTATAATGGTTAAGCAATAAATGAAGATTGAAGTTTTCAAACACACATAATGTTGTTGATTTTAGATTTGACATAACTTTAGTTGTGGTGGGAAAACATACTTTTGAATATTTTATCGATAAAACCACCAAATTTTTCTATTGTTTGGACCTAAGAGTAGATACCATCTAATTAGGTTATAGATTAAAAGTTATATTAATTTCATCTTTGATTTTGTCTTCATCAAGTAGTGAAGAATTGTTGTTCTCAATTATTGGTGCTTGGATAAGGTTTTCACCAATGAAGTTGTCTTGATTTACCCATAACACCTCCAAGAAGGTTTCACTAAAGAACATTGACTTTTGAATCTGAAAAGGTTTCATTAGAAGATGTTGAGTTTGAACTTTGATTGTCCCCTAACACCTCCAAAAAGGTTTCACTAGGAGATTACTCTTCTTCTACATGAATTTTGTCTTAATCACCTTGATATTCTATAACTGATATGTCACCATGGATGTAGTTCAACAAAGTGTGATTTTATCGATCCTAATCAACACTTGTGGGATGTGGAATGTCAGTATAATGGCTAGGTTGGTTGTTGGTAATGGCATGTGGAATGGTAATGGAATGGGAAGAGGCCACATAATCTTCATAAAATATACTAGGAGAACTTATGTTGAAGATAAATTAATCATCCTAAAAAACTATAGAATGGTCATAAATATATTCAAACTGATCTAAAAGGCATGCATAACCAATGTTGTAATAGCCACAAACATATTCTAATTTTGAAGTTGAGTTTGACTCAAACAACACTGAATTTGTCACTAAGACTGACATTGATTCTAATTTTGATGCTAAATATGATGTCAGTTTAAGAATAGAACCTCACTTCAATGTTGATTCTTCATTTGGTGTGAAAAATACTATAATGATGTCTTATTGAATGTTTGGTATTAAACAAGTAATGGCCTATGATGGCATAATGGGCTCCATAGAGATTCGTTTGTCAAAGTGAGACTCCTCAATGATAGGAAAAAGTTCAAGATAAAACTCCTTATAGATATGCTTGTCAAAGGGAGGGTCTTATAAAATAGGAATATAGTTTAGGTAATGATTTTACCAAAGTCAATTATAATCATTAAGAAGTGACTCAATAAAGACTAGCTTGTTAGAATGAGATTCCTTGACATTAGGTATAGTATCAAGAGGTGATTCATCACAAGTTGACTCATCACAAATGATTGTTTCAACAAAAACATCATTTATTAGTTAATTTTCTTTGCCTTAGTTTATAAGTAGTTATAAAATATAAATTTTGAATATATCTTGGTCTTTGAATGATTAACTCGATTGGAGAGGTATTGATTGGCTCGAACAGGATTAGATGATTGGCAAGGGTTTTATAAAGTGGGGAATAGTTGGTAACATATGAATAATGATAGGGTGTCATGGAGGTTTATTTATCTTACAATCTAATAGATGATGTCTTTAAATGGTAATGGTAGGGCATCATGGAGCTTGATTGTTCACATAAGCCAAAGGATGAGGTCCTAGTATAGAAATGGTAGGGCATCATGGAGCTTGGTTACTCACACAGTACAAAGGACAAGGTCATATAATGGTAAATGGTAGGGCATAATGGACCTTGGTTTCTCACACAAGTTAATGGAGGAGGTCTTATAATGGAAATAGTAGCGCATTATGGAGCTTGGTTGCTTGTATAAGCCAAAGGATGAGGTCTTGGTATAGAAATGATAGGGCATTATGGAGATTGATTTCTTGCACAAGCCAAAGGATGAGGTCATAGTATAAAAATGGTTGGGTATTGTGGATCTTGATTGCTCACACAATCCAAAGGACAAGATCCTCTAATGGTAATGGTAGGGTGTTTTAGAGCTTGGTTATCACATAAGTTAATAAATGAGGTCTTCAAATGGAAACTATATGGCATCATACATCTTGGTTACTTGCGCAAGCCAAATGATGAGGTCCTATATAGAAATGGTAGGGCATTGTGTAACTTGATTGCTCACACAAGTTAAAGGACAAGGTCTTGGTATGGAAATGTTAGGGAATTATGGAACTTGATTTATTTCCCAAGCTAATAGATGAGGTCCTAGAATGGAAATGGTAAGGCATCATGGATCTTGGTTTCTTGCACAAGGAAAAGGATGAGATTTAAGAATGTTAATCATTAGATGTTATAGAGCTTGGTGGCTCCTACAATCTAAAGGAGGGTTAATGGTATAGGTAAGTGATCGAGTAGTCATGAAAGGGAAAGCATCATACATTAATCAACCTATATAAGGTACTACCAAACACAACACTTGGCTTTGTTCCCTAGATTCAGGATTGTAAATAGGATATGTATCTATCTCACAAACCACTTCTTCACCATAAGGGTCTTGAGCAGAGTCAAATTGTGCAACCATTCTACCATAACTTAGATTGTATGTGACTCCACCATAAATGTAGCTAGACATATTCACATCAATAATGAAAGCTCTGTAAAAAGTCTTGAAGTTTTAAAAACTCCTAACAAATGATGTCCAAAAGATAAAATGTTTGAAATTGGTCTAACTTGGTCTAGGGGAGATATATCTCCAAAATGGTATATGTTAAAACATGGTATAAAATAGTCTAATGTCAAATGTTTAACATCAAAATTATCACACACAAAAATTCAAGCAACTTAAATAAAAACTGGCATGCCAAACTCTAAGTTCAAAGTGTTCCAAAGAGGTTTAATCTAGGAAAATAAACATTGCTAGGTCTTTTGGCCAAACATAACATCAAAATCGAGGCTCAAATAAGGCATGTGCTAAGACTTTTGGCCAAATGTAGCATCAAAATATAGACTTAAAACAAAGGGTATTTAATCTAACAAATTTGGAACACTTTGGCATAAATGAGACAATTGTTTTTTAGACATGAACTTGGTCAAATTGGTACGAGTCATGAAACAAAATACATTTAGAGATAGATTGTTTTCTCCTAAATAAAGGCACAAATAAATAGTTTTCTAATTTGGGTAAATAATTAACCTAAATTGTGTGACCCAAAAGAAAAATATCGATGTCTAAGCCCTAATTAGATAAGTTATAAATAGAAATAAATCAATGTTTGGATTCTGACTTGTCAAGGTAAATTAAAAACTCAACTTAGGAAAACTAGGATCTTTGAAAAAACAAGCTAAACAAAATTTAATGTTATAATGACACTAGATAAAGATGACAAAGGCACACGTGGATTGGTTTCAAATGTGAAACTTGGACACAAGGAAAGATGACGAGTCTATGAAATAATTAGAGTAGTGTAACAATGTTATCACTCTTTAAAGGTATGATGATGATTTATTTCAAGATTCCAAGGCATAAAACTTGAAATGATTTAGGTAGTGTAATGTTACCCATTTCAATCAAGTGTCACACACAACATTTTTAACAAACACTAAGGTAAAAATCATGGTGTCAAATGGATGGCATAATGACTCCCCAATTAATGGATTAATGTAGACACAAGACTCTTTATGATATAGTATAAACACACAAAAATGGTTTTATAGTAAAAATACCAAGCAATAAAGGATTAAATGACAAAATATAACTAAGTAAATCATACTAAATCATAAATTGATAAGGTAGCATCATATCATTTAAATCCATTTATGTAAGTGCTCTTGGGAGGATTATAAGTATTAATCCAGACATAAAAATGCATGAATTAGTAGGGTTTTTACACCCCTCTTCTGCTAAGATATTGTATGGTTACATGGACCTTCATAATACTTGCCCTGCATCAACAATATTTCTATGGTAAGTGGGGTTTGTCTAAAACTTATAATTTTTAACCATCTAAATGGTCCCAAACATGGATAATTCTATACATTCCTCACATCAATTCAATTCATACCAATTAACTTAAAATTCAAGGGTATATTCTTTTGAATAACTATTCCATCTATGTACTACTTAGTGTAATCCCTTGGTTAACCAAACTTGAATCGGGTTTTTGTTGTGAAAAAAGAGGTTAGCTACTCAACCCCTAACTCTTACTATATGTGTACCTTAATTTATATACCCCACCATGGAGTGGGGTTGAAGTAATTCTTGGAGATGAAACCCTAGGTAAAATATTCCCTAAACAACTCATTAAGAAGCTATGAACTCCCTTCACAAGCCAAATTGCATGAAAGCAATGATAAAGTGGAAAGACTTTAGAGGTTAATTTTAGATCACCCAAACCATGCAGGTTTTGGGGCGAGCCTAGAAAAAATTATTTTCACACCTTGGAATAGGCACAAATTTCAAGTTAAAAGGCACTTTTGGTCACCCAAGTTCCCCATATGGAATGGGGGGATATCATACATGCACTCTTTGTTTTAAACAAACAAACAAACAAGTAATATATATATATATATATATATATATATATATAATTAATTAATAAATTGCAATCTAAGTGAGTGTTAATTTTATGGAACCAAATGAAATGTTTGATGAATTTATTTGGCCCCTTGGATTAAATTTTCAAATTTTTTAAGAAATTTCACAAAATAATCTTAACACAAATCACCTTGGTTCTTTTTAAGTACTTAAATCAAATGTTCAAGATTTAACCATTCTTTTTAGGCACCAAAATGAAGTGGTCAAGAGTTTAAACTTGAAAATTTCTGTTCTAATCCTACCTTGGTCATGCAAGGGTTAGAGAATTTCCTTATTCTTAGAATCACATTAATGGATGATCAAACAATTTTTTAGAACATAGCTCTTAGGTTTCCTATTTTAAAACATAGAGACTAATATCGACCACTTATGACTGATGTCTGTTGGTAATAACTAATACTAGTTGATAAAGACTGAGATTAATTTCCTATGAACCTAAAGGCAAAACCCACATAATGTAAAAACATTATTTATCTCAAATTATGATAAAAAAAACCTCAAAACATACAATGAGATGATCATATAGGGAATATAAAGATTAGTGAAACTAAGAAATAACCATTAAGAATGCTAAAAAATATTAAGAATGTAAGTTTTTAAACCATGTTTTTTCCTTACATCCTAACCAACGGTGGTTACCTATAATCAAGATATGTTATGTAGAATCAATGATGGTTAGGTAGAACCAATGCGGGTTATGCCTGATCGATGTCAATATTTGTGTAGATTTGAGTTAGCACAAAAACAAATATGGTAAAAAAAAGTTATAACTCCAATTTTGAATATATTCAATCATTCATTTGAATATTTAGGAGTTGAATCTTGGTCTCCTTTCTATGTAGGATGTGTTACTATCCCATCTTCATGCCATTTATGATCATAGGAATTTGACAATAGAGAGCAAGTTAGATCAAGTGTTAGTTCATGAAATAATGACATCACCACACTAACATGCTAACATATTTAATCCTAGATATTAGGGGGAGATTAATGTAAAAAATACAATTTAAAACCCAACTAAAATGCAAATAAAAATAATCCTTACCTTTCTTGAGTGCTCCAAATTATTCGTTTGTGGCTTGCTCGATTTGTGCTCAAAGAGTCTTTGGCAATGGAGTTTTATTTACTCCTCTCCTTGGCATCATTGGCTTATGGATTTCTTACTTGATGGCTTGGCTCAATATTTTGGCATTATAACATTATTTTCATGAGTCTTGTGCAAAAACCTACATTATAACTCTATAATATCCAAGCTCTACAAATGAAGAGGTAAATGCTTGTATTTATAGGCTTAGGAACTAACACCAACTCAAAGTGAGTTAAAGTGTAGTTTAAACATGGAATGGGTTCAAAGCTAACCTAGGTGATTTAATTAACCTTGATAGAGTTAAAATGTGTCAAGAATTAATTACTTGTAATGAATAGGAATGGGTGAGATATTTTGAGATATTTTTAAAGGTTTGACAAATCACAAAAGGTAATCATGAAAAACTAGGATATTTACATTTTTTTAATTTCCCTTTTTAGAATTTCATTAATTTCACATGGATAATTAAACTAGGAATTTAATTTTATTTATCTTATTAATTAATTCTATTAAGGCTTTTAACATTTTCAAGATTTGATTTTATGTCCATGTGCCCCACTTAATAGGTTTATAGGCCAAATTGCATGTTATGATGCTTTAATATGATTAGATATGAATCCATGAGAGGTTTTTATTGTTTACAATAAGATACCACAATTAGGTATGTCTCAATGGGATTTTGAGCTTTTACAAATGATTCACAAGTAAATTTGGGACATTTAATGATTCTTAGGCTTAATTTGCAATGATTGGTAAGAATTGGTCTAAAGTCTGGTCGAAGGCCATTAGTGGCCAATTTTAGGTGTCTACATTATAGCCAAACTTGAGGTCATAGTTTTATAATTGAATAAAATTTTAGAATGTGTAGATTACCTTAAATTCTATGAAAAAGTATCCTTCCCTGTAAAATGTCATTTGTGGATGAAATTTGATGAGGTCTAAGTAAGCCCTATGGCTCCATTATTATAGCCTGGACATAATAATAACATGCTAGTTCAAGAATGAAAATGTTTGGTCAAGGGAGAAGGATGATTGAATGGTTTAAACTCAGTCAAGTTTATACTAAGAATATTTAGTGAATTACAATGCATTTGAGCCTAAATGAACATGTAACTTATAGTGACCTATAATGTGTTGATGAAAAGTGATGATGGGATGATATTAAAGCAAAAAAGGATATATTTAGGTGTGATATGATCTCAAAGACATCAAGAGTAATAAAAAGAGTGAGAAACAGTGTTCAAACAGGAATCAATACCTATAGTAAGCTCTCATATTCCCTAATAGACACCTACAATTTGAAGTGAGAACATAAACTAGCCTAAGCTAATAAGAGATGAAATTTGGTTGGTAGGTAGAACTATGGGGTGATTAGACACATTGGAAATCACTTTAAAATTGATAATAACATAATTTAATGAGTTATCAAAGGGAAATAAATAGACAATATGATGAACTAAACTGGTTCAAAGCCTTAAACTCAGTCTACCAAATCTTTCACTTTTAGATAGATCTAGAAGCTAGTTTTGAGGATTTGAGGTGTAGAGGGATCTATGGGTATGGTAAGTATTTTTAAATTGAAATAGAGGTTAATAATGAAATAAAAAATCCATTTATAGTCTCATTAATTTTGATTTAATATGGTAAGTGTGCTTTATTTTGTCACAGATATGAAGCACTTCATAGTCAAGGCCATCTGCAAACTTAGTACATGGATGATGTAATAGGAATGGGAGAGTATTGAAAAAATAAAAGATGATATAAAAGGTTTATTTGTATGTAAAAATGTGTGGATAAGTACCTAAAACCATTTTAAACACTCAAAGGTGGCTAAATACTCATAATAGACAGTCTAGGCCTGTTAGGCCTACAACTAAGCATGAGCCATCAGGATTCCAAACTTTACTCATAGCATCATGACATATTTAAAAATAATGTGATAACATTCATGGGAGAGTGGATGAATGATAAAAACCATATTTTTTTAAAAAGAAACTAAAATTTATCATTTTGGCCTAAATCTATCTCAGGGGTACCCATAATGCCTAATAGGAACTCAAGAGGTCAATTTATTTTTCTCATATTTTTATGGACAATATAAATGGTGACTCAAGTAGTTAAGGATAGTTGATTGGGCGTCATATGATTTAAATCAATGAAATTATTTTGAGGATTAAGGGTCTAAATTTTATGAATCATTGTTAAGAACTAGAATGACCCAAAACACTCCTAAAACCCTTATATGAACTTGATGAAGAAAAGATGAATATAAATGCATCAAAAGAGGTAAATTAACCTAAAAACTAACTTGGACCTATTTTTCACTCTCCCAAGCTCCTCACTACTTAACTATTTTATATTTTCACTTGTACATATAGGTGTAATTCTATGTTTTTTGTAGGATTTGAAGTGTTTTGAAAGTACAAAAGGGAATAGGTGAGTAAAAGTAATTGTAAAATATATTTGGAGATGTATCCTAACTATACATACCTAATTATCACCATGGTCATTCCTAGAAACCTCCCTACTAATTTTTTTATTGCAGATAATCTTGAATGAAACAGTGAGAAATAAAGTGACTACTAAATTGAAAATGATAAGTGTGGTCTTGAGTATTTTTTAGGCTTATATAATAGAATAGAGGACAAATAATCCTTGATGAGTTAACTCATATCCTCTTAATGAATCTCCTTGAGTGTGTGTTTCCAACTATTTTCGCATTTCTACATTCAAAGGAAGTAAGAAACTAAAGATTAATGGTCAGGGGTTTGTACGTACCTGGATGAAGTTTGTGCACCGTTATCTAGACATTGTAGGGACTCCTCTTTGGCTGTGGAGGATGACACCTTGTAGAGAGAAAGACTTAAACAAAGAGATTATTAGATGGATGTATGGTGGACTGCCAAGCAAAGCTCAGTCCCAAAAGTACAAAGACTTCCTTGAGGGATGACAGTCCACTAGTTAATAAAGAGAATGTTGCTAGAAAGAAATAATGAAAGACTAAACAAAAGAAATAAAGGTAATGTGTACCTATATTTTGCTATCTGCCTGTCACAGTTGCCGATGCCAGTTAGTCTACCATCATCAGTTGGTTAAGGTTGTTGACGCCAATTACTCTGCCGATGTCAGTGGAGTAAATGGTTGATGTCGGTCAGGGCAATGGCCTTAGACGGGTTCCAGATGGGTCTCTAGTCGATGGAATGCTCTGTGGTAGTCTGAGAGTCTCTGTAGGGTGGTAAGATAGTAGATAGGGTCTTCAGGAGGGACAGAGGCAGGGGATATGTTGTCAAAAAAGGGGTAAGGGTAGGAGAAAGGCCTCTCAGCCTCTCTGGGAAGAAAGTCAGGTCTAGCCTGGTTGATAGCTGGGTCTGGTTGGTGGTGCTTAGGAGTAAGAAAAAACTAATTAAAAATACATTCTAAGCTACTAAAATGGCATAAAAGATGAATACTTAGCTCCTTGATAGAGAACCAAAAGTGTAGAAGACCTGTTGCTGATGCGACTGATGTAGAAGACTTCCTATAATGTTTCAATCAGGGGTAGAGTGACTGATGCAGAGTCCCTATAGCCTATGATGCTTGGTGTGTGTCTAGGAGAGAGAGAGAGAGAGAAGTTAGATTCAAAGCAAGAGAGTTAGCATTCAGGTCTATGATTGATTAATCTAGCACTGTGATTTTAGCATCCCAGGGGGAAGAGAATTCACCTTCGAGTTGTTTTAAGTGACTGACGTCAGTGATCCCACCGGCATCGGCCGACTAGTAATCGATGTTGGCAGCTGAAAGATGGGAAAAAGGGCTAAAATTAGCCTTTTGCCCATTCTTCTAACTGCCAGGTCTAATTGTCATTTGAAAATGGTTAAAGGTGGATTAAATAAGTGTGAGAGGGTTGAAATAGGTCATAAATTGGTCATAGGGTGATGGGAGGCATCCAAGGAGAGGTATCTAAGGTGGAGTGAGGTGTCATGGGTGATGTGTCAAAGGGGGGTGTTATTAATTTAAAATAAGTTATTATTTTAAATTAATAGGTGTGTGGGTTAGGAATGTGTAGAAGTGGACCAAGGGGACCAAGGGGGGAGTCGACTAAGGAGTAAACACAATTTTGGTGTTTACATTTGCCCCTTTTTGTCTTATTAGTTGTTCTGACGAATTAGAAGACAAAAATAGGAGTTGATTGCCCTGGGTATGGGATGAGGTATTTTTTGTCCTGTTGGTTGTTCTAGTGAATTGTAAGACAAAAATGAATGTAGGCTGCCCTGATTATGGGATGAGGTACTCCCCCTCAAAGCGGGAGTTGAGGGAAGGGAACCTAAAATCAGGTGCCAATTTGATAGATAATGGATGGATATGGTGAAGTTTGAGTGTGAATGCTGCAATAGTTGGGATTGCACCCATACCACTTCACATGATGGTCAGGTCAAATTGTCATAGTCAAAGGTCAAAGAGTGATAAAATTGAAATAACTAGGCCCCAGCATTTAGTCATAGTTGATTGGGTTATTCGATCCAAGCTGTAGCTCCAATGTCATCATGTTCCAAGTATCTCGAGCTCAGGAAGTGCTCTTGGAAAACACAAAAATGTCACAAGTAGTGGGGATCAACTTGCTCACGATCCAATACTTGTGAGGGTCATAATGTGGGTTGCAGACAATTTTGCTAACCATTCATGAGGTAGCATACATGTAATCAAAACAACCAAGGCAAAGTTGTCTCAAAAATGGTCATGGTCTGAGGAGATAGTCAAGATCTCCATGGTTTTTGGTCGAGTCAATTTGAGATAGATAGTTGGTCCATTAGATGGACAGATGAAGGAATGGCTGAGCTAACCTTAGAAGACATCATGTCAACTGAGTGCTGCCTACATAGCCCCTATGTTGGAAGGGCCTCAGGCCAATGTAGTTCTCCCTAAAAGGGAGGAAGAGGGTTGATTATGGATGGGGTTGGACGAGGTTAAGCCGTGGTTAAAAGTAATATGGTTTGTCCATCAGATAGATGAACAAATGGATGTGGCTGAGCTAACCCCAAAAGATGTCATGTCATCTGAGTGCTGCCTACGTAGCCCATGTTTGAAGGGCCTCAGACCAATGTAGTTCAGGTGAAGAGTCAAAGTGATCAATGATTGGTTTTGGTCATGGTTAAAGGTAATATGGTTTGTCCATCAGATAGATGAACAAATGGATGTGGCTGAGCTAACCCCAGAAGATGTCATGTCATCTAAGTGTTGCCTGCATAGCCCTTGTTGGAAGGGCCTCAGACCAATGTAGTTCAGACTGGTTGAGTCAAAATGGTTGATGATTGGTTTTGGTCATGGTTAAAGGTAATATGGTTTGTCCATCAGATAAATGAACAAACGGATGTGGCCGAGCTAACCCCAGAAGATGTCATGTCATCTGAGTGTTGCCTACATAGCCCTTGTTGGAAGGGCCTCAGACCAATGTAGTTCAGGTTGGTTGAGTCAAAGTGGTCGATAGGTGGTTTGGTTAGGATGATGTTACGGCCTTTTCCATATTGTGTGATGGTGTATTCTGTAAAATTGGTTGAGTGGTCTTTCATCCCTTAGCAATTTTCCATATTAGTGATGGTGTATGCTAAAGAATGAATTGAGATTATTTATGCTTCAGCAAGGAATGATTTATGCTGGACATAAATTGTGTCTGGTCGATATTTTCCATGTGTATTGTTTTCCATAGAAACTATGTGAAATGGACTATGTCATGTCAGTGGTCTAAGAATTTTTGGGTTCATTTGGTTCGAAAGATGATTTGGTTGAATGTGACAAAGGTATGGATAAGAAGTGAAAGACGTGTTTCTCTTTCATTGACAAGGACCATAATGATAGCATAGGTAGGGGGTTGTTTAGAAACAAAAGCCCCATTCATGCATTACGTCATTGACCATTGGTTGTGTCAGAGAAGTAATCGGATCACTTGATGTTAAGTGAGCTTGAAATCCCTTGAGTATGTTGGGGTGATAGGTGTGATTATGTGATATGTGAGGGTAGGGTAACCCTTTGTAGTAGGGATAACTTTGCCCCTTTTATAGGTGACCCCGAGAATGACTATAGAGAAGTCCATGACTTTATAGTTTGTCAGTCAATTTTTTTTTGGTAGACTGATCGATGCGGGAAGTCTACGTGGGGATGTTGTTTTGTTTTGTGGTCATATGTGAAGCTGATCAATGTGGGAAGCTTCTGAGATAGTGCTATTTATAGCAATATTTAGGCATAGCCATCCTTCGAGGGAGTGGTCTATATTTTGCTTTATATGTTGAATGTCTTTGAATAGCTGTCCTTCAAGGGAGCAATCTATTTATTACAGCAATTATGTAACTATCCTTCGAGGGAGTAGTATACATTTATAGTTTATGACATTTGAATAGGCATCCCACTTTTATATATTTTTTTTGTTTTTGACTGAAATTTTGGTCATGGACTTGACTATAGAGGTTTACAGGGTTTCCCTTTTATTAGGACGAAGCATTCATGCTTGACAAAAGGGTTAACTAATGTTTGTAGGGTTGAGAGTTGAAAAGGAATAGGAATGACGATGATGGGAGGTTGCTCAAGGGATCAAGCTCAAGTTAAACGTCAAGTGAATAATTACTTGACTAATAGTAGACTAGTCGAAGATACAAGGCATTAAGGGGCTTAGGTTCTAGTTGGCCTTCGAGAGAGGACAGACGAGAAGTCCCTAATCTATGCTTGTGCATCATGATGTAAGGTCCGAGCCAATTAGGAGAAAACTTTCCCCTTTTGCTTCGTTCTGAATTGGTCATGTGTTGGAGATGAGTAAGAAGTTGGTTGATGTTTGGTCGATGCTTGGTTGGTTGATGTTTGGTCAATGCTTGGTTGATGTTTGGTCAAGGCTTGGTTAAGGCTTGGTCGATGCTTGGTCGAGGCTTGGTCGAGGCTTGGTCGATGTGTTGTTGGAATGTTTTGGTCGATGTTGGATGTGAAGTTGGTCAGGATGTTGGTGGCATTTGGGACAACACTGGACATAGTTGTTGCAATCTTGGTGAAGAGTGGGCCAATAATAGCCCAGGCAGAGGATGCGCTTGGCAAGTGAGTTACCACTAAAATGTCCCCCACAAACCCTATCATGGACTTGTTTGATGACATGGGATGTTTTAGTGTTTGTTAGGCATTGCATAAGGAGGCTGTCGAGACCTCGCTTGTAAAGAAGTCCCCCTAGCATGGTGTAGCAAGTAGTGTTCTTGATAAAAGCTTGCCGTCTATTGCTAGAGAGTTTGGGAGGGATGATAGAATATGTCAAGTAGTCCACGAGTCGCTTATACCAAGCGTCATGTGGACTAGGGAGGTTAGGAGGAATTTCCCCCAGTGATGATGGTCAAGACATGTCCAAGATAGAAATCTTGGGTTGTGTTGGTTGAGAGGTCTTGATGAATAATGGATATGTCAAAGGTGTAGAAGTTTGGTCTTTTCCTTTATTCTTCATAGTTTGGGGCCTAGTGGCCACATTAATAGTGTTGATTTTAAATAAAGGTTGAGGAGGTGGTTGAGGGACCATAGTCTTGTGTTGGGATCCTAATTTAGGTGAAGAGGTTCAAGAGGTATGAGATGGTGTTGGTGGTTGGTCAAAAATGTGGTAAGAAGAAGCCCCAATGTGAGGGGTGTCCTTTGCCAGATGTTGATGGATGACAGCCTTAAGGGCACAACAACACTTAGTGTCATGCCCCGATGTGTGATGATACCAGCATATTTTAGTGTCATCAAACCAAGGTGGTTTTGGTCTGAGAGGTTGGTAAGGCTTGATAGGCAGGAGGATGATGTTAGATGAATGCAATAATCGACATAACATTGAATCATAAGAACCCTTTAATGGGTTGGTGCTCTTTGTTATAGTAGAGGTTGACCATTTCTATTTAGAAGTTGTTTGGAGGGTTTGTTGTGTCACCTTTTTAGTTGGTGATATGGCCACATGTGAAGATGGCACGTTCTTGTTGAGAGGTGTTGGATGTGGGAGCAATCCTACTAAAGTAGATGGATGTGGGCCCAAGATGGATGGTAATGGTGAAGGTGGGGGCAGAGTTATCCAACGGGGTTTAGTAGCCTTCTTTGGTTTAGTGTGAGGACTACTATTGTGTGGGGCGAGGTTTAAGTCTACCATCACTTGTGGGTGAGTGAGGTTGGATGTAGGGCACACATCGAGAGATTTAACCTGTTTCGACATGGTAGATGACTGTAAGGGTTTGGATGAGGTTGCATGAGGTTGTATAGTTAGTCGTTTAAAAGATTGAGGTGATTGTGAGAGAATCATCACCGGATCTTCTTTGGTCGAAGTTGGCGAAGTGATAAGTTCTTCTCTCGGTGGAGAAGGAATTGGATAATGTGGTTATTTAGTTGGATAGAGCGTAGGGATGATCATGGCTTCCTTGTGTGTTCGAGGAGTAGAAAAGGTATGATCCCCCATTGATGATAAGAAGGATGAGGGTGAGGCAGTCGGCATTGGTGTCGTCAAGGCATCTTCCAATATGGGAGAGGTCAAGGTAGACTCTCCTAGATGAAGAAGAGGGGTAGATGGAGGACTAATAGGAGAAGAAAGCTCTTCTACCTGTGATGGACAAATAGGAGAGGATGGCTCTTCTACTTGTAGTGGATAAATAGATTGAATAACCTCTTTGAACTGTGGGAGAGGTTGGTTAGGAATGGAAGGCAAAACCATGTTAACTATGCATATATTACGCTCTTGGGGGTCATCGACCATGGTCTGAATGTTATTTTGACTGGGGGGATGATTAGGGAAAGGTTGTCTAAAGATGTCCAAGTTTTGGTTAGGTAGCGCATTTGGGTTGTCCAAGACAAAATCACCCTTATCTAACATGTCCTAGATAATGTTTTTAAAGGTTTTGTAGTTGTCTGTGTCATGACCCTTGACACGATGATAATTGCAAAAGTCATTTTCCCTGTACCATGCAGGGATAGTTTTTTAGGAGTCAAATTGGGGTGGTCAGATTTGAGGGAGATTGAGGACCCCCTGCTTGGGGATTTTATCCAAAACAGAAGCATATGATTCTCCTATTGGAGTGTATTGACGCTGTATATACCACTGTTGGAATTGTTTGGTGATGCTTTGTGATGTGGAAGGTTGAAATTGATTGGTTATGGTTGATGAGGATGGTGATCTAAAGACCACAGCATTTTCCACTCCCTTAGGTTTGGAGTGGGAAGAAGTAGATTTGGATGAAGAAGGGCCATTGGATTTTGCATTGTTATTTCGCAATTTGACCTTGTCCTCTTCGACTGTGCAGAGTTTGAGCTTTCGAGCCATGGTGAAAGCTTTGTCAAATGTGCGGAATGTTTGGACCTACAAAGTAGATGAAATGTGTTTGGCACATGATCTAGAGAAGAGCTCGATGAGCTCAAGTTGAGGTAAAGAAAAGGAGAGTTGGTTGATTAAGCCTCTCCAACGGGCAACAAAATTAGTTATTGATTCATCGTCAAAACTGTCTGATAGAATATAGGTCCGTGATGGAGACCTTTATAGTTATGTTAATTGAAAAGTGGTCAAGAAATAGTTGGGTGAGTTGAGTGAAAGAAAAGATAGAGTGACTGGTAAGAGAACTATACCAATCAAGGGTGGCCCCATAAAGCAACATGGGAAATGTGCATAGCAATAACGCATCATCATGTGCTATAAGGTAACAAGCGTGTCTAAATGCTCGTAGATGTTGATGTGGGTCCTCCTTACTCTGAAAATGAGTAAACTTGGGGAGTTCCCACTAATTTGGATATGGTCAGATTGGGACTGAAGGATGAATGGGTTCATTACAAATTTGCTCATATGAGAGAGCATTTCTTGAACCAGAAATGGATGTCTCAAGATTAGACATCTTATCCATCAACATCTTGATTAGATTGGTTGATGAATTTGCAAGTGGGTCACCCCCTAGGTTGTAAGGTACCTGGAAGGTGTTAGGAGGGGTGTATGACGTAGTTGGTTGTGCTTGTATAGGCGTAGCATATTGGTAACTAGTCATTGGGACTGATGTTGAGGTCAAGGGGGCTTGTGTCACCATAGGTGGTTGAATGGCAACACTGGTAAAAGGATAGGTAGTCACTCCCATGTTTATAGGTGCAAGAGTGTATGGATTCAAAACAATCAAGTTCTAAAAATGTGATGAACTTGGTTGAATTGAAAAGTCTCATGTTTGGCTCTTAGCAAGATAGTGTTGGAGAGCCTTGATGTTATGGTCAAGGAATCTCTCAAAATTTTGATCCCCTTCAGGAACAATTAGAGATTGATCAGGGGTTGACTAGATAGGAAAATATTTAGTGTCTGAAGTACACTCCATTAGGGGACTTGATATGAAAGGTGAAGGTGGAAGTGGTTGTTGCCTTGTGTGGTCAACAAGAGTTTCAGCTTGACTACGTGTCAAAACCATTCAAGGCAAAAAAGGGTCAAGTTCCAGAAATTGTGTTTTTTTCAGTTTCAAAAACATAGAATGTGTGTATGACAGCAATAAAGTTAGGTTTTAAGCTTGTTATTTTGGAAGAAGTTTTGTTGACAGTGACCGACATCGGTAGAAGAACTGATGTCGGTGAATAAAGTTGCTGATGTCAGTCAGATAACTGACATCGGTGAGGAATAGTTGCCAACATTGGTTGGAAAACTAATGTCAGTTACTGTGTGTTTCTAGAAACTGAAAGTTTTTAGAAGAAAGAAGAAAGTCTGAGCTGTCTTTAGATCTCAGAATGCGACCTTACCAACTCAAAAAATCAGATACAAACATAAAAATAGATGAAGACAAGAAAAATCTAACGTTAATTCCTAAGAATAAGTTTTAGAGTCTCATTGGCTTATGCCTTAGAAGAGTGTGTTTGGGAAGTTGGCTTTTAGAATGGGTCCTAGAAGAAGCAGTCTAAGGTTGGTTTCAGGTTAGTTTTGGTGCTCAAGAGTCTGTATTAGGTTTCGTACGTGGCCTGGTGCTAAGGAGCAAGCTCTCCTCACTTCATGAGCCTAGAGATAAGCTGGGTCACTTAGCCAGTATATACTTCCCCTAAGTTTATACTCTGCCAGAGAATAGAGTGGGCTCTCCCCTTGGTAGTGAAGTCCAAGTGGGATTGCCAGGAAGGGTAAGGTATCCGCTAGGTGATGAAATCCTAGTCGGGCCTTATCTCAGGTATGTTTAGATGTTTGATTGTGAATGTAGTCAGGTCATGTAACATAAGTGCACTACACTTTATTCATAAGCATTTTAGATAGGGGAAAGATGTAGGTTGCTTAAGTGATAGGTGTGAGAGCCTAGGATTAGAAGGTTAATGAGTGAACGTAAGAAGGTAAGTGACAAGTGACAAGGATAAGGATATCAATTAGAGAGGTGTATCATGACTATCAAAAATCATGTTTTCATTATTTTAGGTTATAAAAAATGTCAAAAAATCTAAACTAGTTATAATAATATAGTGAACTCCTAATTAATAGTTCAATTTTAAGACAATTAAGATCTATACGCTAACTTTAAGAAGGTGTCATGTTTTAGATGGACATTTGTCTAAGAGTACCTCATGACCTATTTTCGTGAATTTTAACTAAATTTTAAGCCTTGACATGTGGCTTTATGACTTTCTAACTTCAATGCTTCTATCTCCTCTTGTAAGTTCTATATATTCAAACCATTTTGGCATTGTAAACAATCCATAATTGGTATGATGAAGCCCTGCTAATTTTGACATTTTTTTTGCCTTTGAAAAATGTTTTGAATTTCATTTATTCTTTGTAAATCATTACTAAGTATGTCAAGTATTATATTTGGATGAAAAGTGATGAATGTCTTGTCCTTGCTTACATTATATTCTTGTATGCATTGTGTGAGTAGTATCATTTCTTCTAACAAGTCCCATGAAGTGCAACTATTTTTTAAGGTGTATTTGAAGTGTGAGAGAGATTAGTAGTGTCTAGGATCAGACCTCCTTTTCACCCACCTCTAGATATACATAGCAATCTAACTCCATGTAGAAATACTTATGTTAGAAGGACATTGAGTTGAGGTCTGTTTTAGTAGTCTTCTTTCTTAGTGCAAATTCAAGCATTTATGGAGTTATCTTTGATGTATCACCTTCATTAGTATAGGTTGATTTATGTTTCCTTCTTCCCTTTTTACCTCCAATAATGATTAGACTAGTGTAGTATGTGAGATTAAAATATAGATCAAGGGAGCTGCCCCTTTCAAATCTAAATATCTATCTCTTGTAGTAGCTTGTCTATTTGTAGATATAGTTCTATGTTATCCCAAATTTGAGAATGTCTCCTTAACTTCTCTAGGGTGTAATTTTGGGCTATAATAGTTTATATAAAACTAGTGTATAGATTAGATAATACATGGAATGATATTTTACATTATCATTATGTTGAGCTAGAAGTTCCCCTAGGGATTTCTTAATTGTAGATAGATACAGTAGAAATGGATTTTATAGCATAGGTGGTAATAAAATAGGCAAATTAGCAATATATTCCTTTAGGTGTTGGAAGGATTTTTGGTAGTCTTCATCCCAATCAAATATGACACCCTTATTGAGTAAGTGTGTAAATAGATGGAATTTGTCAACCAATTGAGATATGAATTATCTAATAGATTGAATATTTCCTTACAAACTATATATTTGCTTCAAATTATAAGGTGGTAGAATTTTAGCAATGGATCGTACATTGGTAGCATCAAATTAAATGCATTTGTGAGAGATGATGAAACCTAGAAATTTTCTTAAATTAACACCAAAAAAACACTTATTAGGATTAAGTATGAAATTTTATTCATGTATCCTCTTAAATATTGTTCATAGTGCAACTGGATGATCAACATGGGTTTTTTATTTACCCAATATGTCATCGACATATTCTTCAACAATGTCATGCATCATATCATGAAATATGATTATCATGACTCTTTGGTATGTGCCCCTAGTGTTCTTGAGACCAAATGGCATAACTTAATAATAAAATGTTCCCCATGGAGTGGTGAATGTTGCCTTATGTTGGTATTCTAGCACAATTGAGATCTGGTTTTATCCTGAAAATTTATCCATTAATGAAGTCATTTAATACTCCACTATGGAGTCAACTATCATGTCAATTTTTGGTAGAGGAAAGTCATCCTTGGGGTAGGCCTTATTTATGTCTCTAAAATTAGTAATAATTCTAATTCTTTCTAGCTTCTTATTGACTAGCACAACATTTGATATCCACTCTAAGTAGTCGATCAATCGAATACATATCATTTCTAAGAGTTTTTACAACTCTTAATTTACTAATATAGAAATGCAAGGATGCATCTTATGCAATTTATATTTCATAGTTTTTGAATTAGGATATAGAACAAGATGGTGTACAAGTAAGGTAGAGTCCAATCCTAGAATGTTTGAGTAGGCCCAAGTAAATATGTCTATAAATTCCCTCAAAAGGGATGTAAATATTTCATGCTCCTCATTATTGAGGTACATACCTAATTTGATCAATTTCAATTCATTTAGATTCTCCATGTTGACTTATATATATCTTCTACAAGAATATTCAAACCATCATCTAGAATGGTTTGTAGTGATTTGAATTACCCTGTAACTACAAAGTCCTCTATTTGGAGTGACTCTTCAAGTTCTCCTAAACAAGATGATTTAAAATCTCCCAATGGTAGGGATGGACATGTTAAAAACACTATTTGGGAACTCTTGAATAATTTGGTCAAAGGCATGTTATTCTTCAAAACTAAACTTAAATCCAACAATAAGTTCATCCTTGGTGTTCTTGTAAGCTATGTTTGAGGAAGGGTGAACACCCCTCATCTAATGGCACCTAAAATAGGTTTTCACCAGAAGAGTAGCCTTTATATATACTTTTACCCTAGTTTAAAAGTGCCTTAAAGAGGTTTTAGTTTTGGGACCTCAATGTTTTATTTGTTTGTTTGTGGCTAAGGGTGTTCACCCATTCTCCAAACTAGGCTACATGATCTAGTTTGATTAAGAACCCTTATTTGTGGTCTCCCAATAGAACATTATCTCTTACGCCTAGAAAATCACAAAAGGCCTCATCATTCTCAATATTGTCTAAAGGCACTATGGATTCATGTTAGTCCTAGGATATAAGTTAAGGGTAGTATAGGGGAAGCAAATTCTAGTGAATAACTAGGATAAGGGTCAAATGGCATGGGTGTCAAACATATTGGTATTGGCAAGGTCTTTGTAAAGGATGTGATCAAACTCTAAATTTATATTGACATCATCATCACTAATAGTTAGCATTTAAACATGAATAAGATACATGGGGTCACCCCTAAGAGGTTTAAATTTGATACCATAGGTTCCTTTATACTGAGTAATAGAGATTAGCTCAAGTGTATCCTATTGATTCAACCCAAGGCCTTCTCCTTCATAGGTTTGATTCTCTATGATCTAATCAAGTATGGGATATTTGGAATTTTTGTAACAATTGGACAATTTGTCATTCTATAACTAGGTTTCATCATTTGCAAGTGGGTCCTCTTCTTGGCTAGTGACTAGTGTCAAAATGATAAGAGGTAGACTATGAATTTTTGCATTTCCCTTTCATTTTCATTCTATGAAAGGCATCTTTGCTCTAGGTCTTCCAAAGTACTTGGATTTTTATGGAAGCTTAGCAATGTGAAATGTGTCATGATTCAAATACTCTCCTAGGCCATTGGCTAAGATGGTAAGGTGATTTAACATTTTAAGATTTGGGATATGGGAAGATGACTCAAGGGTATCTAAGTCTTGTAATTAGCCTTTGGTAAATCAATAAGTATTTATTTTACTTTGTCCTTTTTATGAACCAAATATAGGCCAAAATGGTAGTTATAAATTTTTACTCTACCTCTAAATGTTTGTAATGTTCATAAAGCTACAAATATCTGTTGATGGTTACCTCCATGCCAAAATGAGAAAACTTGAGACACTGGTGTAATGTTTAAGGGATTGCACGAATCTCATATATTTAAGGTCTACTCAAGATCATATTATAAGATAAGTCAAGGTATAACACATGGTAAAGGGTATTGTGGATCAAGGGCCCAATGATAACTAGCAAGCTTATAATGCCTTGTGATTCTTGATCTTCATTGATGTAAGCCTTGATAGTGATTATTTTCAGCTGGAGATCAATTTTTATATATCTGAGGTGCTTTATGATCTTTAGAGACATAATATACAAGCCCAATCCATTGTATATGAGGACACATTTCACTTTATGTCATGTTATGATAACTTTAATGTACAATGGATTGTTATGGAGAGGGTCAAGGGACAACATATCACTTTGTTAGAAGGTTAACTATTGTCTTAGGGCTAGATATCCAACCAAAGCTTAGAATTTGTTTAGGTTTATGTCATTTAAAATTTGGGAATGGCCTAGGAATTCTATTAAGATTTTTCTTTGGATAGTAGACTTATGCAACAAATCCAAAAGGGTGATTTGTGTGGGTGTCTTTTGAAGTTGTTCCATAATATTGAATGTATTTTCCTTTACAACATTAAAGACTTGTCCTTAGCCATAATGGTGGGTTGGATGGGTTCAATGGCAAGTGGTTTTAGGCAAGTAATGGTAATGTTTAACCACTGAGTTGTGATTTCATAATTAGGATTAGATATAGGACCATTGTTGTTAGAAAATGATGGTGGAGGGGGGCCACATAGGATAAGTCTCAATTATTGGTACACTAGTTTTTGGTCATAGGTCAATGATGAGTTATTTGTATAAGGTCCAAAAGTAGTAATTTCTACTTACTAGTGTGCCTATTTGTGATCATAGATCAAGGAGTGATCAATAGCATAGATGGGTTGATTAGAATTGTTTATTAATAGTCATATTCTATTAGTACTTGGTTTTGGATTAATGGTGATGGTGGAAATGTGACCTCCCACAATATGACCTATAACTTTGTTATATTCATGTGTAAATATGTGGCAAGTTTACTAGGTATTAGAATTATTCTAGCCTTAGTTATGTCTATTTGATTTATTTTGTTATATTTATTGGTAATATTGTTATTATTATGCCTATTGATACTATTATTGATGTTACTCTAGACTTTTTTGTTGTTGTTATTGGTTATTATTGTAATGTTATGAAAAAGGCTTTTGATAAATACCTAGGTTCTAATTAGATGTAGATGTTTTATTATCCAATGTAATCTCCCCATTTTCCAACATATTTTAAATGAAGTGTTTGATTTTCACACAATGGTATAGATTATACCTATGAACATGATGGTATTCACATAGCTCATTCTCTTGGTACCATTTTGGATAAGGAATGCCCTTAGGATAATGCTTCAAAATTGGTCAACTAATCATATTAGTAGAGGTTAGTTTGTAAAATATGACTTCAGTAGGTTCTCTAAGCTCACTAAAGACTCGATGAGTAGGCACATTTTTCTTTAGAGGATGTGTTTGCAAAAGCAATGGTTGCTTCATTTATTTGAGCTAGTTTAGGTTATTGTGAATACTATGCTTACTAAATGGGTTACTAGTGGGGAGTAAATTTTGTTGAGTTATCGAGCTAAAAGCTTCACTGATGAGCTAGATTGAGGTTGTTGAGTTTACACAATAACCAACATCAGTTACACAGTCGACTGGCATCAACAGTATCACCAACATCGGTCAGGAATAGACAAAGGACCGACCGACATCGATTAGGGGTCGGCCGACATTGGTCACTTGTAGACCGACACTGACAACTGTGTGTTTGCATGCATTCTAAAATTAGATTTGTTCTAATTTTAGGAGAACAGTTGGTTTGCATGTAAAGACTAATTTTAGTCTTGAGTCTATTTTTTCTAATTACTGTTTGCCTTGGATCCTATTTAAGAGACCCATGGGGCAGTATTGTAATTAAGAAGAAATAAAAGAGGGAATAACAACTCGGTTATTGAGTTGATTGTAATTGATTGAGAGAGAGAGAGAGAGAACTCTTGAGAGAGAAATATTGTACACCCAAGAGGTGTGGGAAGAGTGAGATTTCTTCATTATATTTTGGAAGAGTTTAATGCAAGATTGGTTGTTTCTTATATCTCCTATTATTTGTTGTTTCTAATTTCTAGTTACTTATTACTTCTGGGTTAATTCCGTGTTTAGTTGCTTATACAAAAGTAATCAATTATACTCCAAGTTCCTAACAGCTAGTATCAAAGCGTGTTAGTGTTTGTTGATTACAAAATTCACTCACAGGGGTTTCTAATTGAGTGGGAATAAAGCAAAGGCAGAAGAAAGTAAACTAAGAATGAAAAAATTCAATGGCAAGAATTATCAATTATGGAGGATGCAGATAGAATATTATTTGTATTAGAAAGATCTATACTTACCATTGGGTGGGGTTGCAAGCAAGCCCACAGATATGGAAGATGAAGAATGGAATGTTCTTGATCGAAAGGCTCTTGGATCTATAAGGTTGAGCTTGGTATCTTCTGTGATTTCCAACTTATCACAGGCAAAGACAATGGTAGAGCTAATGGATAATTTGGCAAATTTATATGAAAAACCCTCAGCTTCGAATAAGGTATATCTTATGAAGCAATTATTTAATTTACAAATACAGGAAGGTGGATCTGTATCTAGTCATCTTAATGATTTCCATGGAATTGTAAATTAGTTAAATTCAATCAAAATAGTTTTTGATGATGAAATTAAGGCTCTCTTATTCTTATGCTCATTACCTGAAAGCTGGGATAGCTTGGTAATGGCAGTTAGTAATACTGCATCTACTTCAAATATCTTGAAAGTTGATGATGTTTTTAGTGTAATCTTGAATGAATAAATTCACAGGAAAAGCACAGGGGAAACATCAGGTAATGCTTTAAATTTTGAAAGCAGGGGAAGGAAAAGAGAGAAGGGCAAGCAAGGGAAATCAAGGTCAAAGATGGGAAGAAGATCCAAATCCAAAAATGGAGGTATAACCTATTGGAATTGTGGAAAGAAAGGGCATGCAAAGAAAGATTGCTAGTTGAAGGATAGCAAAGAAGATCAGCATGAAGGTAATAAAGAAGCAGATGTTGTAGGTATTATTGCACAGGATGCTCTTACACTTTCTTTGGATGATAGAGTAGAATCTTGGGTGTTAGATTCTGGTGCCTCTTTCCATGCAACCCCAAATAGAGAATTTTTCCATGATTATGTCTATGGAGACTTTGGAAAATTTTATTTAGGGGATGGTGAGCCTTGTCAAATGGTTGGCAAAGGGGAAGTGCAGCTGAAATTGCAGAATGGCAACACATGGGTGTTGAAGGATGTCATGCATGTCCCAGTCCTGAAGTGGAATTTGATTTTTGTAGGAAATTTGGGTGATGAGGGTTGCACAATAACTCTCACAGTTGAATCTTGGAAAGTTTCCAAGGGTGCACTTGTATTAGCTAGAGGTAAGAAAGTAGGTACACTTTATCTATCTACTTGTATTACTAATTCTCCTTCTATTTTATCTACTTCAAATGTAGATGTAAATATGTGGCTCTGTAGGCTTGGTCACATGAGTGAAAAGGGAATGCATGTTCTTAAGTCAAATGTTAAAAACTAGAAAGCCTTGGTTTTCAAGGAGAAGATGATGGACAGAGATCAGCTCAAGAGGTTGAATAATTCTGAGCAGGGTAATGTTGATTTGGACAAGGTTATGATCTAAAATGAGCTCACAGGTAAAAATCATCACTCACAAGAAAACACAAATACTGAAATAGGTCAGGTAAGAATCAACGTCGATCAGGCAGGAACTGACGTCCATTTGGTGGAGACCAAAGTTGGTGATGTCAGGTAGGTGGAAATTGACGTCGGTTAGGTAAGAACCAATGTCAATCAGGTCAGTCACATGGAACTAACATCAGTCGAGTGTAGACTGAGAGATGACCAGGATCGGTCACTGTTAAAATGAAATTTGGGTAGATAGCAAGCTGTCAAGGAGTCTCAAATGCCCATGAGGAGGTCTGAAAGGGTAAGCCTCAAATTCATTATTCCCCTTCTTTATACTACTTGTTGCTCATTAATGGTGGAAAACTAGGAAGTTTTGAATAGGCAATGCAGGTAGAATCCAGGAAATAGTGGGAGCATGGCATGAATGAGGAAACTGATTCCTTGGAAGAGAACCAAATGTGGGATTTGGTAGAGTTGCCAGCCATAAATAAAGCACTAAAAGATGAATGGATTTACAAGTTAAAGAAAGGAGAGAATGGATAGGTGAGACAGAAGGCCAAGTTATATGGTCTTGAGCAAGCTCTAGGATAGTGGTATTTGAGGTTTGACAGGTTTATGACAAAGCATGGCTTTAGTCAATGTCAATGTGACCATTGTGTTTATTTTACTAGGTTGGATAATATTAGCTACATTATCTTGTTACTGTATGTAGTGTATATGCTTGTTGCAGGGTCATATATGCAGGGAATTGTTGAGCTAAAGGTAAAAGTAGCTCAGACATGTGCCAGGAAGGATTTAAGAGGAGTAAAGAAAATCCTTGGCATGAGTATTTCTAGAGATAGGGAAAATAATAGGTTGATTTTATCTCAGGAGGATTATGTGAATAAGGTAGTGGAGAGGTTTGATATGCAGGATGCAAAACTAGTAAGCACACCTATAGTTGGACAGTTCAAGCTGAGCTTAGAACAGTGTCCTAAATGACATGATGAGGTTGGGTACATGGTATGTACTAGACCTAAATTTGCCCAAGCAATGGGAGTTGTCAGCAAGTTTATGGCCAATCCAAGAAAGGAGCACTGGAAAGTAGTTCAGTGGATTCTTAGATATTTGAGAGGGACCAGTATCAGGTATTTATGATATGGAGGGTCAAACACTTCTCTACATGGGTATGTAGATTCCGATATGGCAGGTGACATGGATGGTAGGAGAAGCACCACAGGATATGTGTTCACTATTGGTGGAATGGCAGTTAGCTAGATTTCAAAGTTGTAGAAGGTTGTTGCCTTGTCTACTACAGAGACAGAATACATTGTAGTCATAGAGGCTAGTAAGGAAATGATTTGGATGACTCAGTTCATGGAAGAGTTGGGAAAGGAGTAAGAGAGTTACATATTGTACAGTGATAGTCAAATTGCAATTCATTTGGCAAAGAATTCAGCCTTTCATTTAAAAACCAAATATATACAGCTTAGGTACCACTTCATTAGATAGGTATTGGAGGATGGACAGTTGAAGCTAGAAAAGATCCACATAGATAAGAACCCTACTGATATGTTAACAAAGCTGGTAACAAAGGAGAAGTTGAATCTTCATTCAACTTTTGTTGGTCTTCAAGATTGAACTTGAAGATGGAGAAACAAGCCAGAAACAAGCTAGAGGATGTTGTTGTATAGGTACAGGTGCAGTTGTTTATCTCCAAGTGGGAGATTATTGAGTTATGGAGCTAAAAGCTTCATTGATGAGCTAGATTGAGGTTGATGAGTTTACATGGTAACTGACATTGGTTACACAGTCGACCGACATCAGCAGTATCACTGACATTGATCAAGAATAGACACAGGACTGATCGACATCAGTCAGGGGTCGACTGACATCAGTCACCTATAGACTGACATCGACAACTTTGCATTTGCATGCATTTCCAAAATTATATTTGTTCTCATTTTAGGAGAATAGTTGGTTTACATGTAAAGACTAATTTTAGTCTTGAGTCTATTTTTTCTAATTATTGTTTGCCTTGGATCCTATTTAAGAGACCCATGGGGTAGTATTGTAATTAAGAAGAAAGAAAAGAGGGAATAACAACTCGGTTATTGAGTTGATTGTAATTAATTGAGAGAGAGAGAGAGAACTCTTGAGAGAGAAATACTGTACACCCAAGAGGTGTGGGAAGAGTGAGATTTATTCATTGTATTTTGGAAGAGTTTAATGCAAGATTGGTTGTTTCTTGTATCTCCTATTATTTTTTGTTTCTGATTTCTAGTTACTTATTACTTTTGGATTAATTCCATGTTTAGTTGCTTATACAAAAGTAATCAATTGTACCCCAAGTTCCTGATAAATTTCATGTGACATGTTGGTTGAGCTGATGGTGTTTTCACCATTTGGACATGGTGTGACTTAGTTACTCCATTTCCAATAACATTCTTATTGTGGTTGAACTACTTGGATTTTTCATAATTATTGGCTAGGGCTAGTATCAATGCTTGCACTTGGACTTGGTTTTGGTTTTGGCTTGTTCCTTGGTTTTGATTTTGATTTTGGTTTAATGAGGTGAGATTGATGATTTATTTATTAATAATTTTTTTGTAAATTAACAAACCTTTTTTTATTATTTCATTGAAGATATGTACACACTAAAGTTATAGATAGGATATTTCATTGTGTAAATTTTTGGTAAACATAGTAGCCAATTATTTATCTGGTAAGTTGTGGGTGAAATGATTAGCAATATCTCTCCATAATTTTAGATAGCTTCTGAAAATTTCACTAGCTTTCTATTTGCCTTGAGTCAAGTCTACCAATGAAATCTCATGTTTGAGATTGTAGGATAAATATTAAACAAATTTGTCCAAGAGGTCATTAAAATCAAATACTAATTTTTTGTCAATTTTAGGAATCACTCCAAAGGTTTTCCTATTAGAATCCAAGGAAACAAAAGGAGTATATAAATGTCATTTTAAGCCACTAGATGACAAACAACAAATTATTATGTTAAATGGGCTTTAGGGTATTTTTTACCCTTATATTTGTCAATTTTTAGTGGTTCATACCCTGGAAGAAATGGTATCTATAGATACTCCATGTTAAATGGGTAAAAACACATGCCATGTAACATGAAATTCTTAGTTTATTTCCCTACTTGAATGGTGGAAATTTCATCCTTCGTTTACCATAGTTATTCACCAACAAACTAGATGGAATATTGGCCTAAGGTGGAGGTTAGGAGGTCAAAGGTGGATTACCTTGACCAGGGTATAATAGAGGCATTTTTTATTATGGAATGTTGGTTTGGTTAGGGAACTAACCAATAATATGCATCCTTAGATTGGGATTTGATTATTGGAATTTTACACATTATGGTGTGATATTCTAGTTTGGATTCAATATATAAGCCTAGATTTGAGGGAATTATGGATGAGATGAAAGGATATGGCTTGGGGTAAATTTGTATGTCTAATGAGGTTGATTAGGTAATTATTTTTGACTAGTAAAAACTAGTTGAATAAGGGAAAATTGATGTAAACCAAGGCCCTATCATTCGATCTGTGTCACATTTAGAACGAAATGCAATAACTAGCTAATTGGTACTTGTTAAATAGTAGTACCTCTTAGTTATATGAACATTTATTGTGAAGTAGACATTTTTAAAGTGTTTGACATTTGTCACTGACCAATGAACATATTTTTTTTATTAGAAAACATTTACAATTCTAAAATTGTGTTAGTCTGTGACTATTGACATATACTTGTCACTACATGACAAGGTAGAACATTTATTACTCCTTATTGAGGTGGAAAAATGTTATAGCTCTACTATAGTGGTATATTGGATTGTTCTTGCTATTATGGAATGTTAGTTGTCACCTATTGAGGTGGATTAACATTCATCATGTTTGGTTGAGGCAAGGCACTAGTTTTCATTGATTACTTAATCTTTAAGGTTGTGTGATTGAATATGTAGATGGTTGAGGATTAGTGGTAACTTGTTAGGGTGTAGGAGTTCTTGTCACCTAATATTATGAACCAATTATGGTGTTAAATAAAATAACTTATTTTGGACTAATTTTTGGTATATTTAAACCACTTTGTCCTAGATTGGATGACACATGCATATTATCCACTATGTTTGACACAATCATCTACAAAGAAGTAGTAGCCACTTATTCAATAGCTGGGGTATTGAACATGTCTCCAACTAAAATTCCTTGTGTAAATGGGTCTATACCTAAATTATATTGACCTATAATTTCAATTCATACTCCTACTAAAGGAGATAAATTGACGAGTGGAGCATTTGACATGGCCATGTTATTAAAATTACATGCTAAGTTCAAATAGGTTTGATATGTTGTCTAAAATTATATAAAGTGGTCCTCCCTAAGGTCTTTTCCTATGAGAATTATAAATCAGTATTGATATGACATCAACATGAGAACTTAAGGATTACTATAAGAGGCATGTTCAATGGTTTGGTTACAAGGTATGTTGTAAGGCACTCTAACTAGACTAGGCAAATTTTCATGGGGGAAGTCTGTTGGAAACTTATCCTCTACCTTCATGGATTTGACTAAGACTTTGTTCTTATTTTAAAGCAAGTGATAATAAAAAAAATAAGGATTATATGTCAATGAAATCATAATGTAATATGATTGTTGTTAAACTTATTCTACAACTGATGGTATGCTAGTAAGGTATTTTATTATTTGCTATTGGTCCTACTCTGAGTATGGAGGCATGTTAAACAAATAGTGGGATAAAGGATATTATATTTTCCCCCCATATTGAGTATTTTAAGGAGGATAATGATCTATCTCATAAACTAAATCATCACCATAGGTGTCTTGAACAAAGTCATCTTATGTGACCACATTATCATAACCTAGATTATACATGGATCTACTACAAGTGTAATGAGACATATCCAAATCAATGATGAATTTTTCATGAAAAGGCCTAGATTTTTATAAAATCTTAAAAATAATTTCCAAAGGATAAATAGTCCAAACTTGGTCTAACTTTTTCTAATAAATGGAGTTGTATCTCCAAAAAGATCTATGCTAAAACTTGGTCTAAAACAATCTAACATCAAATGTTTTACACAAAGATTTCAAGTGGATGAAATAAAAATATAATTTGAAAATTAGGTGAAAAGTGTTTCAAACAAGTCTAAACTAGGTCTAAATAAAATAAAGTTGTTACGTCTTTTGAAAAATAAGGCATAAAATCTATGCTCAAAATAGGTATTTCTAGGTCTTTTGGAAAAGGCACAAAAGCTAGACTTTAAACAAAACATGTTCTAAAGGTATGAGTTTTAATCTAAAAAATTTGAAACACTTTGGAATAAAATAGGCATTAGGATTTAAACATGAACTTGGTCACTTGAGAAAATACATGAAACAATAGGCATATGAAACATAAACTACTTTCCCAAATATAGACACAAAAATAGTTTTAAATTGAATAAAAATTTAACCTAAGTTACACAACCCAAAATTGAAAGGAAAATGCTCTAAGCCAAAATTACACAAGGCCTAGATATAAACCAATCAATGTTTGGATCTAAATTTGTCACAGCTAATTATGAACTCAACTTAAAAGACTAGGCTTATTTAAAATAGATAACAAGCTAAATAAGAATGAATGTCATGATGGTAGTAGGTATATATCTAAAATGCACATGTGGTTTCGGTTTAAAAATTATAATTTAGGACACAAGGTAATAAGTCCTTGAAATAATTTGAGTATCATAAAAATTCTATCATTCTCTAAAGGTATGACAAATTTTTGTTTCAAGACTTAAAGGCATAAAAACTTGGAATGAATTAGGTAGCATAATGACACCTTTTCCAATCGAGTTCCACACACAAATAAGTTTAACAAAAGAATAAGGTAAAGGTATGGTGTCAAATAGCCCATATAACACCTCTTAAAATAAAGTAGTGATGTATAAACAAGACTCATTTTTGACATGGTATGACAAACAAATAGTTTATACTCAAGGCCACATAAGTACAAAAAGTATAAAAATGACATAAACACCTCAATGTAACATCTTAAATCCTAAAATTGATAAGGTTGCATAGTAATGTAAAATCCTATCAATATACATGATCTTGAGAGGATTTTTATTTTTAATCCATAAAGTAAAAGTGGGTGAAAACTAGGTTTTTTAGGCCCCCTCTTTTCTCAGGAGTTTGTATTATGATATATAACTTGAGGTCACTCGCCCTGCATCAATAGTATGTCTACAACAAGTGGGGTTGTCTAACTATTCATTTTCATTCATTTCTAGATGGTCCCAATTATGGTTAACACTAGAGATGTAATCACATCATTTGGATTTGCATCAACTAACTTGTTATGAAAAGGTCTTGTAATTTTCACAGCCACTACATCCATCAATTGATCAATATAGTGTGACGTCTAAGTTACCCCTATGTTTTGAGGTTAAATACCACTAATAGAGCTTGTTTTAACTTCTTAAAATAAGCATCCTAGTGGGTCACCCTCAATTTATATACCCCACCATGGAGTGGGGTTGAAATAATGTTGCTAGATGAATTCCTAGGTCAACGCTTCCCTAGAAAATTTGTGAAGAGGTGATGAACTCTCATTCACAAGCCAAAATGAATGAAAATAAAAATAAGAAGAATGACTTTAGGGTAATTTTGGGTTCACCCAAATCATTTTGATTTTGGGAGGGCCTTAATGAATTTTATTCCATTCTTTTGGACCAAAGCAAAAAAATACAAAGAATGAGCATTTTTGATCGGCCAAGTTTCCTAAAGGGGATGGGGGGAGAGAATATGCACATCACTTGAATTGATTAAACAAATACTTTTAACCATCAAGCATAAAATGAAAAACTCTTTTGAGTATGTAACTAATGTGAGAATTTATTTTTATAACACCAAAATGAAATATGTGATGAAATTTGATCCCATTGGAATTTGTTATTGAAAAAATTTAAAAATGAAAATGATTTAAGAATTTTTTTTTAAAACACCAATTTGAAATGTGAAATTTACAACTTATAATGTTTTAAATGTCTTTCTCTTCACCTTTGGGTCATACAAAACATGTTAGGGAGTCCTTGTGCTTAGAATCAAATCATGAGTGAATAAATGGCTTTCCAAATCTTGCTCTCAGGTTTCTAAAATTTTGCATAGAGTGCAAAACTATAGAAACACAGAGCAATATCACAATTTTTTCTAAAAAATCATAATTTTTAGGAGAATATCACAACTTACATGTAAAACATAGAGTTAACATAATATTTCTACTATTATGATAATAACATATAAATAAAGGCAATATAACTACTCATAGAGTCAAAATATCATAGAAATATGGGAAATAATGCAACTAGACTTGTAACATCAAATGGTTAGTGAGCATACCACTAGTAGTTAGGAAATATTATGAAAGTTATGGTGATATGATAATTTTCAGAGTCTTGATATTATAATATCATAAAATTTTGAGCAATATCATGATTTGTAAAGTCACAATATTGTAATATCATAATTTTCATTATATATAGAAATAAATAGTCATAAAATCATAATGGCTTAACATAAAAATGTTTAATTTAGTAGAAAAACATAGAAATTATGACAAAATAATGATTTTAAGATTAGAGATATTGTGCAATATCATGATTCTAGAGAGAAAAATCATGATTGCATAGAGAAACTCTGTGAATTCTAAAAAAATGTCCTTAAGCCTTCAATTTTCACCTATTTTGATCATCAAGCTTGAATTTTTACATGAAAATCATTAGGGGAATGTCTTAAAAGGCCTTAGGAGTAACTTCATGGGGTGTGGGTTTCATCAGATGTGCCAATATGTGGACAAGGATTTCAATAGAGGGGAGGTTAGTTTTGTGTTAGTCCAAGAAATAAAACTCAAATAAACACACTAAGATCCTAACACCTCTATCCTAGACACTAGGGAGAGCTTAGGTAATAATAAAGCACATGAAATAATAGTAAAAACATAAAAGAACACCTTATTTTACCTTCTATGGAGATTACAAAAGGCTTGTTGAATAGATTACTTAGCTTGTGCATCAGGAAATCTTCATCAATGGATCTTTGTTGGATTCACCTTTCCTTAGCACCTTGGCTTTGATTAGTTGGTTTAATATTTGAGCATGGTAACCATTGGCCAAATTTTTGCCTACATACAAAACTTTGCCTAAAGGGGTCCATGGTATGAGGAGCTATGTAAATTCGTATTCAAGTAGAGTTCTTATAGAATAAAGGATCCATGATGGATAAGAAGACCACATTACTTGCAAGGATTTTCAAAGATTTTAAGTTAGATTAAAGTGTAATCTAATTAATCCTTGATAAATGGGTCAATATTTACAAAGAAGAGGATCTAAATAGGTTTCATGGCTTTGAGAAGTTAAATTCTAGGTATAAGTTTCATGAGCCTCAAGGGATTCATTAGAGCTTCCAAATATTAGAAAAAGATCATAACACAAGTTTAAATGAACCAGATCATCATGAGGATGTCACATAGAAATGAATAGGTTGTTTCTCTTATATATTTTATAAGTTCACTTAGGAATACTTGAAGATCCAAAATATAAAATGGAATCAATGTCCTTAGTGACTTGATCTTTATTTGAAAATTTCATATTTTGATGAGTTTTCTATCTTAGGATATAAGCCTTCAAATATTAACTTTTAGAATGGAATGTACACATGAACATCAAATTTAAGCCCCAAAAATAACCATTTAGGTTTAAAAATACTTAGATGTTTATTTAGACATCAAATACATTTGTATGGATGTCAAATAATAGGTGCATTGATTTCAAAATTAAGCCATAATAAAAAATTATTGGGGTTCAAATTATGATGGTCACATGGATGTCAATGATGATCATGAAGAATTTAAATGATGGGTGCACATACATCTATTTTAAGACACAAAAAATAACCATTAGGGTTAAAAAATCATGTGATGGGAGCACAAAAATAAATTATAGTTGTGAAGATGTTAAATACAAGCATGTAGACATCAAAATTGGGCCTCATGAATTAGGCATTTGAGTTCAAATGGTGGGTCCTAGTAAAATCAAGAGCTTGAATTTAATCATGCATCAAATATATACAAAATGAAATTAATTCAAATATTTAGAGGATATAAATAAAATGATCATGTTCATTGGTACATCTAGATCTAATGGTACGAGTTAAAGTTAAGGATTCAATGTATTTTAGGGACCAATAAGGATAAGAATTTTGGCACAAATTGATAGGTCTGAGTTGGCAATTGACAACCAACAAAGGGAAAATCTAAAATATTTGATTAGTGGTTGATAAACTAATTTTTTACCCAAATTAATGAAGTTTTAAAAGAACCATGTCACCATTAGATATCGGTCAATAACAAATGAATTCATATATGCAATATGGTCAAGAATAAATTTATGTCGCCATTAAATTTTAGATAGGACCTATGATCAATAATTAAAAACTTGTCAACCATATTGTATGATTACTTAAGTCATGTGTTAATTACTCTTTTGATTTAAATATCCTTGCATACATTATCTTCTCATCTCTCACATGCTATAGAGTTAAAATAGGTCCCTTAAATGCCTAGTGTAGACCAAAGATTGGTGACTGAGTGTCAAAAAAAGGACCAGACATTGAGCATTATTTGCATCTATATATGGAAAATATGGGAAAAGCAATAAATATGATTGGGTTTTAATCTATAGTTAGACCTAGGTTTAGGTTCCAAAGTAGAGACATAATAGGTCTTTTGAGCCTCATTTATATTAGGGTGGGATACTAGCTCTTTAAATGATATAGATATATCTAGGAGGATATATTGACTATCTAAAAACTAATAAAGGAGATTGGTTTTCAGTCCATAATATATTCATGTCTAGGATTTTATAGTAGAGAGAATGCTAAGGAATAAATTTGATAGTTAGATTAGTCACCTAAGAAGACTTGATCATGGTTTTGTCCAACAATATGAGGACCTGGTATTCATAATGAAGCTAGGTGGAAGGTGTGGTGAAGTTCACATATCATATTGGGGGATTAGAGAATCATAGTGGAGCATTTAATTTTGATAAAATACTTTGGATATATTTTCTCCTTGAAATAATCATGACTTATCATCTACAAAGTAAATCCTCATCTTCTAATGCAGGTCTCTCATCCAATAAGATGAACTTGAAAACTGTTAGAGTAAATCAATTTTAGCTTTTTGATTGTAAACTAAGCCTGATTGGATAAAAATCATGGTGGAGCATCCCTTGAAATGTGGTAGCTCATTAATTTTTATCAAATGGTGTTCTCCTTCTCTTTACTCCCTCTTTCTATATTATCCCATTCTCTTCTCCATTCAAGGGTTCTTAGATTTTAGAATTCCCATCTTTTTGGGAGATAAGGATACTCATTGATACTCTTGAAAAAGGTTCTCATTTTATAAGGCTAAACCCTATCAAAATATTGTAATAACTACCTTTTGAAGTAATAAGATTAACTTTTTTCCTATCTCTTACCTTTGATTAGTGCTTAGTATACTTGTGCATGATGAATTCATGAAGGAGAATCTTCCTAGTTTATTTTACTTCTACTTTCTTCTTTTAAGGTGTTTTAAATATATTATAGGTCTATATTAGTGTTTTGTCTGAACCTATTCTATGAAATACTTATGTAAATAACAATATTGTGAGGTTGTGTGAGCTATAGTTGTCTTATGTTGATCTAGTGTGGGTTCAATCTCATGTGAGTCTCCATGTTTTTTGGTTCATCACATTTTAGCCTTATTAGGATCTCGTTCCCCCCCTTATAACCCTTTTCCCTATGCAATCATTAGTTTAGGTGAGCATTAAAAGGAATCCATCCTTCTCTAGAGGTTCAAACCCACCATAGGTTACCCATAGGCTTGGGTTGTCCCAATATTATAACTTAGTTAGAAGGAGCCTGAAGAACTCCTTTTAATGGTGTAGATTAATGCTATAACAATTTTTGGCATGACTAATGGTACCCAATTTTAATAAAATATTTATAAATTTTGATTCTAGTTTGATCAATTTATAGTAGTCATAGCTTCACAAAATAATATCTGGTGACTCCAAAAGAACAATTAACACTGATACAGAGTAGTAACTATCTTTCATGCTAAAGGTGACTAAAAGATCATATTCTAGAGGTATTTTCTTTGAATTGTTGAACTACCTTTAAATTTAGAAAAGAGATTAAGGTTTGCTAATACACACCCATATAAAGGTAACTTTGTTTCTAGATCAAGTCAAAGGTTTACCTCTACTAGAATATCTTTGTCAACCCCTTTTATTGCCATGGTAGTCCCTAGATATTTTGTGGCTTTTAATGGCCAAAATACTCTAGCTCTCCCTCATTATGATCCTATCATAGTAGAAGATCTCAAAATTATCCTTTATTTTACTAGAGACCAAGCTAGAACCCCTTCTGAACACCTCATAGATATATCTAACTTTTTCAACATTCATTATATTAATGAGGAAAATGTAGTAATTAGGTTATTATCCATATCTTTTAAAGATAAATATTTATATTGATATATAAACCTTACTAATAATTCCATTTACACATGGGACAATTATAAGAGGATTTGTGTTAAACATTTGAAGATAAAATTAATAATTTATCACTTATAAAGTAGTTAACTTCAATAAAAATATCCCCTCCTGAAGTCATCAAGACTTCAATACAAGGTTCCAAAAAACTTGGGATAGAATCCTAGTCTCTATTAAGCCTACCCCTAATTTTGAATGATTATAATATTTAAAATCCCTTAATAGTTACATTTCAATAATGATCAATCCTATGGGGGGAACACATTTCCATATGCATATGAGGTGGTAATCAAGGAAAAAAATTGTCTAATCCAAGCTGGCAAGCTAACACATAGGCCAACAATACCTTTGTTCCTTGAGATTAGACCATCTCCTATTTTTATTCCTACCATTTATTTCATTCATCCTATTCCTACAATTGTTTTTATACCCTCACAAAAGTAATAAAAGGCTTCCACTAGTGGATATAGTGATTCCCAAGAATAAAAGAACTTTCAAGAGCTTAAGAGCATGTTCCAATATTTGGGAAATGAACTAGAAAATGTTAAGAGGTAGAAAGAATTAAAAATGAATCACTAAGCCTCATATCAACCTCATAAACAAGCTTATCAAACAAATAGGCCACCTTATAAAGGAAACTTCCAAGGCCAAGGCTAAGGTCAAAACCAAGGACAAGGGTAGCCTATCTACAATAGATAGAGCAACTATAATCTAAATTTTCCAAGCAATTCCAACACCTTGGTCTCTATCTAAAATAATTTTGTTAAAAAAGCTACATGTACCATGCCTTAGAATTAGTCTTTTGTGAAATCCATTATCCCAAACATCAGCTTTAACCAAGCTTTCAATGATCAATGGCATTATGATGCAAATTATGGGTACAATCACGCCCTTATGACTCATAACATAGAGATGCCCATGATGACAAAGGAATAATATCCTTAATAATATCAAATCCGTAATCAAAAACTAGTCTATTATGGTGCCATAATGATTAACTATGATCAATAAGAGTGTTATGCACCCAATTAGTAGCCTAATTCTAGCCAGGCATACATCCCAGTGGTAGCTAATACAAGATTTAAAAGGAAGAACATGGATGGTAAATCGGAATAATTCAAAGAGATTCCTACCATTATTCCTTAAATATCAAAGCCAATTAGGTATTTTATTGTTCTAAAGGTTCCAATAGCTCTAAGGAATAAATATTATGTGAATACCTTTATTCCCAAAAACTCATAAATTTAAAGTAAAGTTGTGGCTCCCAAAGCAAAACTAAAGTTTGGTGGTTCACCCATCAACATTATTGAATAAATGAAGTCCAATATGAGTTTTCCAATGTGGGATATGATTTCCATGCCTATCTAGGTGTATATTCTTCAATAAATTTTATCCAAGATTAATATTATACTAGTTGCAGATAAGCCATCAAGCAAGGTGAATGAGATTTTCATCAATGCAACCATAGGACCAAATGAAGGTAAATCAAGTAAGGTGGTAAAACCTCCTCCTTTATACATTTCAATAATAATTAATTAATATATAATGCATAATTTATTGGTAGATAGTGGGGCTAGCACCTCAATAATGCCAAAATCTATATCAGACTAGCTTGGTCTAAAGTATGAGCCCTAATCTAATGGAGTGTTACAACTCGATGGTTCTTCCATGAAGCCATATAGTATCATTAAGGACCTCAAATTAACCTTATATTCTTATCCTAGTGTCTCAATGGATCAAGACATATTCATCCTTGATGTGCTTCCTCATTTTTCCTTATTCCTGTCTAGGGAATTCACATCAAATATTAGAGGTTATCTTATAGTAGACTGATCATACATGACATTTAGGAAAAGTTTTGGAACCAAGAAGTCTATTAAGATTGATCTCATTGCATATTTACACATAGATCCTTATGGGATAGATAGCATAAAACTCAATTGTATGATCATTGATGAAGATAAACATCTGGTTGGTCAATAATTAAACACTCACCTTGAGGAGATACCAAACATGCTATTGGATGAGTTATGGAATGAACATTAGTCATTTGATCCCTTAGAAGGAGTTTAAGAAAGATAAATGGGTGTCTATTATTTTCATGAATAGAATCAATCCATGCCATACCTCATTAGACTAAAAAAGGATCTTAGTGACTTATGGAAATTGTTCTTTGATGGTTCAAGGAGAAAACATGGAGTGGGTATAGGTGCAATGCTGGTATCTCCTTCAAATGACAAGTATTTATCTTCTTAAAATTTCCAATTCAGTCTCTCTTGCAATGTAGTAGAATATGAAGGTCTCATCCATGGCCTTAAATGGGCTAATAAGAGAGGAATCAAGTAGCTGTAAGTTCATGGGGATAGTGAGATAATAGTGCACTAGGCTAAAAGCTAGAATATCACCAAGAATCCTTTGATGAAGTCCTAAAAACATAGAGTGTGGGACTTGATTGAGTATTTTAAGGATTTTAACATCTAAGCCATACCAAGAAACTAGAATTAGCATGTTAATAGGTTGGTAGCTATGGGAGATCAAATTTTTTATCCCTAACAATTTGAAAAGCACCAAGGTGAAACCAAATGTCAAAATGGTGGTGAAGCCATCAATACCAAATAGTTAATCTCATTGGTAGGTCTTTGATAATGACAAATAAATTACTTGTTTCATAAAATAGGAAGTATAATTCTCTTCAATGAACCAACAAAAGTTTCAACATCAATTTGAAGAGAAAATAGTTCAATTGAGATCCAATAAGCTTCCTAAATGGCTTGTCACCCTTGAATGTCTTTTCAATGAGGGATATCATATGAGAAAATACAAGGTATTGATGTCAACCAATGAAGAGAACTATGAAAGAGTCCTTATCTTCAACAACATGCTCTTTAATCTTGGCAAGGTAAGAACTAGAGCTGAAAGGCATGCTTTCATAGAACCATGTAAATAATATACATACATATTTTCTTGGGATTATAGTTATCTAAGAGGATTTGATCCCAAGCTAAACCAACACACTATAAATCTAGAGACTAATGTCAATCTTGTTAGGAAAAAGTATAGGCCTATAAACCCCAAAATAAAAGAGTTAATGAGGAAAGAATTGACCAAGATGATTGAATACAAGATCATCTTTCCCATTAAACACTACTCATGGGTATAAAATTTGGTGCCTATGAGGAAGAAGAGTGGGGATATCAGATTATATGTTGAATTCAAGGATCTAAATAGGGTCTCTCTGAAGGATCACTACACTTTTCCATCTATGGAGCAACTCCTTTAGATAGTTATTGGTTCAACATTCTTCTCCCTCTTGGATGAATATTTAGGTTACAATCAAATACTGGTGAGAGAAGAAGATCAATATAATACTACCTTCACTTCAAAGAGGGGTAAATATGGTTACTAGAAGATGCCTTTTGGATTGTCAAATGTTAGGGAAACTTTCCAAAGAGACATGGGCATGGTTTTCTAAGGGTTGTTAAATCAAATGGCACTAGTCTACTTGGATGACATCACATTTTTATCCAAGAAGGCTAGTGAGCACATGGAACCTCTAAGGATGATATTTGAAAGATGTAGAGAGTATGAGATCTCTTTAAATCCCAATAAATATGTGTTTTCCATCTATAAAGGCAAACCTTTGAGTCACATTATATCAAAGGATGGATTATCCATTGACCTTGACAGAATAAGTGTTATATTATTGCTATCTCTACCTAAACACAAGAAAGGAATCCAAAGATTCCTTGGGAAAATAAATTTTGTGAGAAGGTTTATACCTAGTTTTAGAAACTTGGTTAAACCCATCACCATCATGTTAAAAAAGAGCCAAGTGTTTTCTTGGTCAATCAAAGATAAGGCAACATTTGAGGCCATCAAGTAAGATAATGCCCAAACACCCTCGCTCATAAATTATAACTTCTCAAAGTATTTTATATTGTATACCATTGTCAATATTGACAACATATCAATTATGCTGATGCATAAGAATGGTGAAGGACTTGAGCAACTAATTGCCTTTTTTAGTTAAGGGATAGAGGGATATGAGGTAAGGCATACCCTCATAAAAAATTATGTTTTTGTATCTTTAAGGAGCTAAATAAATTTAAACCAATGCTCTCTAATATTAATTTTCACCTTATGGTGTCTCATCTTGGAGTGAGGTATTTTCTCCTCAACAAGGACCTAAATGAGAAAAGAGTAGGTTGGATTACCAAGGTCATAAAATATGATGTGGAGATCAAAGTCACCAAAATATTAAGAGACAAAGTCTTATGTGATAATATGTAAGATGACCTTTAAGATAAAAAAAGGTTATTTTGGTGACACAAGATAACTCATAATCAAATGTACCTCCACTTCAAAATAGCTAGATCCATGAAATGACTCGTTTCTTGATGATAGGAGAATACCCTCAAGGTTTAAATAGAGAAAAACTAACGTATTTTAGGCTTCATTACATACATTATGCATTATTTGATGGTTTTTTTAGAAGGGAGCTTAATGGGGTACTTTTTAGGTTCATTAATGACAATCAAGTGAAAAAGCTATTAGATAAGTTTCATGATGGACCTGTAGGAGGCTATTTTGCTCCAAGAAAAATAGTAGCTAAGGTAATGAGAGTTTGATATTATTGGCCTAACCTATTCAAAGATTTCTATACATGGGTAAAAAAATGCCAAAAGTGTGCTTTATTTATAGGAAAATAGAGATTAGCATCTATTCCACTTGACCCAATCTAGGTGGATAAACCCTTCAAGAAATGGGATTTAAAATTCATGGGGATGATAAATCCACCTTCAAGTGTAGGTTATAAATGGGTGATAATTATAATTGACTACTTCACTAGGTGAATGGAGGTAATTTCCTTGAAATAAGCTAATAAGATAGCAATGTTGGACTTCTATGACAACATAGTGACTAGGTTTAGTATCCCAACTACAATAATTTAAGATATTAAATTAGTATTTGTTGACATGAAGATAAGTGAATGGGAACTTAATCTTATCATCTACCTCAACACATCCTCCAAAAACTACCCCTAAAGTAATGGACTATCAAATTATACCAACAAGAACTTCATAAGGATTATCAAGAGGACCATGTAAAAGAATCAAAGAGTGTGGTATACAAAGTTAAAGATAGCCTTATGGGCTAATAGAGTGACTCCCAAAATTTCCATTGGCAATTCTCCATATTCCCTTATATATGTAAGGGAAGCAAAATTACCCATTTCTCTTGAATTACCTACATCAGAGTTAGCACATCAGCTTGAGTTGATGGAGAGTGAGCCTATAAGCATAAGGATGGAGAAAATCATGGAGATTGAAGAAACTAGGGACCATATAATGAAGACATCAGAGTCACATCAAGCTCAAGTCAAGAAATCCTTTAACAAGATAGCTATATCAAGGGATTTAAAGGAAGGGACTTAGTCCTTAGATGGGACTCAAATAAGTTTAAACTAGGAAACCACACCAAGTTTGACATCTTGTGGAGTGGTTCTTATTTGATCCATGAATGTAAATAACATAATGATTTTTAGCTTGCCCAATTGGATGGATAGGTATTATGAATCCTAGTCAATGGAATTCATTTAAAGCCTTGTTATTATAAAATTTTACATCTATTATATGATATTTTAACATATTAGAATAGTTTTCTATGCTTTCCTCGAAGTGCTTTGAGAACATTTCCTTTCAACTATGTGTTTTCCTTTCAATAAGTTCCTTGATCACATTTATTTTTATTTTTCTCTTTTGTCCCCTTTTAATTCAAAATGAGGTTTCGGGAAGGACCAACCTTCTATCAATCTCACATCAATTAAGAGGAAAGACTATGACTCTATGCACCCAATGTATTAGTTCAAGGCTACTAGTCTCTTAAATAACAAGCATGTAACCCCAAGATGTCACTAGAAATGTTGGCCAAATTTTGGCCTAAATAAAAAAGGTTTCTTGGAAGGTTCCATGATATGAGGAGCTGAGAAAAGTCTTGGTCAAGTAGAGTTCTTATAGAATGAAGGATCCATGATGGAGAAGAAGACCACATTACTTGAAAGGATTTTGAAACACTTTAAGTTATCTTAAAGTGTAATATGATTGATCCTTGAAAAATGGGTCTAGAGTTACAAAGAAGAGGATCTAAGTAGGTTTCATGGTGTTTGAGCAGTTCAAGGTTAGGGACAAGTTGTACAAGCCTTAGGGGATGAGATTCTAAAGATGAAACAAAAGCTCATAGCACAAGTTTAAATGAACCAAACCATCATGAGGATGTCACACAAAAATAAACTAGTTAGTTCACTTATACATTTTATAAGTTCACTTAGGAAGAATTGTGGAGCCAAAATATCACATGAAATCAACATCCTTAGTACCTTGATCTTTCTCTACAAATTTCATGTCTTGATGATTTCTCTATCTCAAGATATAAGCCTTCAAATATTAACTTGTATAATGGGACTTACATGTGAATGCCAGATTTAAGCCCTAAAAAATAATCATTTGGATTTAAGAATACTTAGATGTTTATGTAGATGTCAAATGATAGGTGCATAGATATGAAAATTAAGAAATAATAAAAAATCAATGGGGTTCAAATTGTGATAAGAACATGGATGTTAATGATATTCACAAAGATGTCAAATGATGGGCATGTAGATGTGAATTTTAAGCCACAACAAATAACCATTGGGGTTCAAAAATCTTATGACAGGCATGCAAATGTTAATGATGTATGCACAAATGTTAAATATTGTCATGCAAATGTCAAATTTGGGCCTCATGAATTAACCATTTCATTTCAAATGGTGGGTCCCATCAAGATCAATGGATTGCATTCACTCATGCATCAAATATATATAACATGTGAGCAAGTCAAAGAGTTAGAGGATTTAAATCAAAGGCTCATAATCATTCATACATCTAGATCTATGGTGTCATTTAAATTCAAGGATTCAACATATCAAAGGGATCAATAAGGAGAAGATAGTTTGGCATAAATTGATACATCTAAATTAGCAATCAACAACTAATGAAAAAGGGCAAATCCAAAAGCTTTTGATGCAGGTTGATGAACTAGTTTTTAACCTAGGAAAATTAAGGTCTTTCACTAAATTTTGTCTATTTTAAGTCTAAAGAAAAATAGAAAGAAGAATTGGGATAAGTGATTAGAATGAACCTGAATTTGGTTTGCACATCATATCCAAACATTATGAGCACTCTTCTTTGGCTAGGGAGGAATACCTAAAAATAAGAAAGCACTACCACAAGATGTTTGTTAGTAGATAAATAAGTGGGTCTCCAAGCTATGCACTTGTTCTAGGAAGTGTGAAACTTCCCTAGAGATGACAGTCCACTTTTGAGAGGTAAAAAAATAATAAATAACTGAAAGAGAGGTAAAGAGAGAGTGAAAGAGAGATAAAATTACCATTATTAACAACTTGTACATATTAGAGAGTGATAAAGTATAGGTGAGGTACTTTATTTATGTTTTAGAAGTTATCTGGGTAGGTTTTGAAAAGGCTAGGGAATCCACAGTAACTAATGTTGGTAGGGGAGCGACCGATATTGGTTATACTACTGAGGTTGGTAGTGAGGTTACTGATGTTAGTTAGGCTACTAAGGTTGGTAGGGGAAATAATTATCTTGGAGCTTGCAGAAGGATTTCCTAGGTTTGGGAAATGGTTTAGATTAGCTCAGGGAGGTTGAGAGAGTTACGAGAATAATATTATGGCTTGGTTAAGTTTGATCAAAGGTTTGGTATGTCAGGTAAAGGGATAACAAGCAAGGAAGCTTTATAAATCCCTCATAGGGGTATAGTCAGAAGTGCATAAAGCAAGTTAGAGTAGATAGAATGAAATAGTAGAATAAATGTTTAAATGACCTATAGTATCAGTGATATACTTAGCTATGGTAGTTGATAAATGATAAGTACCAAGTTGATGGTACCTATCAGGGAATCTAAACATGAATGTCTAAATAGAGAGAGCAAGTGGGTGTTATTTGTCCTTAAGAGCTCACTTGTTGATTGTGATTGACTTACACAAGGTGATTGTAAGCTTGGATGTCAAAACTAGAATGCTAAGAGCTTGAATGAGGGTAAGAATCAATTTTATTAATTTTTGTTGACCTAAACTATATATTGGAGTTTGGCTTATATTATCGACATCGGTGATCCTACTAACATTGGTCATGGGTTGATCAATGTCAATGGCCCTAGAATAGGTAAACCTTTCTCTTTTTGGCCTATGTTTTGTTTTTGTGCATGCCAAGTGTGACACCTATGATAAAATGGTAAAAATAAGAGGTTAGGAAGTAAGTGGTTATTTAGGAATTTAGTTTAGAAGTGGGAATAAGTCCTGGGTAGTTAGCATGAGGGGACTAGGTCTTGAGGTGACTCATCAAGGGAAAATTAGTCATAGGGTGAGGTGGCCAGGTAAGGTGGTAATAGGAGTTTTTATTAACTTAATAAATTATTTTAAATTAATTGAATGTGTGAGGGGTAAAAGTATGGGTTAAGGAGATTAATTTTATTATTAAAATGGGCTGAGGGGTTTCAACACAGGGAGTTACACATGTTTGTGTGATGTAGTTTTGGTGTCTACATTTGCCCATTTTTGTCTTGTAATTTTACTAATATGTTTCAAAAAAAAAAAAGAGTTAGATGCTCCAAGTATTAGATGAGGTATCCCCCCTCAAAATGGGAATCAATGGAGGAGAAACCAAAATCAGGTACCAGTTTGATAAAAAGGTAATTGGGTAACTAGTGGATAATTGAGAATTGCTCCACATGGATAGGCCATAATGAGCTATAGTTGACAAAGTCAAGAATAGGCAAGGTTAAGGGGGACTCAGATAAAAGTAACCAAAACACAACTTGTAAGTGATAGCTGACAGAACAAATCAATCAAAGTTATAGCTCCAATAGTTAATGTGTCCTAGGTATTCAAGGTAGGAAGTGCCCCTAGGAAACACAAAAGGGTTAAAGGTGATAGGACAAGCTTTGTTTCCATCCACAACACCTAAAATACATGTGTACATAATATCCAACTACAGTAGAATATCCTAAGTGGTTAGTACAAGTAATGTAAGGGTGGTGTAAAAGGGTCAATGAGCAAGGAAATATTCATGATCTCTAAGAAAAGTCATTGAGGGTGAATATTTAAGTGATCTTCAATGTCATTTTGTCATGGTTGGGGGAGATATATGTGATCTCTAGTTTCCCTAATGTATGGGTAAGGTTATGTAAAGTTAGGGGGTTTTGTGTTGGGAAATAGTATTGGAATGGTGATAACATCGGTTAGATGTGCCAATATTAGTAATATAAATTGCCAACATCAGTATAACTAGGGAAACATTGCTGATGTTGGTAGGTGTAAGCACTGATGTTGATAGGTTAGGTAAAAAATTCTAACATCAGTAGCCAACCAAACCTGATAAAAGGGGTTTTAGTGGCCAACCAAACTCATTTACAACTTTATGATTGGAGAGAATAAATAGAGCTTTAGAGTGATTTGAGATGGTAGCTCAAGGAGGTGACCTAGTAGGAGATGCATGACCATAGGATCCAGTGGTGCTAGCCAGGAGGAGGTGGAGAGATGAGGTAAGAATCTACACTAGTTTGATTTGGTATTTACAATTTTTATGCTAAATGAGGGGTGGGGTTGTATAAAATATGAGTAGAGGGGTAGAAAATATATTAGGGTAGGTGTAGGATAAGTTAGGGGGATTTATGGGTAGGTTTTTAGGGGAAATGGGTAAGGGTGGGTTTGGGTTGTTTGGCCCTAAGGCTAAACCAGTCACTAACATCGATGAGGTCTATTAACATCAACCAACATAGCACTAAGGTCAATAGTTTCCTATTGACATCGATCATTACATAGACTGATAAAGTACTAACATCAACATTAATTCTGACATCAATGACTATTGAAAATTATCAAAATAGGAGAAAGGGTGAGTTTTGGACCTTTAGTGGAAGTAGTCAACTAGCCTAATGACTGACTAGCCTCAAAAGACCCTTTGTCATCTGAGTGTTGCCTACATATCTTGGTTTAGGGCCTCAAGCCAATGTAGTTATCACAAAACCTAAGAAAAATATCTAAAAAGATTTTTTTTAGGGAAAAATGTAAGTTGAGATACTTGGAGAGGTCTAGGACTTAAAATACAAGTCATAGTGTCAAGAGTCAAGAATATAGGTAGTGAGGCTTAGAATTGGAATAGGCAAGTAGGCCTAGGGTAGAGAGAGAGGTAGTGAATCCTAGGGTAGAGAGAGAGGTGGAGAGGTCTAGGACTTAAAATATAGGTCATAGTGTCAAGAGTCAAGAATATATGTAGTGAGGCCTAGAGTTGGAATAGGCAGGTAGGCCTAGGGTAGAGAGAGAGGTAGTGAAGCCTAGGGTAGAGAGAGAGAGAGTCAATGAAGCCTAGGGTGGTTAGTAAGGTGGGTATATGGCTGAGCTAACCTCAAAATATCCCATGTAAATTAAGTGCTACCTGCATATCCTAGTGTAGGGCCTTAGACTAATGTAGTTCTCCCAATGAGAAGGGAAAAAGGTGGTGATAGAGTAGATTAAAAGGGATGTGACTTGAGTTGTTTATTTATGGATGCAAGTGAGCACAGAGCTTAAACTATGAGATCATATGCCAAGGTTATTGACACACATGAGGAGGGGTGTCACTCCAAATGAGTGGGATCATATGGTAGCTATGGGCTTAGGAGGAGTGTGATGGTACTATCAAGTCACATGGGATGTGTCTCTGATGATAGCTTTGATTGAGAGGTGGGATCATACCACCAATACCTTCCATCTATTGACTAAGGAGTTGACAGTGACATAAGAAGATGTGTATAGGATTATATGGCTACCACTCTAGGGTGAGGATATTTTTATATGCTTGAGAGAAGAACATGATATATACATGGTCACTTTATATGGGGAGCATGTTAGTGAGGTAACTTACCACTCTATGATTTTTGCATATGAGCTTTCTATATGGTTGATGAGGAGTAGCATCATCTAAGCATCTTGATGATGATCGAGATCATAGTGTATGCATTACTAGATGTAGATAGAGGGAGATTTTTAATTTCTTTGATAGGTGTACTTATACAAATGATTAAGTAGCAGACTATTTTTACTTAGGGTCTAATATTTTTGGTATAGTTATATAGAGAGCTATAGGGTTTAAGGCTGCATTGGTAATACAGTTTATGTGTCACTTATCTTCTACACTATTGGGCATATGAGCACATCATGGTGGCATGACCACTAGGGTTACCTACCACTATCTTGGTTGACTTTAGGGTTGGTTTTAGATGGTGAAGATATGGGATGGCACAGACCTAAGTGGATGGTGTCATGCAAGACATTTCCTACTATAAGTTCATGATTGAGGGCTTGATCCCTATAGATATCTTATGGAGACTGTATTTGATAGACCTAGTTTTTAGAGGGTAGGCAAAGCAATTGGTTGGATTATAGAGCTCACTATGTGTTAGGGGGAGATGGGCTAGTGAGTTGGATATGGTTCTCATGGCATGGGTGAGGAGGTAGTTTGGTCTACTATAGGATATTCTACCTACCTTCCTTTGATATATGTAGGATGACATAGAGTCAACCTTACCATTACCCCTGGAGATCAATGGGCCATATTTTGTGGAGCTAATAGTAGGGACAAGTGTTAGGGACCTAGGATGTATAGTGGCCTATACATCTTGTTGGGTAGGGCTACATTTGGTGGTAGAGGTTAGGAGGCCACCACCTGATTTATAAGGGTTAATTAGAGAGAGGGATATAATGCTAAAATATCAAGATATAGTAGTACAAGCTTGATATGTAGTAGTGTAGGCTCGAGAGATAGCCCAGGCATAGGTTTTAGCCTTATAGGGGTATGTGGTGACATTGTAAGGTTAGATTGGGGAGCTATAGGGTCAGGTGACTACATTAAAGGGCTAAGTGGTCATTTTATAGGGTCAAGTGACTATAGTGATAGTAGAGAGAGATAGTCTAAGAGAAGCAGGCTAGGCTACTTCTCTTCTTCCACCACCATAGGGACTAGTACAAGTTGGGCCATCATCACATGTTATGGGTCCTCCATAGATTGTATCTATGTCAATATATTTGACTACCCTAGATGAGATTACTTACTATGAGAGGGAAATTAGAGAGTTCCCATAGATACAAAGATATTCAAGTTTTAGAGAGGAGGAGAGGTTGATGTCATGTAAAATAGCTTATAGCTCACATCGATGTAGATGAACAGAGAGTGGTGATGATACTACTTCCTCATGACCACATGGAGAGCCTTGAGGACCTTGAGTACTAGAGTTTTCTAGTTTTTGTTTATATATGTTACATGTGTACTAGCTTGTGAGTTGAAGATGTGAGATGTACATTTTGGGAGAGATTTATGATGTTATGATGATGTAGATGATAAACATGTAATTTGATCACATATTATATATATGAGATGTTCATTTATTTCCATGTGTTTATTTTAGATGTGTTGTTTGTGATTATGATGATGATATCAATGATGTTTATTTTATGTTATGTTAACTTAGATGTTAATGTTGATCATGTTATTTGAGTTTAGACTAGCCTTTCCAATTTATGTGATGGTGTATGCATAGTTGATGGTTAGTTTCATCTTAGAATTTTTCCATATTTGTGATGGTGTATGCTTAAAATAAATAGAGTGGTTATGTTAGTTTATTTCAACATTTTTCCATAGTTATGATGGTGTATGCATAAAATAAATAGGTTGGTTATGTTAGTGTTGGTATGACATTGTATCTTCATCTCAAATAGAGATATCAACATGTGATGTGGATGGGAAAATAAAGAGGCATAATGCTCATGCATTGGCAAAGATCATAATTTAAAACATATATAGGCTTAAGCAAATGAGCCTCTTTCATGCCTTATATCTTTGAACCATTATGTTTGTTAGAGAAGGATCATATTTATAGTATGTTAAGTGAGCTTATATTCCCTTGAAAGAGTATGAGGGGAAAAAGGGTATAATGAGGAAAAATGTTTAGATAGCATAACCTACCAAGCAAAAATGATATGTCCCTTGTGTGGGTGACCCAAGAGCTAATATAGGTAAATCCATGACTTAAAGCTTTTTTTATGTAAGCTAATCAATGCAAGAAGCCTACAATGGGATTTTATATAGGTTAAGGTTGTGCAAAGAGGTGAATATACCTCTACATTTGTTTTTCCATTTGAGAACAAATCTTGGCATAGCCATCCTTAAAGGGAGTAGTCTAAGCATTTTTTTTATTTTAAATAGTTGTCCTTTAAGGGAGCAGTCTATTGATAGTAGTAAAGGAAATTTATGAAATTGTCCTTCAAGGGAGAATTCTACGTTGAAAAGCATGACTTGAGATATTATAAACTTTTCAAATATCCCATTTGTTTGTTTTTTTAATTTTAAATAGTTGTTAGTCATAGACAAGACTATAGAGGCTTAGGATTTTTCCACTGTGAGGATAAAACTATACCCCTGTGTAAGTTATCTAACCATATAAGAGTAAGGGTGAAGAGGAAGGGAAATTAAAGTAATAAATATGCTCAATGGATGAGCTCAAGTTAAACATGAAGTAAAGCAATGCTAGTTTAACAAAAGAATGGTCATAAATGTAAGGCATTTAAAGGCTTAGGTTTTGATCTTCTTTCAAGAGAAGAAAATTGATAATTTCCTGAACCATACTTGTGAGTTATGATATAAGGTCCAAGCCAATTAGGAGCAAACTTACCCAATTTTCTTTTCTCCATGTTCATCATATGTTGATTTTCTTTTAAGATGCAATCTCCTATATTGAAATCTTTCTCTTTGAGGTTTTTTTATAAGCGCATTTGATACACTCTTGATATATTCGGAGATGGTTGAGGGCTATGAGATAGTGCTCATCAAGAAATTCAAGTTGGGCCAAACATTCTTGGTGAAAGTAATCATTAGTAAGTATATCATGTAGAGAAATGTGAAGAAAAGGAATCTAGACCTCAATAGGTAAAAAAACCTTTTTCCCATATACCAATGAAAAAGGTGTATCACCCATAGGGGTTTAAAGGCTAGTGCAATAATCCCACAAAGAAAAAGGAATATGTGTACCCCAATCCTTACCCGTATCAATGACTACTTCATGAGAATTTTAGTCAAAGTTTTGTTAGAAGCCTTTGTCTATCCATTATCTTAGGTATAGTATGGTGATGAGAAGCTTAATTTGATTCCAAATGCATCACAAAGATCTTAAATAATCTTATTTTTGAAATACTTGCCATTATCTATTATAATTTTGTGAGATACACCAAAATGATAGATGATGTGATGGTTAATGAAGTCAACAATTTTTTTAGCTTTAGTGAAGATGAGAGGGATGGCCTTGACCCACTTGGTGAAGTATTCAGTGGTAGTAATGATATAATGATGATGGAATGAGGGTTAATCTCTCCAATTATATCTAAGCCCCATTGGGAGAAGGGACAAAAGTATTTTTCAACTTGCAATGCATGACTGGGAATGTGAAGGAGGTTAGCATGTTGTCTACACTTGACATAATGTTAAACATAATCAGCATAGTCTTGATGAAGTGTGGGCCAATAATAACCAAGTCAAAGAATATGTTTAGAAATTGTGTAACCATTAAAATTCCCACCACAAATCCCATCATGGACTCCCTTAATAGCAAAGGGATTCTCAGTACTAGCTAGGCATCTAAGGAGAAGACCATCAAAACTTTGTTTGTAGAGAAGTCCCCTAGTATAGTGTAATGAGTGGCATGTTTTATTAAGGATTGTTTCCCATTATTAGAAAGATCAAGATGGGTAATAGATAAGGAAATATAATCTATGAGTTTCTTGTACCATAAGTCTTGTGGGTTGCTTGTTACATTTTTGACAAAGAGGATGTTAGCTGAGACATAGGAGGGCAATGTTTAGTGATGCACAGTGACATAGATCCTCGAAGAGGAGGATGAAGAGGCTATGTGTGAAGCAAGTGAATCCATCATGTCAAATTTTTTTTTTATAGATTGGGGAATAGTTTACAAGAGATAAGAGTCAAATTATCATAAGATTGGATCTACACAATATTTATACCATTGTAGAATTTCATTTTTGAATAGGTAAGAACCATTAACTTGGTTAACCACTAGCTAAGAATCACTAAAAATGGTTATAGATTTGATACCTAAGAAGAGAACTATATGAAGTCCTAGAATTAAAGCCTCATATTTGGCCATATTGTTAGTGCATTCAAAATCTAGTTTAAATGACAAAGGCATAGGTTTTCCCTCTAGAGGAATAAGAATAACCCCCACACCCCACCATGTTGGCATTTAGATCCATCAAATAAAATCATCATTTGATAGGGGATGTCATAGGTAGAGAGTGTTGTAATATATTCATCAAGGAATTAAAGGTTTGAAGGTTGATTTTTAGGTAAAGGCGTAACAACTAACTGGTCAGTGATTGTTTGCCCTTTAATAGATTTTTTTTGAATAAACTCAATCAAATTCAGTAAGAATTATGAGCCATCAAGATACACATTAGTTGTGATATGGTTTGGAATGGATGTATTTGAGAGGATCAATATGGGTGACCACATATGTTTTATGATTTAGGAGATAATGATGAAGCTTAGAGGTGGAAAAGACCAATGTAAGGAAAAGTTTTTCAGTATGGGTATATCAAGTCTCATAATCAATAAGTGTGTATCTTATGTAATAAACCACCTGCTCTTGATGTTGTTCATCTTGATGTGTAATCATAGCACCTAGATAATGGTATATTATGAAGATGTATAAGTAAAAAGGTTGATTTTCCTTAGGTAAAATAAGAATCGATAGGGAAAAGAGGTATTATTTAAGTGCATCAAAGGCTTCCTATAAATTTGTATTATATTGGAAGGAGATATAATTTTTGAGGAGATGGTGAAAGGGTTGGTAATGATTTGACAACTAGGAAATGTAGTGTCAAATTGACTAAAGTTTGCCTTGTAGGCTATGGAGTTATTTAATATTAGTAGGTAGAGGCATTTCTAAGATTGCTCTAACCTTAGAAAGATCAACCTCGACACCATAGAGAGAAATGATAAAACCTAATATTTTACTGAAAAGAACACCAAAGACACATTTCTTTGGGTTTAGTCAAACATTATATTAGAGGAGATGAATGAATATGTTTTTGAGAATTGTCAAATGTTCTTGATGAAGTTTAGATTTACCAAGTAAGTCATCCACATAATCCTCCATAATTTTGTGTAGGAGATCATAGAAAATGTAGGTCATGGTGCATTGGTAGGTTGCACTAGAATTATTTAGGCCAAAAGGTATGACACGATAATAGAAATTCCCCCATGGGGTAATAAAGGTTATCTTGTATTAATCCTTAAGAGTGAATAGGATTTGATTATATCCAAAGAACCTGTCCATAAGTGATAGCATCTCATGGTTGGCCATTAGATCAACAAGTTGGTCGATACTAGGCAATGGGAAATAATATTTTAAATATGCAATATTTAAATCATGATAGTCAGTGAAAATATAGATTCCCTTGATCACTTTTGTGATATGAACAATATTGGAAATCTATTACAGGTAGTCGATGGGTTGGATAAATTTAATATAAATGAGGCATTAGAGCTCTTCTTTGAGAAGGAGAGTGATATGAGGTTGCATTTTGTGAAGCTTATAATTAATAGGTTTAACATATTGCTTAGTGACAATGTTATGGGTGATTATAGAGGGGTCAATACCAAGCATGTCATTTTAAGACCAAGTAAATGCTTTGCTATGGTCATTAAGAAATGTGGCATAATCAGCTTGCTCAGAGGAATCTAAGGATTACCCAATCTTGAGGACATGAGGGTTATCATGGGAGGGTAGGTTGATGTCAATGGTTGATTCATTTAACATATCTTACATTTTAGATAGGATAAATCATTGGATATAAGAATAATTCACACCCATGTAGGTGAGAATTGAGTAATCGTCTTGACATGGGATAATGTTAATAGTGGGAAAATATTCATCAATTATTTTAGGATGAATGAGAGGAAGGGACCTTTTTTCCTTACCCTAACGATAGGTGAGAGGCCCTAAATGGATGGCATTTATTGAATAAAAATTAGGAGGTATAGATACCTCTGAATTGCTAGGTGATTATGGAGAATAAGGTGGAGAAGGAGAGATTGGTTCTTAAAAAATTAGTTTATGAGAGGTTTTAGTGAGTTTATTTGGTTCATCATATCCCACCCATGCCCTTTTTAGAATTTTTAATGGTGTTACTAGTAGGATATTGAAAAATCATATGGACACCTTGTTCATAATGACCCAAAATAAATCCTTTCTAGGAACACCTATAGAGATAGGTGTGAATCAATCTAGGGTTACTCAGGAAAGAGAAGTCACAAGTAAATGGTTATGGCAAAGAAGGTGGATTATTGATAGTGGGAGCTTGATCATTTCCCCCATATGTGAAATTGGTTTGAAGGTTAGGGGGCACATAAGGCATGACCATCCAAATAAGGGGATCATAAATTGGGTCCATGTAAATCCTTCCATACTCTTGTGGAGTATAGAACATGTTGAGAATCAACAAATGATATTCACCAATTGGCAAATGTTGAAAGGTCTCCTCTATGGGATCCTTATCAAAAATTTGTGTTTTTGATATCTATGTAACCATGCATCTTGTAGAAGATTCAGAAGCATCATGTGAGGAAGAAGATGTTTTAAATGGGATGAGAACATCATTGAGACTATAGGTCATATTACATATTTTAAATGGGAGTGGGTTAGTAGGTATAACATGTACAAGTCCATCATCCTCAAACTTGACACATCAGTGAAAAGTTGAGGGTGCACATACCATAGCACATATCCAAGGCCATCCAAGTAGTATGTTATATTGGAACTCCCCCTCCACAACATACAAGAGCTTAGGAATTGTGTGGGGACCTACATGAATATGTAAGACAATAGTGTCCACTATAGTAGCTATAGTATCATTAAAGGAACAGAGTACCACATCATTTTGAGATATGTAATTATCAAGAAGGGCTAGTTGTTTGTAGGAATGGGTGTAAATAATAATAATACTAGCTCCCCCCATCGATCATAACTCTCTTGATATGAGTTTGATCAATATATGAGGTAATAAAAAGGGTAGAATCCTATTATTTAGGTGTTGAAGTGAAATTTATGAATCACTAAAAGAAATCAAGGAGATGGAATTAAGGGAGCTGACCAAAGTTGAAAGAGGTTAGGGATCATCTGATTGTACCTCAATTTCTTGAAAATCACTAGTCAAAGCTTAATAGTGTTGAGATGAGCTTTGGATTAGCTCATATAAACACATTTTCATAGGAGTTTGGTGAAGTTGTTTCACCATTGAGCTTTGGATAACATCTGAAGATGTTGTTTTAGGAACACCCAAGATGGAAATCTTAGGGTTAGTAGGGAGAGTGTATTTGGTGAAGGGATGGGTCTAAGGTGTAGTGACCTTTTCCTTAGCTTTATCTTTTTGGTTTTGTGACCATGTGGCCACATTAACTATGTTGATTTGAAAATTTGGTGAAGGAGGTGGTAAAGGGGTTATGATGACATCTTTGGGTTTGAATTCAGGTGGAATAGTAGGAGGCACTATTGATGCCAAAGGTGGAATAATAAGAAGGTTAATGGGAGTATCATTGAAGAGATTATCAACATCAAAGTGTTACTGAATAACCATTGTGAGGGCTTTACAATTATTAGTATCATGTCTAGGTGAACAATGATATAAACACACTTGTATATCATCAAACCAAGATGGATTCATTCTAAGAGGACTATAGGGATTAATGGGAGGAAGAGTTATTATTGAATATTGCAATAACTGATGTAAGAAAAATCTTTGAGAGCCTACAAGTGGGCTCACACTTGTTGTACTAATAAGAGTGGACACCCTCTTTTGTTTCAGTGTTGGAAAGATAATTTTGCCTCGTGTCTTATTTGGTGATGATGGAGTTACATGTTTTACTATCACTTTATTAGTGTTAGATATGAGAGGCCTACTAGATGGAAAAGGCAAGGCAAGAGTGGAGGTAACTTAACCTTTTGTTTAGCTTGGTTAGATGATATTACAACTAAAGTAAAAGGGTGTGACCCCAACATGGATGGTAAAGTTGAGGGTTGAAGAAGGGATTAGTGAGATCTAGGAGGCTTAACATTCTTCTATATTTTAGGGTGAGAAACTCCAACTTTTGGTTGAGGAGTTAAATTTAATTTTACCTATGGATGAACTAAATTAGAAATGGGGAGTACAACAAAGAGCCTGATCTACTTTAATGTAACATATTCCTATGAGGATGAGGGTTCTGACATAGATGGCTAAACTTTAGGTGCTTTTAGTGAAGAAGCTATAGCTTTTTCAAAGACCTTAGGGTAAAGGGTAGTAATGGGATTAGCAGTAAAGGTCAACATTTTTTTGTTGGATATAGAGTTTTAAGCCAATCCTAGAATACCATATGGTCAAGCTTCATAGAGTCAAGAAATTCTAGATTGTTTATCAAATGTGTGAAGGGTTTTGATGAAGTTAAAGTAGGCCTTATGATTGTGTCTTTATAAAGCTATGGTGTTTGGGAAAGAGGGAATTATTTCTTTATGATACTTTAGGCCAAAGATGAGAAAGAAATGCAATGGGGTATTCTTCGATAGAGAAATGAGAATAGACTTGGTTTTCCATGGGTGGAGGAGAGGTAGGCAAAGTAGGTTCCTCAAGAGGGTAAATCATAGGTAGCATGGCTCCCTCAACATGTGGGTGAGGCATGGGTAAATTATGATCCTCCATAGGTAAAATAAGGGGTAAGAATGGTGTAATTAGAGTAAGCATAATAGGTCTCTCATCTATTATGGGAATAGATGATATGGACTCTTCTAGGTGAAAAAGTGAAGTGGGTGGAGTACCATTCTATATAGGAAGAGGAGAAGTAGGCAAAGAAGTTTCATCAAGAGGGTATAATGCAAGAATGATGTTACCTTCAACATGTGGTTGAGGAATAGGTAGGGTGTGGTCTTCAAGTGGTAAGAGGATAGGTAATATTTGTGCAAATAGAATTAGCATCGCAGGTTCCTTAAGTGGAAAAAGGAGTGGCAAAGGCGGTTCCTCCTCTCAAGGGAGTGGAATAGGTGAAATAAGATCTTCTACCTAAGGAGGAAGAATGGGCAAAATAGATGCCACTGAATGTGGGGGATGATTTGATGAAATAGGTATCTCCTATTGAGTGGTAGGTTGAACTAAAGATAAAGGAAAAACTATATTAATTATATGGATATTATGATCATATAAGTTAGTTATGGACTGGACAATATTTTGATTTAGTGAATGGTTAGGAAAAGGTTGTTTGAACACATCCATACTTTGATTAAGAGGTGCATTAGATTATCCAAGATGAGCTCACCTCTATCAAGAATATCTTGAATAATGTTCTTGAGTGTCTTGAAATTATTAGAGTTGTAATCTTTAACTCGATGGTAACTACAAAACTCATCTTCCTTGTACCAAGTTGGGATAGGATGGGAAGGGTCAAAATGTATAAGAGGTTTAATTTGAGGAAGGGTTATGACACCTTGTTGCAATAGTTTCTCTAATATGGATGTATATGATTCCCCAATGGGAGTGTATTGTCTTTATTCATACCATTATTGGAATTACTTGGTTGAATTTTGAGAAGTCGAATAATTTTATTGGTTTGTGGTTGTGGAAGACGTTGACTTAATGACTAATACATTGGTAGAGCCTTTAGCCTTTTGGTTAGAGGGAGAATTTTTAGAGGAGGAGGAGTTATTTGTCTTGGTATTGGGATTATTACTACACAACTTGACTTTTCCTTCATTAATAGCGTGAACTTCTAGTTTTTATGTCATTTTAAAATCTTCATCAAATGTGAAAAAAGTTTTTACCTAGAGTGTGGATAAGGTGTGCTTAGAACATGCCCTTGAGAAAATCTCAATAAGCTCAGATTGGGGTAAGGAGAAGGAGATTTGATTGAGCAATCTTCTCCAATGAGTGACAAAATCAAGAATAGACTCATCATCAAATTGTCTAATAGAATAAAGGTCTGTTATAAAGACCTTTTTAGAAATGTTAATAGAAACATGGTCTAGGAATATTTTTACAAGTTGGGTAAATGAGAAAATGGAGTGATGAGTTATAGAGATATACCAATCCAAGGTATCACTTGAAAGACACATATGGAAAGTGCAAAGTAGTAATGCATCATCATGCCCTATTAAATAACAATCATGTCTAAATTCTCATAAGTGCTATTGTGGGTCTTCTTTACTTTGAAAATGAGTAAATTTAGGGATCTCCCATTGGTTTGGATAAGGGAGAATAGGCACAGAAGGATGGATTGGTTCATTATATATTTTATCATAAGATAATACATTATTTGAACTAGAAATAGATTTCTATAGATTAGACATCTTGTCCATTAGCATCTTAATGAGGTCTAAAGGGGGATTAGTTTGGGGGATTCCTCCTAAGTTATAGGGAATATAATAATAAGAATAGGGAGCATATGACATAGCTTGTTGAGGTTGTGTTGGGGAAACATAAGGATAATGAGTCATAGGCTAAGGTGCAAAAAGAAAATGGACTTGTCCCATTGGGTTGGAGACTATGCCTTGGTTGGTTCTTGTTACTATAAGTTGAATTATTGGCATGGTTAGATTGGATGAAGGATGAGTCCTAACTTAGGTAATTATAAGTGTGAGGGTGGATGGAATAGGTACCACTAAACTATAGAATGGGGTGTGACTTGGTTGAACTAGTTGTGGTTGTGAAAGTAGAGAAGTTACACCAGTGTTTAGGTGGGATTGGGTGGTTGCAGATGCCACATTTTGGACATTGTTTATAGTGAGTTACTCATAAAAGTGGTGGTTTGGGTAACCATAGGTAAAATAGTGGAGGTAACTAAAACTAAGGTTATTTACATTAAAGAGATTGGCATACCATAGATTGGGTCACTTGAAGAATTACAGGTTTGGCTCATAACAAGGTAATGCTGAAGAGCTACCACATTATGATCAAGAAATTTAGAAAAATCTTGATCTCCCTTAGGCATAATGGGAATTTGGTTAGGGATAGGAGTTTTCTTTGTATCTAAAGTACACTCCATGATAGAATAAAAAGTGAGAGGGGAAGGTGGAAGTGGTTGTTATCTTGCATAATCGGTAAGAATTTTGGCCTGAGCTTATGTCAATACCATGTAAGAGTTGGTTTAAATAGTCTTGTTACCATGTATTTGAAATAGAATAAAGAAGAACTAGTTTTGATTGTAGGTATATGGGTTAATTTATATTTTTATTTTGAGCAGATGAAACTACACAATCACTGATGTCAGTAGGGATGATCGATATTAGTAAGAATAGTTCACTGATGTCAGTGGAATAACTGATGTCAATAGGTAAAGTCTTTTGATACCAATAGGGTTAATTGATGTTGGTCACTATGAAATCCTAAGAAATGAAAAATCTAATGTTTTAAGAAATGAGAGGCTAAAAATAAGTAAAATAGTGGATGTAAAAGATCTGTGTAAGAAAGAATAACACTTAGAAAACTTGAAATAATAGGTTATACAAATTGAACTTTAGAAGTAGTATATATTTTATGAATCAATAGAAAATCATTCTTACCAACTCAAAAATATAGAAGGCAATTGAAAAGTAGAAAAAGAACATTCAACTAATAACTATTAAGTCCAAGAGATTAATTTTTAGTCTCATGTTGACTTATGCCTTAATCAAATAATGAGAAGAGAATTTGGTTATTTAAGGTACTAAAAAGCAATCTAGAGATGGTTTCAGGTTAGTTTTGGTGCTCAAGAGGAAATCTATGTTAGACTAGGTACATGGCTTGTTATAGGAGCTTGCTCTCTGCACTTCACAAACCTAGAGATGAGCTAGGCCACTTAGCCAAAATATACCTTCTTTATAGAGATTATAATTTTATAGAGAATGGAGTGGGTTCTCTCCTTGGTGGTGAAATCCAAGTAGGATAGTCAGGTAGGGTAAGGTGATCCACAAGGTGATGAAATCCTGATGGACCTTTTCTTAGGTGAGTTTAGATGCTTTTATTATGTGAATGTGATTTGGTTGTGTAACATAGGTGTACTATGATTTATTCAAAATGCTTATAATTAACTAGGTGAGTTAATATGCAACAAGCAAACTATGAAATGCAGTGAGCTTTAAACCCAAATCTAAAATGTTTAGATTTGAATGAAAGAAGAGAGGAAATAAGAATAGAGTATGAATTTGAATATCCTAATGTGCATGTAAGAGGAAGTAAAGAAGGGATTATATTTTTTTTTTTTAAAATAAAATGATAAATTGATTTTAGAGGCAAGGAGAAAAGAAAGAAAATTTTAGTTTAATGTCTTTTAAATAGAGAATAAGATATTGAATTTTTCATTTTTAAGAGAAAAGAGAAGGAAGAAATGAAAAAAATAAAATTTTCATTATAATTCACCTATATGAATGTTTAAAACAAGAAATCAACCCAAGGAAAACTCCAGGGTCCCACCAGGCATGTCAAAAATGTTTCACTAATTTTTGTCTATTTTAAGTCTAAAGGAAAATAGAAATAAAGCTAGGGATAAGTGATTAGAATGAACCCAGATTTAGTTTGTGCACCATATCTAGATGTTGTGATAACTCCTCTTTAGCTAGGGAAGACTACCTACAAATAATAAAACATTACCACAAGATGTTTGTTAGCAGATAAATGAGTGGGCTGCCAAGCTACTTGCTTGCTCTAGGAAGTGTGAAACTTCCTTAGAGATGGCAGTCCACTTTTGAGAGGCAAACTAATAATAAATAGCTGAAAGAGAGGTAAAGAGAGATATAATTACCATTATTAACAACGTATACATAGTAGAGAGTGATAGGGTGCAAGTGAGGTACTTTGTTTGTGTTTTAGTAGTTGTCTAGGTAGGTTTTAAAGAGGCTAGGGAATCCATAATCACTGACATTGGTAGGGGAGTGACCAGTATTAGTTATATTATCAAGGTAGGTAGTGAGGTGACTAATGTTGGTTAGGTTGTCGAGGTCAGTAGGAGAAATAATTGTTTGGGAGCTTGCAGAAGGATTTCTCAAGTCTAGGAAATGGTCTAGATCAGGTCAGGGAGGTTGAGAGAGTTATGAGAGTGAAATTATGGCTTGGTTAATTCTAGTTAGAGATTTGGTATGTCAAGTAAAGGGATAAAAATCAAGGAATCTTTGTAACTCCCTCACAAGGGTACAGATATAAGTGCATAAAGCAAGGTAGAGTAGATATAATGAAATAGTAAAATAAATATTTAAACTACCTACAGTATTATTGATGTACTTAGATATGGTGGTCACTAAATGATAAGTGCCAAGTGGATGGTTTCTATCAAGGAATCCAAACTTGAAATTCTGAATAGAGAGAGAGAGAGAGAGAGAGTAGGTATTTTTGGTCCTCAAGAGCTCAGTTGTTGATTGTGATTGACTTATACAGGGTGATTATAAGACTGGATGTCAAAAATATAATGTTAAGAGCCTTAATGATTAAGAATCAATTTTCTTAATTTCTACTAACCTGAACTATAGGTTAGAGTTTGTCTTGTATTGTTGATGTCAATGATCCCACTGACATCGGTCATGGGTTGACTATCATTGATGACCCTAGAATAGGTAAACCTTTTAATTTTTGGCCTATTTTCTATTATTATTTTTGCTAAGTGTGACACCCATTATAAAATGGTAAAAATAAGAGGTTAGGAAGGAAGTAGTTATTTAGGAATTTAGTTTGGAAGTGGGAATAAGTCTTGGGTACTTAGGATGAGGGGACTAGGTCTTGAGGTGACTCATCATGGGAGAATTAGTCATAGGGTAAGGTGTCTAGGTAAGGTGGTAATATGAGTTTTTAATTAACTTAATTAATTATTTTAAATTAATTAAATGTGTGAGGGGTAAAAGTATTGGTTAAGTAGATTAATTGTTATTATTAAATCAAGTTTAGGGGGCTTTCAACACAGGGAGTTATGTACATATGTGTGATGTAATTTTGGTGTCTACCAAAGGTTTAAAATATCCATGTCACCATTAGAGCTTGGTCAAAATTAGATGTAGTCAAAGAGGCAAGATGGTTAAGGATAAAGTTCTATCACCATTAAAGTTTAGATAGGGCATCTAGTCAATAATTTAAAACTTGTCGACCCTGTTATAAAATTACTCCATTTATGTGTTCATTACTATTCTAAATTGAAAACACCCACGTATAGTAGCTTCTAAGCTCTCACATTATTTATAATTAAAATAGGTCCCTTAAAGGCCTATTGCAAACCAAAAGTTGGCAAATGAGTGTTGAAAAAAGAACCAGACATCAAGCAGGCTTTACATCTATATATTGAAACTATGGGAAAAACAATAAATATGATTGGTTTTTAATCTATAGTTAGACCCAAATTTAGGTTCCAAAGAAAAGATAGAATATATGTTTTGATCCTAATATAGATCAAGGTGGATATTATCTATTTAAATGATATAGACATATCGAAGTAGATATATTTACTATCTAAAAACTAATAAAGGAGATTGGTTTTCATTCCATAGTAGATCGATGTCTAGGATTTTATAGTAGAGAGCATGATAAGGTATAAATGTGATAGTTAAATTAGCTTTCTAAGAAAACTTGATCATGGTTTTATCATTTCCAAGAATATGAGGATCTTATCCTCATAATGAATCCAAGTGGAAGATGTGGAAAAGTTCACAAAGCAAATTGGGGGATTAGAGAAGCACAATGGAGCATTTAATTCTGATCAAAGCCTTTGGAGATATTTTATCCTTGAAAGAATTATGACTTATCATCTACAAATTAGACCCTTGTCTTCTAGTGCAGGTCTCTCAACCAATAAAAAGAGCTTGAAGACTATTAGAGAAAATTAATTTTAACTTATTGATGATGGACTAATCCTGATTGGATCAAAAAGGTGGTAGCTCATTAATTATTCTTATATGTCATGATCCCTTTTCTCTCTTCTCCTTATTTATATATTATCCCATTCTCTTCTCCATTCAAGGGTTATGAGATTTTAATATTTCCATGTTTCTAGGAGATAAGGATACTCATTGAGACTGTTGTGAAAGGGCGCTCATTTGATAAGGCTTAATCTTGTCAAAATATTCTAAGAACTACATTTTGAATAAATAGAATTAATTTTTTACCTATCTCTTACCTTTGATCAGTGATTAGTATACTTGTGCATGATGAATTCATGAAGGATAATATTCCTAGTTCATTATCCTTCTACTTACCTCTTTTAAGGTGTTTTCAAGTTATTACAGGTCTAAATTAGTGTTCTGTCTGAACCTCTTCAATGAAATAATTATGAAATTAACAAGATTATGAGTTTGTATGACATATAGTTATCTTATGTTGATCCAGTGTGGGTTCAAGCTCATATGAGTGTCTATCTAAATTGGTACATCACCTTTTAGCCTTCTTAGGAGCCCTTTCTGCCCATTTGAACCCTCTTCGCTATGCAAGAATTAGTTTAGGTGAGCATCAAAAGGAAGCCAACCTTCTCCAAAGTTTCAACCCTACCATAGGTTACCCATAGCCTAGGGTTATCCCAATATTATATCTTAGTCAGAAGGAGCCTAAAGAACTCCTTCCAAGGGTGTAGATTCATGCTATAATAATAACACTACTTATAAGGCATTTAGGTATTATAACACTACATCAAAATAGTTTGTTGAAGATATTGTGCATAATAAATTTTCACCAAAATAACTTAAACATCAATAGGAATGTCCTTGTATTTATAGTCTCAAGAATTAAATCTCACCCAAGATGAGTTAAGGTTGAGTTTAAACATGAAATGGGTTCAAACTAACCCTAGGTGAGTTGATACTAACTCCAGTTGAGTTAATAATGTTCATGTAATTATTATTTTTAATTAATAGGCATGGATCTCAAATTAGATATTTTGAGATATTTTGGAAGAGCTTGACAACTCATATAGGTAATGACTAAAAGCTTGATATTTTGATTTTTTGGAATTTTTATTTTTAGATATTCGTTAATTATAAATACATAATTCAACTAAGTATTTAATATTATCTAATTTGTAAATTTATTTTGATTAGCATTTTTTATCTTTCAATATTTGATCAAGTGCCTTGCTTAATGGGTTCATAGGCCAAATTGACAGTTGTTATGCCGCAAGGTGATTAGGAATGAATCTATGAGAGGCTATTATTTCATATCAAATAGTACCTTAAATAGGGATGCCTTGACATGATTTTGAGAATTGATGAATAATGCATGGATGAAATTGGGACGTTTAGTGATTTCTAGGCTTAATTTTCAATGGTTGGTAGGAATCAATCTAAATTCAAGTCAGAAGCCACTTATGGATAGTTTTAGGTGTCTACAAATTTAACTTATATGATGATAGATATTTTATCCCTAAGGGGTATATAAGTATAAAACTAACACCACTTCCTTGTTTGGAATGAGCCCCATATATATAAAGAGACCACAGACCTAGTTGATGTGGGTAGTACATGGTTTAGTTTTTAGGATGCTTGGTGTTCAACATGTAGATGCCTAAGTCTGAGGAAACCAAGTTTATATTCTCATTGATGGCATTGTATCTAATTATCATATGCTTCATGCTTATTTTTTTGAATAATCCTCTCCATGACAACCATAAATGAGAGAAATCTATCACCCTATACCCATTTAGAGATTTGGCTCAATCTCTGCTAAGGAGCATGTCATAGGCTTCGAGAATATCCACCACTTAGATGTCTATAAAGTTTTGAATCCTATGTGATGAATGTCATTCAACTCCTCATTTAATCAATATTCAATTGATGTCTTATCAACCAGCGTTGGTGTCCAAAGATATCTGTAGTAAGGTATAGGATGGTAAATCTAGATGTCTACTTATGGGGGTGTTTGTTGGTCCTATTCTAACTTTGCCTAATGAAAGAAATGTGTCCTAAACTAATTGATTCACTACTTTGCTGAAATGGAAAAGATGTAACTATTTAATTAAATAAATCCACTCTTTTTCTTTAAATTACAATCACACTCCTATTTATGCTTGTATAAAAATGGAAATGTTTAACTAGAAAAGGAATTTTGTTTCGCACGTTTGCTATAAAATAAAACACACTTTTATTGGAAAGGAAAAGATTATGGAATAAGAAAATGACTTTTAAACTATGAATTTATTTTGATATTTTTTATGAATAAATGCAAACATTAACAATATTCTAAAGAGTTAATAAAACATAACATAAATACTATACACAGTTCCTGGTTCCAAGGAGACTGGGCCCTTGCTCCTCTTGGACTCAGGAACAAAGATTAATCAATGCTAAAAATTGAAGTGATAATTCATAAAATTGAAATAATTACAATATATCTAAAACCTATATTCTTGTACAAATATTCCCTCTATTCTTTATTATCTAATCTCTAATATCTTTCAATGATGAAAGTCTTACATTTTATATTAATACAATCAACTCAAAATAGGATTAAAAGAAATAGGATTCCTTGGTTGATCCATTCATCTAAAGATAGGAGATTAGATTTCCAAGAGATCCAATTATTCTAATGAGATAGATATATTGTCCTATAATAGTCTTAAGATCCAAATATATACAAATTTATCAAAATAAAATCCTACAAAATAGTAGGTAGGTATTTCCCTCACTTGAATCTAGTTGGAATGATTCTCTCTCATCTTATCTAGTTTCCAGCTTCCCCATTTGTAGCTTCACCCTTATAGAATCTATAAAATTGACCCTACAGATTCGATAGGAATGATCTTGTGGAGTCCATAGAAACAAGCCTGTGGTGTCCATAGAGACAAGCCTGTAGAGTCCATAGAAACAAGCCTATAGAGTCCATAGAAATAAGCCTATAGAGTTTGTAGAAATAAGCCTATAGAGTCTATAGTTCTGCTAGATGGAGATCAAAATTGAACTTTTACTATACATCACCTATGTATTCTTCTTAATTATTCTTCACAACAAAAAATCACTAAAATATGTTATATATTAGACATTAATGATAAATTAAAGGTTTAGTCTTTGGTTTAATATAAACAAGATAAGTATCTATTTTCCATGTAATAGCTATCTTAAATAATCCTACCATTAATCTTATGTAAAACACCTATCAAGACTCCATATTTAAACTCTTTACCTCTATTATATGTAAAAGTCTATACAAATCCATACTTATTGCATGAAACACATGAAAATAACGTTTCTATTGCATTTCCTCCACACTTTAAGATTTGAATGACAATATATGGAAACACAAGGAAAATTATGAGCCATTTTTCATATCAAAACAATAAATAATCCTTTTTAGATCAAAATAGGGCCATATTTCACATGTGGGAGCTCTTTAGAGGCCAATTATGCTTTAGACTTGCATGATGAGATACTTCTAAAGCATAAGACATTTGACTTAAGAAATGACATGAATATGAAGGTGATTAAAGATATTATCAATGATTTATTGGATTTTTGACTCAAAATTTATTATTTAAATACTCAAAACCTTTCTTTTAGGAAATATACACATAGCTTCACAAAGGAAATTTGCCACTAAAAGTCATAAAGAGTATTTTATAGCCTTTTAAAAGGTTTCAAAAAGACTTATATGTATTTTTATCACACTTTAAATATTATATCCATCCTCATACCTTGCACATACCAAATATACTAGATAATTTCATGATCAGTCATCAGCTTCCCTCTTCACCATCTTCATTAAGGCACTTTTAGATCATAAGACCACTTGAATTCTTTGTCAAAGACCTCCAAAGATTCTAAAACATCATCATGTTACTCAATACCACTTCAAAATAGGTATGAAAATGATAATACTAAAACCTAATCCATTTATAAGGTACTTAATGACATCAAGATGATCAAGCACATCACTTAAAGACCCAAGATAACTAAAACATATGGTGATCACAAATAGACTGAATGACACCTTTAAGGGTGTTGAATGACTTAAATAATCAAATAAGAGACATAATGACTCATAATATCACCATGTAGAGGCTTAGGTGGGTGTTATAAAAAGTTTTTAGTTGTATGGTTTGGAATCTAGCCTTGGCAAACCAAATTTTTAACATTTGTGTTGACTCACATGGGTTGACCAGCTTGTTAGTCAAGGGAAACCACTGATATTTTCATGATAATGATAGTTTTGAAACATAAAAACATGGTTTAATGACTAAATTGGACTACCGAATATATTTTTCACCTTGGGACACCTCTTATGACTAAAACCAACAACAAGACATAAATAGAAACAACAAAAGGAACAAAACTAAACTAAGAAGAAAACACACATAACATAAGGAAAATAACAAAATAAGACAAAAAAAATAACAATGTAGCATAGTGATTATTATACTAACCACATATTAAAACAAGATAACAAACTAAAATAATTAACCTGGAGTCAAACTCTTTCCTTTAGGTTTAAATGGAAAAATTGATTGACCACTATGGTACCATAAAGTATGATTGCCACACCTTGATAGGCCCTTCTTGAAATGAGGAGCATTATCAGATTCATGGCCTCTTGGGGAAATATTTATTCCTTTTGGTTCCATCTCTAGATGCATGGGTTATTCATGTGAGTCTAATACCCAATCATACTCCTCCTATATTTGTCTTTCTTGCATCAACAATATAAATTCTACTTTAGTCATGAGCTATTGATAGTTTTTCATATTCTCATACAATGATTTTATTGGAAAATCAACTAGTAGTCTTTGATTGGTGTCTTCATTCTACTCATGAGACTTAAAATGATAAGCTACTATAGTTTCTTATAAGAACCTCCTCAATCTCCTTATGGGGTAGGGATGGACTATCAAAATTTGAACAAAATCTCTCCAAGTCTTCCCAAAAGGCCATCTCTTCATGATTAGTTACAAAGACATGGGGTTCACTACCATCCTTACCATTTTCTTGTGAGGTATCATGTTGATCAATCATCTCTAAATCTGCTACAACTTGGTGATCTTCATCTTCAATGGAAAATGGCATCTCATCAACCCACTCAAACTCCATATCATCTTGGTGACCGAAAATTGGTCCTTCATATTCAATGAATCTAGAATATTCTTAAACACATATTTTTCCTTTGATGCTTGAAGACTCTATAAGGTCATTTCCTTGTCTTATAGCTACTGTGAGTTGAATGGATGTTTTAGTTTCACACTTATTAGGGTTTTCATGACAAAAAGTGGATGTCATATCATCAATGATCTCTTGGGAACCATCTTCTTGTTTAATTTAAACTTATTTCTCTTGTGTCTCATCTTGTATCCCAACAACCTCTTACAAATCCTCTTTTTTTGCATTATGAAAGATTAAATCATTCCCTTCCTTGCCAAGGGGTTTCCCAGTGATGATGTCCTCCTCTTTCTCACTCAAATTATTCTCATAAATTTTCACTAAAGTTAATTATTATTCATTTATCTCACAAAAGAGAGGCTCCTTCTCAAGGATTGGCATAGTGGACCCTTGGAAAAGCTTAAGAAGGTGAGATAAATATAATGGTATTACTATGGATGGTTCATTATGTTCATTTGGCTACTCAAATTTGACAACCATAACTTCCTATCTATGTTGCATATTTTATCAAATATACTTCCATGAGGGGAAGACCTTGGGATTTTGAGTAGGGAGGAGTAGAGGCTGAATGATCCCATGCTTGCTTTCCAATTCAACATTTGAATCTATATTTGACTTCTCTTCTCTCTCCCTTGATTTTTTTACTTATTTCCAAATCATAAACTTGGGTTTAGGTACTTCTTATTTTTCACTTGTTGCAGCCTTAGGCATGATTGGAGGAACCTTTTTCTAGGATGGAGTTGCTTTTGCAACTACTACTAACTAGTATAGGAGTTAGTTTTCAAGATCTACTTGTTTATCAAGGTGAGCCTCAAAGTCAAGTACCATCTCATTGGATATCTCTCCCTAATGATTAATAGATGAAGGCCTTTTCATAATCTATTATTTGACATAGAACTAAGCCTCCTCAAAACACAATACCTGAAGCTTTTGAGGTCTCTCTTGGATAGACTTCCAAGTAGGGGAGGTTGGCAAGGTTTGTGCATAAATTTGAGGGCTATGATACAAATTTGTTTGAAATTATTGAAAGGGAAAATTTAGTTCAATGGAGAACTAATGGGGAATGAAGGAGGGAACATGTTGTTGGTTATGGTGAACCTAGTGTCTCTCATAGACTACCAACTTCTCTTCAATGCCTTCAATTAAGTGACCTTGTCAAGCGTATGACCATTGACTTTTAAATGGACTTGTATCATGAAAGATGCACACTCTTCCTTAACTTGTTTTAATGAATCTCTCATACTCTCATTCTCATGCCTAGGGATTTTATATCCATATCTATTTTGTGTGTCAATGCTCACCATGTGTTTTTCATAGCCAAACAAGGTTTCTTTAAATATTGATATGGATATCTTAGAACTTGGTTGAGATGATCAGGAATGTCATGAGATTTCCATGACTGATTATATTGATAATTAAGTTGCCAATGAGGTGAATGAGGCTCACAAAGAGGGATAAAATAGTGTCCTTGGTATTGAAACAGATCATAGGCCTAAAATGGGCTCTCATATTAATTATCAAGTTGAATATAGGGCTGATAAGGGTTATAATGAGATGTATATGGATCATATTGGAATTGATATGGATCATAGGGATGTTGTTAAGGTAGTGAATGACAATAATCTACCCCATATGTAGCCATAGCTCACCATAAGACACATGAAAAATAATGAATTTGTGAACAAGAGATGATGATACCTTTGAAATGATGACCAAGATGAGTACTTAAATCTTCTTTTGAAGACTAAAATGTTGATGTGAATTCTCTAATTCTTTAATCTAGTCCCATAGAGCATGTAAAAACTATTATGAACCCATGTTTCACCCTGTGAAGTAGATTTTTCATCTCTCTTTTAAACTTGGACTAACATTGGATTAGTATATAGGTTGTGGTATACCTATAACTTAGACCAAAACTCTAGATTATGAGGCTATCACATTTGATGTATCAATTTTGAATACTTTTCCTAAAATCTATTTTGATTTTGGGGGGAAAAAATTAGAAAGATAACTAAAAGGGAAAACCTATAATAGTGATGATGATGAACCTAAATGATTCATACACTTAATATTATACTCCTAACAACACTAATGAGATATAAATGTACTAAAAGACTATCTCTAAAGCTTCCTACTCAATAGTGTTTTACATGGAATTCATGGTGAGTGACTTTAACTTAGAGGTGATGAGTGAGAGGTTTGTTTTGAGACACTTCCAATCAGGTTACACCTCAAATTTGATCAACAACCTTTGACACTTCTTATAACCTACACAAGACAACTCATCAACATCTAAGAGTGGTAATGAATTTTCAATGGAATATTCATACCACACACAAATAAACAAGCATATATGCATTATAATCCAATTGTAGATAAGTTGCAATAGTCTATTTATCAATCTAAGAGGTTACAAAGTTCAATCTTGGAAGATTTTCCTCATGTCCAAGAGAGGGATCCTTAAAGAAGGCCTAAAATATTTAATATATAAAAAATAGGGAGATAATAATTAGGATAATATCATAGAGGAGAGGATAAAAATTCATCAATCACTATCATTAACTCATACATCACTTCAGTTACAACTAGTACAAATAACCCTCAAGAAGTCTCTCTATGATTGATGTTATTTCATGATCTTTGAATGATATATTGGGCATTTAAATAGATATGGAGGATGTGGTTGACCTCTTCAATCTTATATTGAAGCATGTTATGCCTTGATCTTATCAAATAACTCTTGTGGCAGTTAAGGGTTAGTTATGCATGTGATTAGCACTAAAGGACCAATTCTACATGAAATTTCCACTTAAATATAATTTAAGTAGAATTATTATTCTTTATGATTAGTTATTAATGTATTTTCACTCTACATTAACTCACTTCATCAGTTATCTATGCCATTTTTCATCTTCACTTGTTGACCAAATAGGTCTACTAGGACAATTAGGCCTATTAGCCTAATTACTTGAATTTTATGGATATAAAAGCTTACATTAAACTTTGAAACCTATGAATAAGTGAGTGTTAGGCCTGAATCAATGACTCACACCATGAAATATGTCCCTTAGGCAAGAAATACCTTCAAACTTGTCAAACTAGGTGACTAGGTCACCTTATCCTTTACTCCTATAAAATAGTTGATTAAAAGAGACTCAAAGAGGCATTTAAAAGCATATCCTTGGATATATTACACAAAAAGTGCCACAATTAATTCTCCAATGATTGGCATCTTCTTAAACTAATGTTTACCTCTATTTTTGTTCTTTTCCCCAAAAATACTATTTTTTATAGGTCCATATATTTTCATACAACATATGTCTATTTTTATTCTTCTTCAAGTGGTTGCCCGTAGGTTAGCACTATTTGTCTATGTGTTTTTTTAAGATAAAGGTCTGAAAGTCCTTTATACTTAAAGAAAATTTATAATTGAATTTTAACTCTACACCAAAGTTTATTACATTCTTTGGTCTACCCCAGGGTCACCTTATGCTCTTTATACCCTTCATTCCTCTACCCTAGGGTTGTATACAGTCAAGTCTATGAAACCCTAATGGCTAGGTTTGGTGATATTTATTGATTAACCTAAGATTTTTTATCATAATAATATTATAATATTTATCTATAAATAATATATCAATTTTTAACAACCTTAAACAACATCCAAATGTGTAGCAAACCCTCAATTGGTAAAGCTTAGACTAGTTATAAGTCTGCCTTTTTCAACTACCACTCAAGGGTTTTGACTTGAAAGATGATTATTATCTACCTCAAAGAGAACATTATTACCTTTAATAACATATTTTATTATCTCAAAACCTTTTATGAAGTATAATTCTCCCTGTTTACTCTTCAAACCTTTAATTTGCTCACTTGGTTTCATCTATCGCTGCTAACACACTAGGGTCTATCTGTGACAAAACAATGCATGTTTCCACTATTGGTATGACCTTTAGGACAGAATAATAATCTAAAAATAGTAATGAAGACTATTTTTACTAAATTTGAGTGCCTAAATCCAACTATAGGTTCTTTGAAACTCATTTACTCCTTAAAATTGGCTTCCTACGCTGACTTGACTATATCTTCCTCTTCATTTCAATTATGCAAACCATATCTTGACCATTTCATGTTTATAAGAGGATATAAAAATAGTATAGGTTTATTAATACCATGTAATCATCATCTTCAAATAATTCCATTCCTTTAACATGTCAATAGTCTTCTTCCTCTTCCATTGCAAATGAGATCTCTCAAGGATAAGTGCACATAACAGCTTATTTTGACTATGAATTCATGTTTTTAGGATTATTCACATGATTATTAAGATTTAAAAAGTCATTTTAATATTATTTATATATTAGGAAGTTTCATATATCAGTCAAAAGTCCTTACCAATAGCTCAACATGTTTACATATTCATATACACAACATAATACTAATACTTGTAGGTTATCTTAGGAGATGGTGATTGTGGTGCTTCATTCATACCCCCTTAATCTCATTTAAATGGTTTAAATTTAATTTAAACCTTAAATATGTCTAAACACAAAAACCATGTTTGTTATACATCACAATTCTAACTCCCATCCTTGGTCAAGATTGAGTTTGCTCCACATGATTACATGACTCCATTAGATCAGTTGTAAGTGTATATAAGTATCTCATTTGGTATAGGATGTTATCATTTCATAATTTATTTTTTCTTAATATTGAGTGTTTCAATACTTTAATGTTTCATACAACCTCTATCTTGCCTCTTTGAGACAAACCTTGAAGAACTCTCCAAAAGGCATGTAGGTGATATTGAAGGTATGATTGTGTGCTACTATCCATGACTGATGTAGAAAAAGTTTCCTTGGTTCACCATATGGATCCTTATACCTTTATCAAAACATTTTAACCATGTTTACCATATTTTTCCAAACCTAAAACATAGAACCTCCATGTAAGATAATAGCCTGATTATGTCCTAATATGACTATAGATGATAGTTGATTATGTTGCTTGTATAGACTAGGAGAGAGTGAGACCTTAAGAAGGTCAAAAACATATTCATGAACCTATCATCCATTAATTTAAACCTAGATATATGATTTAAACAATTTCTATGAGATATCCTCTACTTTCTTCTATACATCACTTTCATGAAGCATATCATGACTATACTTGCCTTGGTTGTAGGTGTTTTTTAGGCCAATATAAGGACTATGACAGTGTTGGGATGTGTGATAGGTTAACCATGGATCAACCACTAAAACCCTCTTCCCCATTATTTAAATATTTTCACTCTTAGAGTGTTTACTCAAAGTGAAGGCTTGATTCACATCCAACTATTTAGCTCTTGAAAAGCTTACTAACCACATTGTATAAACTAAGACAGAGTAAAAACATGGTGTATGAAGAGTGAAGTTTAGAGAGGATTCATGGTTTCTAATGGATATTTTTATTTCACCTCATTTACCATACAAATATTTTTTATATCTCACTTGTCATGATCTCCAAGAAAATCTTTAACCCTACCTTGAAGTATCCTCACAACACTCAACTGTAGGTGAATATCTATTGTCTTGAGCAAGGTTTTAAGGATTTAAAACATTTTCATGACCATGGTGTTTCTCAAACACTTTTGAATCCTTTTTTATATTGGATCCATGAGGTTAATGTGAATGAATAGTGATATTACTAATGGAACATGGGAAACATTGAATGGAGATGGAGTGATAAGCTTTTAAAATGGTGAATGATAGTGACAAAGTTGTAGAAAAGGTATGAAGCATAAGGGGAGTATAAAGACTTATGAATACAATGTCAATACAATATTAAATAGTCCTAATAAATAATAAACACATACCTTAACAAGAAATAATAGTTTGGAGGCTTGTAAAAGGGGTATATATAGTGTAAAAGAAACCTAGGATTCTGCTAATAACCTTAATAAATGCTAAAATATCTTAACATATGCTATATTGAGAGTATGAAGGTGTTTAAATAATAATTAGTGATCTATAGGTTATTATTCTTAATGTAACTTTGAGAAACATAAATAAAGTACATATGGACAATAATTATATCTCTCATATAATCACTAACTATGTTTTGACATCTTAAAACCACCATGAATCATACAACCTCTCCAAACTACCTGCAGACTACAAATTTGGTAGTTTATGTCTATTAAGATACCTCACACATGTGTAATTAATCTAAATAATTTCATGTAAAGGTTTTTTAAACTCCTAAAAATCTGCATAAACTTTAATTTTTTTATCACCATGCTCAGGAGAGGAGAAAACCTAGAAAATAGGTTGCTTATCTGAATGAAGAAACCATTGTGAGTGCCTTACCATGTAAAGGATTGTTCATAAAGGAGAGAGAGAGAGAGACAAACTAAATAAAAATACCCAAATATATAATATCTCTCATACCACTTCTGCTATCAAAAATTATAGATCTTGATATTCTCTCTCATGGTTATACCATCTGAAAACCTGAAAGGTTCTCTCAAGGTGTAAAGGAGCTCAGTGGTGTAAGAGAACTATTTTTAAGCCTATATTGAATAATATTTCCATGAATATTCTCTAAAATAGTTGTCATGACTCTATATTCAAACTCTTGACCTTTGTTATATGTAAAAGTTTGTATAAATCCATACTTCCTACATGAAACACATAAAAATAGCCTTTATCTTGCATTTTCTCCACACTTTAAGATTTGAACCACCAATTTAGGTAACATAAGGGAAAATATGAGTCATTTTTCATATTAAAATAATAAATAAGTCTATTTATATCAAAATAGGGCCATATTTCACATGTGGGAGAAGGTCAAACTACACTTTAGACTTTCATGAGGATATACTTCCAAAACATAAGACATTGGACTTAATCAATGACATGAATATTATGAAGGTGATTAAAGATATTATGAATGATTTAGTGGTATTTTGAATAAAATTTTATCATTTAAAGACTCAAAACCTCTCTTTTAGGTAATATACAAATAGCTTGATGATTTAATTATTTTTATAAATTAGATGCTTAATTCCTAAATAATAAATGGGTTTGAGTAGATAAATCAATAAATAACATGAAATAGTTAATCCAATAATTTTTGTAAACAAGTAGTATTTTTGCCTTTTTAAAAAATATTAATTAGTGAGATAAAATATGACTTAACTTATTTTAGGTTGTTACGACTAAGACAATGTCTGATATTGGAGGAATAAGATTGGGACACTATCATAAACTAAGATCTGGACTTCATTTTGTGATTGGATAGGACCGATGAAAATAGGAAACCTTGTTATCTAGTGTTATAGTCCTGGCCTTACCACTATTGTCTAAACTTCTCATAGAGATATGATTTTTCTAGGTTTTGTTTGTATCATCTATATGAGTCTGTGTATCAAACTTTAGATCCTTAATATCAATAGAACTCCTTGTAGAGCTAATTCTTTATGTGCTTGTATCTTCTATGCAATTAAATATAACTTTGGAAAATAGGTAAAAGGGGTTAGTGTGTAAAGGATACATTGGACATAATTCATAACACATGTGTGGGCATGCTACCTACATACCAATACTCTGATGAGGAATCAAGATATATGTAGTCCTCCCATTGAAGAGCTTAGTGCAATAGTGTAATGAAAATGGAAGTAAATGTGAAATTGGGTGTACTTGGAATGACTAAGGACTAGTGTAAAGGTTTGAATAAGCTTGAAATATTTTTGGGTGGTTATATGCAGAGAATAAGGAAAAGTGCTTGAGTAGTCTTGCTTGTATTTTTGCTTCTCTCTTGTAAATGAGTGCCAATCATTCTGAATGGACTTTGAATGGCCTTTTATAGGGGATTCAATGATTGTGAGTTAAATTAATTCATGTTAGGCTAACATTAATTAAGATAAATATCTAGGAGGATATGACCATTTGAACCAAATTTGCACTTGGACAATAGCACTGGACATAAGACACCGTAAGTCTCAACACTGTAGTCCAAGTTTGGGTGTTGTTGTTTAGGGAGTAGAAAACCTAGGGGGATGGATTTGTCATGGAAAGAGTAATTTGGGTCAGTAAGGGTTCAATCTGGAAGGCTATAGATGATTGGGAAACTATGAAAACATACCTAAGAGGGTTAAGAGAGCAAGCAAAATAGACTTATGGATTGGGTGTCATTAGCCATACTCAAATTAAAAAAAATTGTATTTTATATGATTAAATTTCCCACCCTTTATTATAGTGATGCATCAAAGTGAAATACTAGGATAAAGGAAAAATATAAAGCATACTTAAACTTATCTATAAAGGTGAAACTCATGAAGTTTTGTGATATTGGATGTGCATAGAGAGAGCATGGTATGAAGTGTGAATCTACAATGAAAAACATAGAGTAGATTAGTCATTATTAGATATGCTATATCTAAAATAAGAATTTACAAAATTTGGGTAAGAGAGAGAGGAAGAGAAAGGAATGAATAAACCTCATTGGGTACAAAAACTAATACAAAACCTATTGTGATGTTGGATTGTGTTGGGTGTGTACTATACCAAAATTAATATCATGAATGGGGTTGAGTGCTCAATTCCCTATAAGTAGCTCAAGAATGCAAAGGTAGGCCCTTTGGCTCCATCTTTTCCTACTAAGTGAAGCTAATGAATTATGTGTGTGTCAATTGATGTTTGGACTATGTGTCCAATCCCTCTAAATAGGTGGCTCAAGAATGTAAAGGATATCCCTTTGGATCCATCATTACGCTATGAAGTGAATCTATGAGGTAATATCAGTATGGAATAAATGTCATATGAGATGGCTATTGAATCCCATGAATGTACTATGAACTAATAATGTTGGTATGGATAGCTTAATGTATACTAGAAACGAGGCCACTCTTGGCCATTTCAAAAGATTGAGATTAGGATTATATGAAAGCCACTCTATAACTATTGTAATAGGCTTATGTGAAATCTAACATATGAACTTAAGTACTCAAGAAGTTAATATTGTATGAAATGCAAACTTGAAAAAGTATGCCAACCACCTACAGATTGAGTAAGGCAAAATACTACTAAGAAATGCCTAGAAAATAAACTAAACTTGAAAAAAAAGGAGAATCAATGTGCCACACACATTGCCCCAATCATTGGTGTCTAGAACATGGATTTTGATCTAAAAGTTATATCAACTACCTAACCTAAAATTGGAAGTGAGAGCCATCATTCCATGCATGATGCCTCCTATATCTGGATTCTTTGAGCAAAAAAATACAAAAACATGCTAAATCTGGACTATGTTGTACTAATAAACTAGTGATTGAACTCACCTTTCTATCTATTTCTAGAAAAAACTAATTTTTCTATTGTCTTGATAGGAGCACTAAAAATATGATACCCTACTATCTATCACTATAATCTAACTTTGGCACTATTGTCCTAGGCCACATCTAATGATTGTTTTGGATTCTTTGATGTTTGCATGGTCTAATGTCTAGTTTATGTTCTGAGTGTTCTAAAAATTATTATTTCAACCACTAGGAGATCTGATCTCTATGATAAAACACTTATTTATTTCCCCCTCTTTTGAAGAGAGGAATGAATACCCTACAATGACTTCCCTCAGAAGAGATGGCCTTGCAAGTGTGTTATGTTGCATGGGTATATGATATAGTAATGATATGTTGACAAGATATCTTGAGATATAGTAATATTTGTATTGAGAGATTATTAGATCAACATGTGTATGTTTAGATAGATATAATAATGTAAAATCATGTGCCATTTACTAAACTAAAATCAAAAGTGTTAGTTATTAGTTACTAGTTTTCAAGAGGGATGGAGCATGATGTCCATCATGGCATCCAAGAAAGCAAGATAAATGCATGATATGGATCGTGGCATTTTAAAGCAAGGACAAATAATCAAATAATAAGCCTATAAAGTAAGAAGCATACAAGGGTGGCCAAGGGGGCCAACAAAACAAGGGACATGGGCACATATCACTCATAATAGAAAGCAAACATATAAGGCATGTTCAAATTCTACACACATATATCATAGAAACAAGATTGGCATGAAGGCCATAGGCACATAGAAGAGTAAAATCAAGGGATATTGGAAAATTTCCAAAGGTACACACACATGAATAAAAGAGAAGGACATTGGCAAATGTCCTAAGGCACATATAGGAGATAAACAAGAACTGAAAATGCAATCCAATAATCTACACTACAAAAGAATAGAAATCATGTAATAATAGGAAAGATAGGATCACATCTAACTAATCAAAGTAAGAGTGAAACTATGCAAGACATGTTTAGTACAAGACTAGGTATATGCTATGAGATACATAAGTACTAGATACTAGTGAAATGTCGATATAGTAATCTATGTAAGCTAGTAAGTAATATACATCAACATGATAACTTAGAGTGTGTAGTGTAGGAATGACATAACCTGGATGGTGTAGTCATGTAGAAGATGCCCCTAGTGGGTATGTATGTCAGTGTGTGTCTTAAATTTAGAATTAGGATGCCCCATCAATGGGTAGAGTGAAGCAATCAAGGATCTAGATGTCACTATACACACTCAAATAAGATCAAGTGAATCATGGTAATGTAGATAAATCAACAAACAATATCATGAAATAACAAATGTAAGTCCTAGCATAGTAGTATCAATGTAAAGCTTGGATGATGCATGAAATCAAAATATTTTTGTGTTTTTGGATATATTTGAATTTTTTTAGATTTTTAAATGTTATATTGTTTTTGCATTTTTAAAATAGGCTATGTATAGGAAAAACTAAGAAGAAATGATACTAACTGATGAGTCTTGGATGAGACTCCCTGTCATGGTGTCATGTATCAAACAAAGGTATCATGCATGATCATGAAACATGATGGAAAGGCTAAAACTATGATTTTGAAAGATGTGTGTTTTGTAAATGTTCTAAAATCTCTATAGTAAAAATTGGTTGTAAAGGTGATGGCTCTAAAGTGGGGAGTGGTAACTCATATATAACTCTACCAAATGTAATAACCTAATTAGCATGAATTAATATCATGCATCTATGAACTATAGATGGTACTACTTGAATTTTTTGAATCCATGGGTGACCAATTAACATATTAAAGACTCTTACACTAAGAACTATGGTGAAATGTGTGGTCATATGTGTTGGCCTAGTCTATAGAGGAAGTAAAATCACACCTAATGAACTATGTATGTGCACACTGAATCCACTGATAACTATATTTGTTAGAGTGATATCCTAATTTGAATAACCCAAATGCTATAATAATGTAATGGTACACATGTTGACACTAGAACCATTATCGATGAAAATACTATGAATGGGTTGATTATGAATATATGCTCTGATAAAGAGTGCATTATAATCTAAATTATCCTCAACAATCTCTTGATCTAATAAGGATATCCAAGGTCTAGTTTGAACCCTGGACTCATACACACCTATCATATTGCTCAAAGGATGTGACTCAACTAAAGGCTCTTGGTATGTAAATGGTGGAGGATGTGCATGGTATGTGAGGTGAACACTAGATGTGTCTCCTTTCTCTTACTTAGAATGTTGTGAAAATGGATCTGAGAAGATTTTCAAAGATTTAGCTTGTGTTGGCTTAGCTTGTGGAGGCTCAACTAAAGTGCCAAGATCAAGTAGGTTGTCATCTATCAAGACCTATATAATATGTCTCAAATTGATGCATTTTTTTGTCATGTGGCTTGTTGCCCTGTGAAAATCACAAAATGCATATTGATCATATCCTTGTGGAAGAGGCTTTGCTAGGTCAACTTCCTAAATAAGAGGGAGAGTGATGATGTTACATTCCAATAACTACTATAAAACTCGATCTAAAAAAATTGGTAGATTAATAAATGCATGTCGAGGAGGTGCTAATAAAACCATATGTTGAGGGGGATCTAAAGCCACATCGACTATTGATTGATTCTGATTCCTGTTATCATTGACTTTGACCTTGTATGGGACTTTGCTATTATTCTTGTTTGTTATGTCTGGAATGCTTGTATACTTGAGTTTGCCCATTGAAATGAGTTTTACTTCTCTTTTCTTTAGTGTATGACATAATTTAGTGAAGGAAGAGAATTTTTTAAACATAATAGATTCATGTAATGCTAGTAGAAGGCTCTATTTGAAGAGATCTTGTAACTCTTGATCTACCATAGGGCTAGTTATCTTAGCCAAGATGGTCTTATATCAAAGCACATAGTATATGAGATGTTCATTTGATTTCTATTTTTATTGTGTAATTTGTGTATAATAGACCTTATCACCAATGTTAATACTAATATGTGCTAAAAATGTGTCAGCTAAAGGATTGAATGCATTGACCGACTGATTTAGTAGACTATAGAACCATTATAAAGCATAATCCTTTAGGCTTCATGGAAATAGCTTGGTAAGTAGCCAGTCATTTGGTACATAATCCAAGCATGTTGTGTGAAAAGCTCTCAAATATGTTTATGGATCACCCTTGCCATCATAAAGAGCAAGCTTAGGTTAAACAAAACATTATGGTAAGGGTGTAGAAGCAATGTGACATGCCAATGGTGTGTGTAGAAGAGAAAAAGAATCCAAAGCCTACGTAGGTCTATTGGCACCTTACTCAATATATAGCACCTTGGATTGAAGATATTTCATCTCTTACACAAGGGATACCAGATTAGGAGATAAGGATGTACTATCTATAACTTGTGGCATAGAGGTAGGTTAGGATGCTATAGGGGTTGTTAATACATAGTTGCCCTCATAGTGTCATTTTCACTTAATTGATCTATAGGAATGGAAAATCAACTTGTTTAGCCTTTTTTATTTCCATGAGAGATTATAATATAAGAGTATGATCTTGAGGCTATTCCCTAAGTCTTTCTCTAAATCTTTGGAGGATCAAATCTTTGTTGAGTACAACTTCATTATCAACAATGGGTAGAAGTGGATCAGTAGTCCAATGTGGTGGAGCATAAGCATCATTGTATACATCATCATTGGTATTTTCATATTTCTCATAGTTTGCATCATTCTGATTAAAATTAGTGTAATATAGATGTGTAGAATCTATACCTAAAATCTGAACTAGTTATTTATCCATAGTATATGGTTGAGTTGAAGGAATTTAGGTGAATTCAGGAGGATTGCCACTAAGTCTTACACTTCATCTTGAAGGAAGAGATGGAAGGAACTTAGGTGGCATAAGGAAAATAACTTGGATAATAGTACAAAAGATTAAACTGATATAATCTAAACAAGGAACTAGAATATGCATAGAAAGGATATGGAGCTCCCAAACATGTAAGGTGATACCTTAAGAAGTAAAATAGGAGCTAGTATATGCAACTAGGGATTTTTTCAGAAATATTTCTAAGTTAAAATACAAGATAAAATTCAAAAAGTCATGGGAAAGTGCTTAATTTAATGGGACCTAGAAGATACAACTAGGATTTGAGAAAAATAATTTTTTTTGAAATTATTATGAATTTTTGAAATCTGAAGTAATTTTTTGATTTTAATAGGCAACTAAAAATTCATAAAATGATTGGAAAATACTTGGAGCTAGTTGATGCAACTAGGGTTTGAAATAAATTTATTTTAAAGTTTAATTCAAAAATTTAAAATTTTATAGGAATTTCTAATTTTAATATTCAAGAAAAAATTCAAAAAATTAATGGGAAAAAATAGCTAAGAATTTACCCTAGGGTTTCAAGTGTTTTTATGCAAAATTTGAAGTAAATTAGGTTCACCAAATGATTTAATTATTTTGAGAAACTAGATGTTTAATTGCTAAATAATAAATGGGTCTGAGTAGATAAAATAAGTATATAACATGTAATAATTAAGCCACTAATTTGTGCAAACAAATAGTATTTTTGTCTTTTCTAAAAATAGTAATGAGTGAGATAAAATATGACTTAGTTTATTATGGGATATTACAGTTGAGACAAAGTCTGATACTAGAGGAACAAGATTGGAACACTATCACAAACTAAGATCTAGACTTCATTTTATGATTGAAAAGGACCATCAAAAATAGGACACCCTATTGTCTAGTGCTATAGTCTTGGTCTTGTCATTATTATCCAAACTGCTCATAGAGATATGATTTATTAGGGTTTCGTTCATAGAATTTGTGTGAACTTATGTACCAAATTTTAGATCCTTTTTGTCAACATAACTCCCTATAGATTTGATTCTTCATGTGCTTGTGTCTTCTATGCAATTAAATAGAACTTTGGCAAATAGGAAAAAAATAATATGCTAGATGCACTTCACACTCTATGTGTGGGCACACTACCTATATACCAATACTCTAAGGAGGGATCAATATCTATGTAGTTCTCCCATTGAAGTGCTTGGTGCAATAGTGTGATGAAAATGCAAGTAAATGTGAAATATTAGGGACAGGTGTAAAGGTTTAAATAATCTTGAAATACTATTGAATGGTTGTATGCAAAGAAAAGGGAAAAATGCTTGAGTAGTCTTGCTTTTATTCTTGCTTATCTCTTGTAAATGAGTGCCAACACTTCTAAATGGACTTTGAATGTCCTTTTATAGGGGATTTAATGATCATGGGTTAAATGAATTAATGTTAGGCTGACATGAATCTAGATAAGGATACATCAGAATATGATCATTGTAACCAAATTTTCACTTGGGTAATAGTGCTAGAAATAGGACACCCTGAGTCTCAGTGATGTAGTCCAAGTTTGGGTGCTATTATCTAGGGAGTAGGAAACCTGGGGGGATGGATTTGACATGGAAAGAGTAGCTTAGGTCAGCAAGGTTTTAGGTTAGAAGGCTATAGATGATTGGTAAACTATGAAAACATGCCTAAGAGGGTCAAGAAATCAAGAAAAATGGACCTATGGATTGGGTGTCATTAGCCATATTCAAGTTACTAGATTTTGCATTTTTTATAACTACACTTCACAAATGAGATTTGCCACTGAAAGTCATAAAGAGTATTTTATAGCCTTCTAAAATGTTTTAAAAAGACTTATATTTATTTTTATCATAGTTCAAATCTTATATTCATCTTCATACCTTGCATATACCAAATATACTAGAGAATCTCATGATGATTCATTAGCTACCCTCTTTACCATCTTCATTAAGGCATTTTTAAATCATAAGATCACTTGAATTCTTTGTCAAAGACCTCCAAACATTCTTAAACATTATGATGTTACTTAATTCTAGTTGAAAATAGGTATCAAAATGACAAGATTCAGACCTACTCCCTTCATAAGATAGTCAATGATATCAGGATGATCAAGCACATCACTTAAAGACCCAAGATAACTACAAAATATGGTGATCGCAAATAGACTCAATGACACCTCTAGGATTGTTAAATGACTTCAATAAGTAAGTAGGAGACATCATGACATAGAGGCTTAGGTGGGTGCCATGAAAATTTTAAGTTGTAGTGGTTGGCATTTGGTCTTGGTAGGCCAAATTTCCATAGTTAGATAAATCAAACTACCATAAAGTTGTCTATATAAAATAGGGTTATATTTTTCACATTCAAGTTTTTTAATCAAGTTTAATACAAATTTAAATAGGAGTATAAGTATATTTATAATCAAGCATGTTAAAATTAACAAGAATATTATGTGCGTATTGAGATTATGATACAATAATTAAATTTTTATCCTAAAATATAGCCATTCCTAAAAAAATGATGTAAAATGTCTAAATTAGTCATTTCAACAATTAACTTAATGTATCCTTATATTTATGAATTAAACTAGTTAGATCAATAGTAATCAAAAGATCATCAACATATAAAATAATTAAGATTAAATGAGAATTTCAAATTTAAAAAAGAGATCATTATCTAAGTAGGAATTAGAGAAACCCAAGTATTTGAAAAAATATGTAATTTTAGAATACCAAGCTTGATGAGCTTGTTTTAGATCATACAAATATTTCTTTAACTTGCATACATAATGTTCTTGATTATAGTCAGTAAAACCTTTAGGTTGATTCCCATAGATTTATTATCTAAACCATCATTTATAAAAATTATTATTGACATCCATTTGGTGGATAACCCAACCATTTTGGACTGTAAGAGAAATAAGTAATCTAATAGTACTCATTTTTTCTATAGGAGCAATTGTTTCAACATAGTCAATCTCAAGTTTTTAAGTAAACCCATGAACAACTAATATAGATTTAAACTTGTCAATTTTACCAACTGGATTATAATTAATCTTATAAAACCACTTAAAACTACCAATATGCCTTTTTGGAAGGGGCATGATAAAATCCCAAGTCTAAGTTTTAATTAAGACATTGAACTCATCTTAAATAGCAACATTCCATCTATCATCCTTGATAGTTTCCTCAAAATATTAAGGTTCACATTCATACATAGTCATTAAGATATCATAATAATGTTCACTTCTAGTTAATTTATTAAGATTATTAACATTAGAAGATTGGATTAAGGATTCTACCAATTTAGGTCTTTTAGATTGAACATGAAACTCAGGGGGTTATTTAGACTCTAATTTATTAAAATATGGATCAACTTCCTCTAGGGAATGTGTTTCTTCATAAAGATAACCAACAGAGATAGGTTCATCAAAAGAAGAACATTGAGGAGGTTCCACAAAGGAATCACAAAAATATTTTTCAAAAATAATAACATTGTTATTCTTAATTATCTATCTTTTAGATCAATCATACACTCTTTATCCATTATTATTACCTTTATAACCTATGAAAATGCAAGAATAGGAAGTAGGATCAAGCTTATTTCTTTTAACTTTAGGAACAAAGATAGAATCCAGACTACCAGAGATCCTAAGATAAGCTACACTATGTTTCTTTTAAGACCACATTTCTAAAGGAGTAAAAAGATGCAAAATTTTGGTAAGGACTCTATTTAGAATATGCACAATAGTATTCATGGATTTGGACCATAAAAAATTAGGTACATTTGTATATTGCAACATTATTCTAGCTTGTGACCCAAATGAGGGAATATAAGATTAATAAATAGGTGAGGTGTAGAATGGGAGGAGGGGAGATGCATGGAGTATTACATGGCATGTCATACTCCAAGTAGAGAGTTGTTTCAAGGCCCTCCCACGAAGTTAAGAGGTCAATATACTAGAGAAAGGAAGGTCTGATAGCTAGTGATCTACCATTTCCAAAGGTTGATAAAGTGAATTTATTTGTTTCTATCTTGATCACATAAACCCTAAACCTATCCCTAGTTTAGTGGAATGTTTGAGTAATTTAAGGGGTGTTTATCCATGGCTTCCCCACCTAAAAAATGAAACTATTATACCTTATTAGAACACATAATATGTTGAATATAAATATCTAGATATGTAATTAACTAGAAAAGACATAGAAAACAACCAAAATAATGAACACAAGGTTTAACATGGAAAACCTCAAAGAGATTAAAAAAACCATGGTGATTATTCATATAACTGAGAAATTCCCCAATACATAATTCCTTTTCCTCTCACTTATTCTTAGACAAGCCTTCACAAAACTCTTCATAGTGATTGCATATATCTCACATAATTCACAAAACAGAATTGTGTATTGATATGTTTTACCAAAGGGTTAAACCTCTATTTATAATAGGAATGGGGGGAGGTGATCATTGTTACTAATATTTCCAACATTTCCCTAAGTAACCAATTCAATAACTAAACAAAATGTTTTATTATTGCAATTACACAAGGTTATAATTCATGTTAAATATAATAATAAAACATTTATTAACAAAAAGTGTTAAGGGCATAGTAATGGTATCCACATAACATTAAATGTTCCAATATATATAGCCAACACTCCATAAGAGGTATTTAGACTCATGTAGTTCTCCCCTATGTGTTGGTTTGTGTGTGAATCATACAATATTTTTAAAATCAAGTACAATAGTGACCTAGCTTGTAACTTAGAAAATCAAGCTTTTGGGATACTACTTCAATACTTCATACATGTAAATGTGTTGTACCTGTGACTAGTATGGAATTAGGGAAGATTTATTCAATTTAATGCTTGATAGAGTAATTTTGATAAGTTTCCTTGGTCTCTTTGGTCTTTTTCTACATGGTGAATGAATGAGGATTGATTGTGTATTTATATAATTTCCTTTGGAGTAATAACTTGCATTAAAACACCTAGGCTAACTACTAGGATATGTTTTCTTTACAAATTGAATGACTTTAGGATATTAGATGGTTACATTGGGTTAGGACACTAATGTCAACATTAGTTTCTATCCCAGATGTTAGTGTTTAGGAAGTACAAAAGTAGGTACATGATCAAAACTTGTAAAAATGTAAGATAACATTTTAAGCATTCTAGGAAAGATATATTACCTAGGTCATCAATAAAATATTGTTTGGACTAAGAGATATAGGCCAAGGAGAAAAAAATAGAGAAAATGTGAGACTTATAGAAGTAGGAGAGGTATAGAAATGAGAGGAACATACAAGGTTTGAGTTTATCTAGTGTACAAAATTAAGGTACTATATAATCATAAAATAATGTCTACATTTCCCCCCCCCCTTTAATCTAGTAATTGAATTTCTAATTTAAAGGAAAGGGATGCATACTAGGTTGTGTATACACACCTTATCTTTTCATGTTCCCAACTTGAGTGCTTTTCTAGTGACTGACCTGAAACCAAGAGCATGTTGCAGTATAGAATCAGTGCATATAATCTAGGATTGAAAGCACTTGAAATAGATTTAAATTGAATGAGAAAGGTTTAGGAGTATAATTGTATGTCGATGTAACTACCTTACCTATTTATAATTTTTTTGAAAAACATGTATCATTATAAGGATATGAAATTGTGATTAGGAAAAATATGGATAAATATTGAAAGTGCATATATCCAATGGAGAGAGAGAGAGAGAGAGAGAGAGAGAGAGAGAGAGAGAGAGAGAGAGAGAGAGAGAGAGAGAGAGAGATGCCCCCAATTTTGGAGTAAAAGGTGAGTTGTCACTTGGAAATTAAGATTAGCTCAATCATGCAACCCAATGATACTTATAACTTGGAGAGTTTGGATGATCAAGTCTAACCTAAAAACTTGGAAAGATTGAGTGATTTAATCACCTCAACTATACCAAAAAATTAGTCAACTACTGTAGTAGATGGATCAATAAATTTTGTAACAGTCTATGGGGTATTAATATGAAAAAATTCCATGATGTGGTAATAGTCCATAAAAGAGTTTTGAAAAATGAAACTGATTTGGGTTTTACAATATTAGTCCCATGTTATATAGTGTATGCACCTTAGATATGTCTCATGTTAAAATTGTGTATAACAATGGCACTAATGTATATAATTCTACCACAATTTTGAATCTAAATCATATAACTATGTTCTTTGGCCAATTCCAAAAATTGTTTGTAGAAAACATGCTCCTAAAGCATGCCCCTTATATATGGAGAAATATGAAAACTGATATAAGTACCAATGTGGATAGCATAATTCTAAAAAATTCCCCCACTATAAAATGGAGATGGTATATATTAAATAGGTGTGGAGAATTTGATTCCAAACCATGCCCCAAAATAATGTAAATACTAATATAAGTACCATATATTGAATGAGCATGGAGAACATGCTTCCAAAACATGCCCCCATTAAATTTGAAAACTATGCCAAGTGTGGAGAACATGCATCTATGACATGTCCCCATTGACTCTATAAACTATTGTAATTATGGAGAACATGCTATAGACATCCAAGTCCTAACACCATTGCGTTGAAATTGTCAATCTTACTCAAAATTTGTGAAAATGTATAATTTAGACCAAAATCACTTAAACATGCTAAATGGTTTCAAATTTTCATATAAAAGTACTAATTTAGGCTAATGTATCCCTAAATGGGGTAATGCATTTTATGTGATTATTAAATTTTCTCAAATCTTTTCAAGTTAAAATGATGAAAATGCAATTTGACACTCTAGATCACTAAATTCTTCTAATTTGGAGGCATACGATACATGCATGTGTTATTTCATGTCAAAAATGTCCTAAATGGGGTATTGGTTTGTATGTCACTGACATCTTCTATTTCCACTCCAGTCAAATTATGACCTAGCAATATGACATTTTGACTAGTTTGATTAATAATGTACAACCAATTTCCAAAGAATTGCATAAAAATTGATTAATCTAACTTACACAGAGTTATCTAAATCAAAAGATTAAGTGGAAAATCCATGGAAGTTATTGAATATTTCTTAGTTATAAATTGATTCTTAATATTTGCATCATCAAATGATATCATTTAATGGGTGGCATCCATAAGCCATAAATGCAACAAATATTAGGTTTAAGGCCTCCCATGCCTCTTTAATACCCCTTCCTTCCAAATATTTATGAGGGTATTTATGGATTAATTCTCTAATATTGGATTAATTCATGGCCATACATATTGATCTCAAGATGGATGGTCATGGTTAATTATGATCAATTTCAAAAATCTATAAATAAGAGGGCTAAGACGACTATTTTTAAGCTTCATTTGTGTAAATTTATTATGTGGAGTTCTCTACATAAGCCATTTATGTGTAGTGTTATAATTATTAATTTTTAATAGGATAAATTTAAGATAGGCATAAAATTGAGTCAAATATCATGAGCCTAGTTTCATCGGTGCACTTGAGATGATGGAGGAGCTTTGCCTTGCATCATTGCTAAAGAGTTGAGCACCAAATCAAGAGGAAAATCATGTTTTTAGCTGAATTTGGGTGATGGTATGCTCTTGAGAAGGTATTGTGTATGTTCTTTCTTTCAATATATCTTAATTGTCATTTTCCAAACCCCGTCGAAGGAGTTGGCTTAGCTAGTTATGTTCTTATGCATGTATTTAGTTTTTTTGATTAATTATTGATCTAACTCACTTTAGATTCCATTTATACATCTTGGCATCATTAATGGGACCAGACATGTCATTAAATAAAGGATAATGACTTGTCATTCTTATATTTTCTAAAAAATCCATAAAAATCAATTTTTAGCATTATTTTTCCTATATTTTTGTACTTTTGTTGACATAGTTTACATAGTGACCAGTATTAGTTTTATATAATCAACATCGGTCCTATCTAACCAGCATTAGTTCTAGTCTAATGTAGAACACAACAAGAAAATTGGGTTCTTAAGCTTCCTTAAAGATTGATAATTTTTATTTTGGGATTTTAAGTCTTTGTTTGATAATTTTATTGTTGATCTAGAAGTTTATTTTGGAGATTTTATACTAACTTAGGATAATAAAAGTTTTTTGACAAATGTTTTTTACCTAAGGGTTCATAGGTAATAGACATCAATTTTTATTGACCAACATTATTTATTTTATGATTGCCATTTGTCTTGTTGTAACCACCATCAGTCACTATTGATCGACGTCAGTCTCTATGTAATATAAACAGAGAACCTAAGAGCAAGTTTTCAAATCTTGCTTGTTTCATTGATAATTTTTATTCAAAGTAGAAGGAATCCTTCTAACATGTTTATGTCACACGCTTGAAAAAGTGCCAAATTTTAGCTTGATTAAGTTTTGAACTTCCCCTTTGGTGTTTAAAAGGAATCTAGATGCTTTTATATTAAGTTATTTTATGAAAGTTTTTACCATTTTACAAGCACCCATTTGAATGCTCTCACTATTTTGTGACTCATTTTTATCTTTTTATCTACAACATTAATCATTTTTTTTTATCATCACTTTTTTTCTATCCCATTTCCTAGGAGAACTACATTTGTCCTAAAGTTCATGTTAGACCTTTCATCCATGGAACTATGTAGTAGCATCCACTTGTCTTGTACATCTGGAGTCAGCTCAGCCACCCACTTTCTTTTCTTCCTTTTCCCCATTTTTCTTATGTGTTGTTTCCATATCACTTGGGGGGAAAATTTTGTCCATTGTTTTTGTTATGATGTTGTAGATAATAACACCTCTCTTAAATGTGCCTGAATAATTGTTTTTAAAACACACTAACATTGTGACTAACTCTTATTTGTGTGTGTTTATTTATTTTTCTATTGGTGTTTTGTGGTTAGTTCTTGTCCCTTCATGTATTCCTTTATTTTCCTTTGATTGTTTCTTCTTATTTATTCTTGTCTTTTATGTTCCTATTTTGTCTTGTTATTTTGTTTTTCAAGTACTTCTCGATAGTGCACATGGATCTTGATTATTCATATCTTACTTCATGTTGTTTATTTAGTTGTTCTTGTTTGGATTTTTATACATTATTTTTACTTCTTAAATATATATTATTCATATATTTATTTTAAGTTAGGATACATTTATGTTTTCCTTTCCTTTTGTCTTTGTTTGTTTTTTTTTTAAATGTCAATAGTTGTAACTTTGGTATGGGTAGTTCTTATCATTATCCTTAGTTAGAAATATTCACATTTGAATAGTCTCATCATAATTGAAATGTAATTTAATTATAGGTTATTCATACTTATGACGCATAATTTTCCCATTGACTTAATAAGTTTATTTTGGATATTTTATACTAACTTGGGCTAACAAAAGTTTTTTGACAAATGTTTTTTACCTAAGGGTGCATAGGTAACCATCATCAATTTTTATTGACCAACATTGATTATTTTATGATCACCATTTATCTTTTTGTAACTAGCATCAGTCATTATTGATTGACATTGGTATATGTGTAATAAAAATAGAGAACCTGAGAGCAAGTTTTCAAGTCTTGCTTGTTTCATTGATAATTGTGCTTCAAAGTAGAAGGAAACCTTCTCACATTTGTATGTCACACTCTTGGAAAAGTGCTAAATTTAAGCTTGATTAAGTCTTAAATTTCCCCTTTGGTGTTTAAAATGAATCTAAATGCTTTTATATTAAGTTAGTTTGTGAATGTTTTTACCATTTTACAAGCACTCATTTGAATGCTCTCACCATTTTACGAGGCCATTTTCCTCCTTTCCTCTACAACATTAATCATGTTTTCTTATCATCACTTTTATTCTATCCCATTTCTTAGGAGAACTACATTTGTCTTAAAGTTCATGTTGGACCTTTCATTCATGGAACTATGTAGGCAAAGTCTACTTATCTTGTATATCTGGAGTCAGCTCAGCCACCCACTTCCTTTTCCCCATTTTTCTTTTGTGTTGTTTCCTTATCACTTGGGGGAAAATTTGTGTCCATTGTTCTTGTTATGTTGTTATAGATAGTAATACCTCTCCTACATGTGCCTGAATAATTGTTTTCAAATCACACTAACATTGTGACTAACTCTTGTTTGTGTGTGTTTATTTATTTTTTATTGGTTTTTTGTGGCACTTTCTTATCTCTTCATGTATTCCTTTATTTTCCTTTGATTGTTTCTTCTTAGTCTTTTGTGTTCTTATTTTTTCTTGTTCTTTTATTTTTCAAGTACTTCTCGATAATGCACATGGCTCTTTATTATTCATATCTTGCTTCATGATGTTTATTAAGTTGTTCTTACTTACCTTTTTATATATTCTTTTTCCTACTTAAATCCAAATTTTTCATCTTGATTTTAAGTTAGGATACATTTATGTTTTCTTTTCCTTTTATCTTTGTTTGTTTTTATTTAAATTTCAATAGTTTTAACTTTGGTATGGGTAATTATTATCATTATCCTTAGTTTAAAATATTCACATTTGAACCAGCTCATCATAATTGCAATGCAATGACATTATAGGTTATTCATACTTATGATGCATAATTTCATTTTGTTATAATAATCACCAAGTGATTTGGATTCAAGTCTCAAAATCAATGTAGCTCCAAATATCAACTCTTAATTGCACCAATGAAACTAGGCACCAATGGCTTATCTCACACTAGACTCTATGTAAGACATGCATATCTTAGCATACATTATGAGTCTATCATTCCTCATTCCATTTACTCCAGATTCTGGGTGAACTACATTGGCTTGAGGTCCATTTGGAATATATTGGTAGTGCTTGGATACGTGTTGTATCTTGGGTCAAATTGACCATATTTATTCTTCTATTCACATCTTTCATCACTTTGTGTATCCTCGTATACCTAGTTTTTAATGATTGTTTCAATTAGTAAACCATCACATATATGTTTGTGCTCGCTCATATTTTAATCTATGAATTAGGTTATATATTTGAACTATGCTTGCCAATTTTCCTTACTAGGGTAAAACATTTAAACCAATCACCAAATCAAATCAGCCCTAGGGCATAATTAATTATCAATGATCAAAATCAACCCTAATAGGGTAAAATTACTTTATCAACTGATCAAAAATACTTTATTAGGGCACATTATTTTTCCTTTATCTATAGAAATATTCTCCTTTTTATTCTAATTCCAATCTCTATGGACTTTTGTCCTCATTCTAGTAATATTTTAATGTGTGACTTATCTCAAGATTGATTGTTCATTAAGTGTGTATCTTGCACCTTAGTTTTAGGTGTGTTCAAAGTGTGTCACTTATATTTTTGGATTGTATCCTTCCCACTTATCCCCATCCTTGGGGACCATTATATTCTAATTATATTTTAATCATTAAGAATCAATGCATGCAAGCATTAGCTCATCCAGATTTAATCTATCCCATGGGTTAATTTCACCTCTTTCTCTTTCTTTTTGAGAGTCCATCCTTCTCTTTCACCCCTATATGTCTTCTCAAGGGGGAATCATGGTTCATTTTCTTTTAACTTCATCTTGAAAACCATTTTATTTAAAAAGTCATTTCTTCATTTGAATGCCTCACCACACCTTCTCAAACAGAGGCAAGATGTAGACATCCAATTCTTAACACCATTGTTTCAAAATTGTCAATCTTACTCAAAATTTGTGAAAACACTCAATTTGGGCTGAAATAACTTAAACATGATAAATGGTTCAATATTTTCATATACAAGTATAAATTTAGTTAATGTATCTCTAAATGGGGTAATGCATTTTATGTGATTATTAACTTTTATCAAATCATTTTGAGTCAAAATGATAAAAATGCAATTTAATGCTCTAGATCACTTAATTATTCTAATTCAAAAGCATACGATATGTGAATTTGTTATTTCATTTTGGTAATGTCCTAAATGGGGTATTGATCCATACACAACTAACATCTTCTAATTCCACTCTAATCAAATTATGACCTAGTAGTATGACATTTTGACTAGTTTGATTAGTAACGTGTAACCAATTTTGAAAGAATTACATAAAAAATGATTACTCTCACTTAGGAAAATTAATCAAAATCAAAAGCTTAAGTGTAAAATCCATGGAAGTTATTGAATATTGCTTAACTTCAAATTGATTTTTAATATATATATCATCAAATGATATCATTTATGGGGTGGCATCCATAAGCCATAAATGCAACAAATATCATGTTTAAAGCCTCCCATGCTTATTTAATGCCCCTTCTTTCCAAATATTTATGTGGGTATTTATGGATTAATTCTCCAATATTAGATTAATTCATGGCCATACATCTTGATCACAATATGGACAATCATGGTTGATTCTTATCAAATTCAAAAAAATTATAAATAGGACGGCCAAGACCATTATTTTTAAGCTTCATTTCTATAAACTTATTTAGCATAATTCTCTCCACAAACCATTTGTGTGCAGTGTTATAATACTTAATTTGCAATAGGATAGCTTCAAAATAAGAATGATATTGATTCAAATATCATGAGCCCAGTTTTATTTATGCACTTGAGATGATGGAGGAGGATTACCTTATATCATTGCTAAAGACTTGAGCCCAAATTAAGGGTAAAATCATGTTTTGAGCCACATTTGGGTGATGGGATGATATTGGGAAGGTATTATGAATGTTCTTTCTTTCAATAGCTTTTAATGGTCATTTTCCAAACCCCATCAAAGGAGTTGGCTTAGCTAGTTATGTTCTTATGCATTTTTTGAGTATTCTTGACTAATGATTGATCTAACTCACTTTGGATTCCATCTCTACATATGCCTCTATGGCATGCCACCACTAATATGGCCCCTTTTGAGGTGAGGGGAAAGATAGGAACTAGTAGTTATCTCACCTCAAATGGATAATACAATTATATAAATAGTGAATGTAACCATGTAATATATAGAAGGATCATGTCTAGGTAGGTATAACATTGAAAAACATAGAACCAATGTGATCACATGTAGGCCTAAGGTGCATGATAAAGATCATGACAACATGTAGATAGTAACAATACAAGATCAACAAACAAATGATCACACACACAAGAATAATGAAAAGAAGGTCAAAATGTAATAGTCTAGGGAGACTAAAAATAAGGGGTATAGGCAAATGACACACAATCAAAGGGAAATCACTTAGTCAAATGTCCATAAAGGAAAGCATGACATATTAAAATGTCAATACAACAAACCATGACATATGCATATGTCAAATAAAATATACATAGGCACAGGGGATGCAAGTAAAGGAGTATATTTAAATGCTCAAACAAAGAATACAATAGAAAGTAAAGACACTCAAGTAAGTGAATAAAGTAAATTATAAGTAACCAGAATAAACATATCATAGTAACCCATGGATCAAATGTGTTAGGAAAAAAAATGTCAATTGTATAGCATATTAAGTACGTTGTGTAAGGTATAATCATGGATAATATGCATGTTTAAATAAATATGTAATCTCAAACATGATAATGTATAATGATCATCAAATCATATAACATGTGTATATCAACATCAAATAAAAAGATGCCCCTAATGTCCATGTGACATGAGTAGAGGAAAATCCCAACATCTAAAATAGGAATAGATCATGTGTTTGTGTATGTTTGTATCACACTCAAGTAGAAGTGTTGCACATATTTGTGTGTAGGAGTAATTAAATATTCCATCCATCAACATGGAACTAGTACATATATTCCAATGAGCTAGTAGAACATGCAGGTGCTAAAAATGTTTTTTTAATTTTTAATTTTGATTATTATTAATTTTTTGTTGGTATTTCTAAAGAGGAAAGATCATCCTATGATTCCATCCAATGGATGGTAATTTATGTATTCCCATTGTGAACCTTACAACCTTAAGTTGGATCTTTTACATTATTTACATCATGATTGGATAAATTGAAAAGGTACATATTATGTTCCTCTTCACATTTTGTATGTGTAGTAGAAGAACTAGTGTTGTCATTTGGAATATTTATTAATTTTCCTTTATAGGAAAATAAAATTTCTTGATGATTTAGATCAATTTTTTCTTCCATCTGGTATAGCCAAATATTTCTTAGTTTAATCATATATGGAGATGTGGTAGGCATAACCCAAACTTATGTTTGAATTATTTTAGGACCACACACAATTGGTATTAATATGTTTACCAAGGAGTCTTTCCAGTTGACTTTTTTTTTCAATTCTTGTAAACCAAAACCAATCTACTAAAAATTCTTTATCTAGAAAGTGGTTTTTATTTGTTTAAGATCAATATGGTTATGCCAAAAATAGTCACCACCCATGTATAATTTAATCTTTAAATCTTGTTGGAATGGATGATTTTTGGGTTGTTGTGAACTTAATTCCTTTTGAGGATCCTCAAATTTAATATTTTGGTCATTGATAAGATCTTGGATTTTATGATTCAAGGTAAAGAAATGGTTTTTAGAATGCCCTAGTCCTTGATGATAATCAAAATAAGCATGTGCATCATATCCTTTAGGTATAGGTTAACTCATAACAACCTTGATAGGATGAGGGAAAGATAAAATTTGATACTCTAGTACCTACAAGAGTAATGAAGCTGGGGACTTAGGTAAACATGTAAATTATCTCTTCGGTGTATTAGATAAGACCAATTGATTATGTTTTTTTACTAGTGTATAAATGTTGGACTCATATTCATAATGTTTTATGTTAGGATTATCTATTTTTTGGACCATTATATAATGTTTGAAGGGATTAGAATCTATTGAAATTGTGTAAAGGAATACTCGATGATAAAATTTTAAGCATGCATGTAATGTAAAAGGAACCACATACTTTCTATGTATCCAAGACCATCCCAATATAATGTTATAGTTTGAATTATTTGGCATAACTTGGTACAAAGTGGGAAATATATGGGGACCCATAGTAATATTCAATGTAATATGACCAACCAAAGGTTTATGTGAATTTTCAAACCCTTTTATGTGAATAATTATTTTTGAATAAGGTTTGTGTTGACACTCATGGTGGTTAGGGATTGTATGATATAAATGTTTACGTTTGATCTATTATAAATGAGCACTATTTTAATACATTTACTTTGTATTGTCACTTGTATGAACAAAGGAAAATGTTGGTCAACAATATCTTTGGATGGTAAATCTAATGGATCAAAGGTAATGATCTTGTTATTGTTCTTGAGATCTTTCATAATATAAAAAAATAAGTGGGATCAATATTACTTGGCTTGTGTCTCATGAAATGCCTTCTATAGGATATCCTTATAGGCATTAGATTGCTTCAAGAGCTCAAGGATTGAAATTTTTACATACATATTTGTCAATTGGTCAATAATGTCATATCCATTAGAGTCTAGTTTTGTGACATTAAAAATGTAATTTTGAAAAGAGATCAAGTGTTGATTGTTATTTAAAACATTATTATTGTAAATATTAGAATAAGAAGGAACCTACAGGAATGCATATTTTGAATCCATTATAGATCATAATGATTTAATCAAGCATGACATATAATAATTAAAAACAACTATAAATTATTGCACCATGAGATAATTTATAGATATGTCCATGGAAAATATGATTGAAAACTTATATCAATCAGAGAGTAGCAATAGAAAACTTAGAGGACCCTAACTAACCTAGGATTTGATGTTCAAAGATCGAGTTCACCAAATGTGTGACCATAAAATATAGATCTAATGTGATATTATCGTTAACCTTATATTTGATTAAAGGGGTATATATAAATTAAATAACACAAGGGTGATAATTAGATCTCTAATAGGCTAATTAGATGCTAAACTTAGATATAAGCATACACTAAATTTATTATGTTGAGATAGCCTAAATATGGAAACTACAACTATGATAGATATATAAATAAAAAATAAATGATGTATTTATCTTGTTATGCTACTAATATAGTTATGGATCTAAGACAGGTATAAATTAAGATGGAAGGAAATTATAGAATAATTATCAAATTCTAGATCTAACACTTCTAACACTCTGGACACTAACATCATATTGGAATGCTTTCATTGATGCTAATATCTAGGTTCAATGCAAGTGTCCTATATGGAATACCTTATGGAAAATGATTCAACCATATGGATGCTTATGGGGTTTTCTTCACATTCAATTTAGTGCATTTAGATCTAGGTCATGTACTGTCACTCCTTGTGAAATGGCAAAACCCTAGTTCTCCATCTTTATAGTGACCCCAAAGATCCCACTATCATAAGGCACATGGTGTGAAGATGACCCCAAAGATCCCACTATCATAAGGCACTACCTACACATCTAATAATCTAAAAGAGGGCCTCATACTCATGTAGTTCTCCCCTACATGTTTTCTTGTGTGTGAATCATGCAATATTGTGCAAAGAAAGTACACTAGTGACCTAGCTTGTAACTTAGAAAATCATGTTCTTGGGATATTCCTTTAGTACTTCAGACTTATATATGTGTTTTACCTATGACTAGTGTGGAAATATGGAACCTTTATTCAACTGAATATTTGATAGAGTGCTTTTGATAAGTTTCCTTGGTTTCTTTGTTATTTTTCTAGGTGGTGAATGAATGAGGTTTGATATTATTTGTATATCAATACCTTTGAAGTAAAAATCACATTAAATCACTTGGGCCAACCCTTAAGATACATTTCATTTACAAATTAGATGACTTTAGGGAACTATAAACTTGTGTTGGGTCAAGACACTAATGTTGATGCTAGTGTCTATCCTAGATATTAGTATCTAGGGAGAAGAAAAGTAGGTACAAGCTCAAAACTTGTAGATATGGAAGATAAGTAAATTTTAAGCATTATGAGAAAGATATAAGACCTAGGTGATCAACATAAGACTACTCAAACTAAGAGATATAGGCCAAGGGAACAAGATAAAGTAGATGAAAGACATACAAAAGTGGGAAAGGTATACAACTGAGAAGAACAAACAGTCTCTATGTTTTCCAAGTGTACAATACTGGGGTGCCATATAATCATAAAATTATGTCTACACAAACAACAATCAATACTAATGTATATAAAATGGTGACTAATAGTAGTCTATTTGGGGTGAGTTGTCGATCATTTACTCATAAGGTTATAATATACTTTATTAAATTGAAATATAATATTTTTATTGTGAAAGTAAACACACTTAATTAATTGAAAAGACTCAGAATGGAAACACACTTTCTAGAATTAAAATTACATTGAAGTGAACACACTTTTAGTTTATTTATATAAATGTAAATTACATGAAATGGAAACACATAGCTATTATATTTTTTATGAAGGTAAATGTTTTGGATGGGAAATACTTTGAAATGGAAATGCTAAAAGTGATCTTACTTGAAACACACATACATTAACACACAGTCTTGCAAGTGAGACACATAACACAATACTTTATATAAGAGAATGGATGACAAAATTTAAGACATAACAAAATATGAAATAAAAATATAAATTCCAAAATAGGTCTTTCTTCTTCGATTGAATAGGCCCTTTCTCTCCCTAAAAATAGGATTGGAACACTATTATATTTTCATAAACTTCATGAAATCAATTTTTCTTTACTTTTAGAAAATGCTTACAATGTAGGAAATGAAAATTCAAACTTGATCTTACTAAACACTTCTTACATCTTTATTTACTATCCTTTACTCAAAATGACATTATTTATATATCACAAAATTTTACAATAGCTTATTCAAAATAGAGAAATAAACTAACAAGATCAAATCTAGCTAGGATCTTGTTTATTCTAAAATAATAGAATAACAACATCATTTCCACTTTCTAATAGAAATAAATGGAAAGTGTTGGATTCAATTTATTATGTGATTTATGATCTTCTACTGGTTGCAATTTATTTTTCAATTATAACCACTTGAACTCAGTCAGCTAGTAGAACCAAATATAATATTTATGGTCACTCAGAAGAAAACTTATATAAATAAAATGACCATAAATAGATATTACTTTTTTTTGAAAATTCTATATATAGCTTTTAGAAATATTCCCAAAAATATACTATACTACTTATTATCAATCATGTATGTCCTTGCATCAATGTACAATTCTCATGTGTTCTTTTCTAGGCATCTTGGAATTCTTCAGAGCTAATTTAGGCATCTAAAGAGCCAGAATGATGATCTTTAGAGCTAGTCTAGGGATCTCTAGAATTGGTCTAGTTTGCTCCTTCAGAGTCTTATGCTGGCAAAAATATGTTCTTTTACTAAAGTACATTCTTATGACTTGTACATGCAAAATTAGTGTCTATTCCTAGTAAATGTTAGAACAAAGTGGTTTAAATAGGTCAAAATAAATTGCACAAAATAACTAAGGTAAAATACTTATTTTCTACTTTGAATTATTAATGAGTTCTATTATGCACATCTAAATACATTTAAAAGTAAGACTTTTGGAGGGGAAATGAGGTAATTAGTTGGATATAATGAGCCATTTTATGGGCTCATCACACTTCACTTAGGGAGAGAAGGTTAAGCCCTTACTATTAATTCAACTCACATGTACAAGATAATTTCATTGACTTTGATTCCAAGTGTGTGGGATATGTAATTGCAAATCCTTGATGAGTTTATAAAGACATCAAACTGTATACTTTTTTCTATTCCTGTTGCATATGTTTGAGGTGAATTAGGTCAAACATAAAAAATAATACAAATCTAACATTCCAACCATAAATTTATTGAAATGAGCACATGACCCTATTTTTCATCTTCTAGTGCACCACCTAGAAATTTTTAGAGTTTAAAAATCATTAGGGTACACATTTGATGGCATGGTACATAATCAAGAATTACATAGTTACACATTTGTCATCCTATAAATTCCATATGAAACAAATTTATAGACCTATTGATTTTTTCCCATAGCATTTTGACAATCATATTTTTATTAAAGTGAATTAATCACTTCCATGACTTTATTTTGGTCTAAAAAATAGAACAAAAACTGTGTTTGTTTTCATCTCTCTTATGTCTTATTTAAATTTCATTATTTGTCCAGTCACTTGATTTAATTCTACTACTATTTATAAACTCGAGTTATATTTATTTATTACAGTTTACTATCAATTCATAGATTTATCTTGTGTCCTAGTTTTAGTTCATTAAACATAGTTAATTTTCCATTGTGTGCATTTTAGTTAACACAACCATTATAGTCATTCATGGAAACATAAAGATGCAATATATTAATTAATTTTGTCACACCTATACTAGTTTAGGGGTATCAACCTAAAATATATTATCACATGTTAGCTCCTCCATAACCAAGTGTAGGACCCAAGGGTCTACCAATTCATTATTATAACGGTTATCAAGGTGTGTACAAGGAAAAACCAAGGAAACCATCATGGAAGATACAATAGAAATAATGAAGGTGGGTATAGAGGGGGATATGAAGTGAGAACATGATACATTAAATATATCACTTCTCTCACATTTAAAAAAAAAAGAAACATAGAGATCTCATATGCAACGTGAATTTTTTCACGAGTACCATACACATTAATCATTCAGTTGTCTCAAAAAAGCACAATATTATAATTATGGTAGAATGACAAAAAATAAACTTGTAGGCACCCTACCACATAAAGGTGCACATCACTCAAATAAGATATCATGGCCCTTAAATTTAATGAGAAGATGCCATGAGATTTATAGACTTCAATCTCAAAAGTTAGAATTTGTAGATTTGAAGAAAGAGAAGAAAAATGGTATCTAAAAACTTCAAAAATGTGAATCTATTAAAAGACTTCATTGTAGAATCTAGAAAGGACTTTGACAAATAATGAATAATGATAACCACCATAAAATGAACAAGAATTGGTAATGGCAAAAGAATGTACAATGAAGAAGATGCGAAAGATAAAAGTGATGGTGGCTTTTTCAATATATGATTAAAAAGTAGAATAAAGTAAAATATTAATAAAAACATACATAAAAAATAAAAATAATAATATATTTTGAAGAGAAATAAATATTAAGATTAAAAAATATATCAAAAATAAAAGTGATAATTTCAAAGATTATTAAATAAATCTATACAATTATATAAATATTGGAAAAAAATAAAAGACATGAAAAAATTATTAACAAAAGAAAAAATGGAAAAGAAATGAAAAGAACACTTAAAAATTAGAGAAAAGAAAGATAATAATAATAATAATAATAATAATAATAATTATTATTATTATTATTATTTTAAAAAAAAAAAAAAAATCAAAGATGAATTGCTATATTTAGAAGCAAATATAAATGTGATACCATAAAACATTTGAGAGATATTATACATAGGAGGTAACTTAGGACATTACATAAGTAAATGACATTCTAATTCCCCGATAAAAGTATTGGCAGGAGCAAAGGTGGACTTGGTAAGCATAAAGAAACAATTATATTTTGAAGTAATATCCATCTATGAGAAGAATAAATCATACGGGATGGCGCATCTACCAAACGCTGCCTTTTATTTTTCTTTTGTTGCAGTAAATGTGAAGAGTGAAAAACTAAATTTACACGCACCCATAGGTGGCCATCAGTGTGTTCGCAAGTGGAAATATGTGTGAGGCAATTATGAAAATAATAATAATAATTGCTGGCAAAGGAGTGAAATTCGAATGCCTGAAGGTCCACGGACAGAGTTGCTGTGTGTGGACTTCGTACTAAAAAGTTTACGTGTTCATATGCATAATGGCGGATAACCCAATTTATCTGTTCGTGTTGACGAAGCTGCGTGGTGAATAACAGCTAAAGCTAAGGTAAACTTTGTTTCTTGTCATTGAAATTAAAAAAAGAGTAATTTACTCGCATACCAAACGCATTGTTCAGAAAATCATTACCATTACCAGGGTGCAAAGAAGCAAGTCTAGGTATACAAATATAGCTGAGATAGCAGTCTTATTTACTGGATAGAAACTACTTAAAACGTAATTAATAGTAGAAAAAACCCTAAATATGTTATTTCCACATTTGATCCCTTATATCAAACTCAGAAACGGCTGAACATCCGTGAAGTAGCTTGTGGTGTCATCGCAGTAAAGTTTGTCGTCTTCGTTGGAGCCGAGCCATGGGAGAGACTCAAACCAAAATGAATCGGAATCTATGGTTGGACTTGGATTTGTTGTTTCTTTGTTACCCGTTGTTGTTGGACATTTTACACTCTCACCAATTTTGGTTGATTCATGGGAGGAAGGATTGAACTCATCTGATTCATGCGAGGAAGGATGCTCTAATTGTTTTGGTTCCGCTGGACTAGCAATCGAATCGCTTTGCAAATTTAGTTTACGAGGATGTAAACTAAATTGTGCGGAGGATTCAGATGCCGCTTTGCTTACAGATGGTTTACCTTTTCGCTCTGACTTATCCTTGTCTTTGCACGCCAATTTCTTGCTCAGATGAATATTCCAGAAGTTCTTGACGTCGCTGTCGGTTCTCCCTGGCACACGTGCGGCGATTAACGACCACCTGCACCGAGCTTATTTTTTTTTATTTTAACTTTTCCGATTCATTCGTCAACTAACTCAAGGATAAGACAAATTTTACGGTCCGCAAATGCTCTTACTAAATCGTACCTGTTTCCAAGCAGTTTATGAAGTCTTATGATGAGCTCTTCTTCGTCTGCAGAAATATGACCTCGCTTCAAATTTGGACGGAGATGATCCATCCACCTCAACCTGCAACTCTTTCCGCACCGCATCAGACCTGCACACGTTATAAAAGTGTAATGAAATTTGATCCTTCAGATTATGTGAAAAACTAGTTGAATCCCATGAAAATTGAAAGTCAATTTGTGAGCAAACAGAAAAAATGTAGCTAAAAACATAGCCAAGAACGATAACTATACTGAAAAAGAATGGTGGAGACAAAGTGAAAGTATGAAAAGATATAATAAAAGTTCAACCCGCTTTTGTGGGGAGAGCACTCCAACGTCCCACACCATTGGCTTCGATATATGCTTTCAAAAGCACATCTTCTTCTGGTCGCCAAGGCCCTCGGTTAAGCCCATCTATACATTTCTTTCGTGTCATTATAGCCCACCCTTTCCACTCCTACGCTATCACGTTCTTTATGAATTTTTCAACAAGCAACTTGTTGATTTTATAGGCAGATTTCATTGAGTTCATTCCCGGGTTGAACGGTTGGTAAGAAGTTGCCTCAGGTGGTACAACTGGAACAGTTCGGATGAATAAGAGCTCTACTTAATAGTAAAAGTGTAACGTTACGTTATTTATCAAATCACTGGGAATCTGAGTGCTAAATAAACTTGATGAAATAAATACCCTCTAAACACTACGGTCAATCCAAAAAAATAAATAAATAAAATAAACAGCACGTGCGTTGTATTGACTGTTGACTGAGATGGGATGTAAAAGCAGGGGCATGTTCACGTCCGGTTGAAACACCGTGATTATTGTTGGATTGGAGATTGGAAATTTTGACCGGCAGTTGAGCATCCGGAGTGGCGACCAGCGTGTTCATCGCCGATGGGAAATGAACAGCGTGAGAAGCATGATAGATGTTTTCCCTCCTAAAAATTATTGCCAAGTGTGCAACTACAACTAAAACTAAAAGGTGAAAATTGTTCACAGTGGATCGTGTCTCTTTCACATTATGACAGGCATTACCTCAACTCAACCGCGAGGTGGAGCATCCGATATTATTTTGCTGGGCCGTCCACAAGGGTATCGTTGACCCACCAACCAAAAAAAAAAAAAAATCAAAAAAAAAACATCACTTGCAAGGGAAACATTTCTTTAAAATGTTCTTTTTATTTGCCCCTGGAAGTAAGCAACCTGCACCTTTGTAAATGGCGTCGACAACACGCAGTTTAACTATATGTTAGCGTTGAAATTGTCCACCGGTAATTGTTGTCAACAACAAAATTAGTAGCAATCGTGCACTAAATATTTGGAAGTGACAAGTGTTTCCCCTTGTTTAGGACACAAGGGTTAATAATTTCTCCTATTTCCCCTCGTTTAGGACATAAGGGTCGATTAAATGTTTTTCCACCGCATCTAAGGGTTCATTACTTTACCTATCTTTAAATATTATTTCTTCTTTTTTGTTTTAAGTTTTTTTTAGTTTTTCTTTTTGATCACATTAAAAATAATTTTTAGTCCCATAAAAGTGTAGACGTTATTCTTTTTAATTGTCTATTTTTTTTTATTTTTTTTTCGGTTTTGAGTTTTATGTTAATAATGTGATCATGTTTTTAAGCTTATCAAAAATATTATTCGTGCTCTGTGACCTTTTATGTATTTCCTTTTGTTTATTGTGCATATCTCTCTTTGTTCTATTTTTTTCCTTTTACTTATTGTGCATATCTCTCTTTGTTCTATTTTTTTCATTTTTTAATCATGTCATGTCAATTTAAGCGCGAATAATTTTTTTATTTATATTTAATTTAAGTGACACACATGATCATGTTAATGTAATGATTGGAAGAAAGAAAGAAATGTACATCTTTAAGTTTTGTGCATCTTATATGATAGAAGTGAAAACATAGTATTGATTCCCAACTTTTTAAGATTTCAAGAAACTTCCATGCACCTTCCAAATTAATATGATTAAGTTTAGGTATCTAAAATAAAATAAATAAACAAATTTGATATTTGATATTTAATTTTGTTAGATTTTGTTATATGTTGTCCCACTCTTCAAAAACTATAATAATATTAGTATGGGAAGTAAAACTAATGAGTAGTAGTTTCTGATTTTTGTAATATATATATGGATATTTATGTTGTATTGTTGGCAATTATATTACTTGTTTTCATGATCAAATTTTATGTTGGAGGACATTTGCATATGCTTATTGATGTATTATGTTTTATGATCTTGTTTGACTGTAATTTTATTTGCTGATTGATATGCATTAAAATAATTCATTGATAAGTATATATTTTGAGTACTTGATTATTTTGTTATAAGCTCAAACTAACTACCTTTTGTTTGATCGAGATGATTATAGGATTGTTCTGCCCTCATAGAGTGGTACATAGGGAGATTATCACAAGGGAGGAGGATACACATATCAACATTGAGGATAGAGACAACCAAACTAAACTCTCTCTCTCTCTCACACACACACACTACACTCATGATTCCTTAGAATGAAACAAATGATAATAAGTAATCTGCAAAAATGTTGAGTGTTGTTTTGCATTATTTGTCCTTGCAGTTAGTAAAGCATGTTTACATTTCTTTGAGTTCATTACCTTTCTTAATGCTTTTGATTAGCATAAATAGATAAAGTCTATGTTTTGACTCTTTGTGTTTCCTTAAAATCTCAATATGAATTAAACTATGTTGTGTTTAATCATTGATGCATTTTATCTTATAGGAGTATTGGGTGTTTATGGATCTTGTGTATGTAGTATACGTAGATGCCCCTTTTTGTGACCTAGGGGGTATGAAATAGTGTAAAATTACCCAAAGCAATTAAATTAAAAGGGTTTTCTGCCTTGGAATTTTGGATTTTGATTTGGTAAAATTTTTAATAAAAAACTACCACATATTTTGAATGGGAATAAATTAGGTTTTAGTTGCTTTGTTGTGTTTGACTTGGCCATTTTTACAATGATGAGGAAGTTATATGTGGCGACCATGCTCAAAATCAAGGTAATAGACTACACATTAGTAGTAAAAGTATGCATGTCAAAATTAAGTGAAGGCGAGTTCATAATGAAACATGTGCAATTTTGTAGGAGAGTGGAATGGCCATGCAAAATGTGGATGAAGAAGGGAAAATGAATAAGAGGAAGGAAAAAAGGATAATGGGAGCATGACAAAGGAGGAACAAAGCTTATCTAGAAGGGATAAGATATACCATAGAATGCATTCAAGTAGCAAAAAATTAGGTCAGTTAAGTTTTGAGTTTGTATAATTGGGTTTTATTTGAAGAACTAGTTTTATTAAGTCAACAAAATGTTAGTTATTTCCTAGAGATGGGTTTAGGTAAGTATCCCATTTGAATGTATAAAATGTTATATTTCATTAATAAAAACCTAGGGTTTCATGTCTATAGACCTAGGGATAGAAATTGGTTCCATCCATAGGCCTATATATATATATATGATGTTAAGCCCTTTTTGATAGGAAAATTGAATGTTTTCAATATAGCCAATCATGTGACATAATTAGATAAATGGTTTTGTATTGTTGTTTAGTATAAGACCTTCTTAAATTTATAATGGGAAACTTTGTGCGTTGGTTTATCCTTGTCAATTGACAATTTTGGGTGAGCTTCATTATCGACTAAAAACTTAGTTATATAGAGATTGGGCATGTTTCTTGTTGGAAAATAAAGATTTATTTCAGACGTGGAAATTTCCTCTTAGTTATTAACTATTGTAATATGTTTCCCCTAGAAACTTAAATTGTATACATTCTTTGATAAAACCTTTCATAGGGTGTGTATGATGTATGCAAGCTATAGTAAACCAGCTATGAGTTTTTTTTAATGGTGACTACCTTGACACTTGTGATAGTTATCATGAATTTATAGAAAGATAATACAAGAACATAGATTTGTTTAGAACATACATAATAGAATAATTGAAGTTATGATTTTTTTAGGATGTTTGATAGATTTACTAACATGTGTGTGTGTGTGTGTGTGTGTGTGTGTGTGTGTGTACACACACACACACATCAAAAAATAAAACCTATAGATGTATTCTTTTAAATAAATGGACTCATGTTGGGATATTTGAGCTTCAATGCATAATATATTTGATTTATTATTATGAACTAAAGTTATATATATATATATATATATATATATATATATATATATATATATATATATATAGAGAGAGAGAGAGAGAGAGAGAGACAAATGTGTGTGTGCAAATATATAAATATGTATTCGTGTTTGTGTGTATATATATAGACACACACACATATACATATTTTACACACCTATATATTATCAATATGAGTTAGAATTATGAAGTTTGAACACGTATATAATAATAATGGGTCCATTAAAAACTTATTTTATTGGTATATGTTAATGAACACACACACAGATGAATGCACTTAACTATGTATGCAAAGACATGGATAAAATGAACACTATGAGATCTAAGTTGAGTATACACTTGTTTCCATTAAGAAAATTATGAATGATTGTAAGATATAATTTGAATTCTAAGTGGTGTTATATATTTGACTTTATGCATTTGAAATGGAGAATTTGTCCATTGGATTATGTATACACATAATATTTTCAAAACTTTATCAATTATTGACACTCTTTATCTTATAGGAACCTATGAAATCTCAATATCTCTAAGTGCATGCCTTAAGGGGTGCACTGAGAAAGGAGTGGGTAGACCATTGGTGATTCATAAGATTGTTGTCCCTTTTTACCACTTGTTATCTACACACTTGTCTCTTAAAACCATTCCCCTAAGCTTTACGTCCTATTTTACACCATCCTCTAGTGTTTTACCATCTTCATTATCTCTTTCCCTAACCTAAACCCCCTTTTGGTAGTTTATATGACATAGTTAGCCCTATCAACCTTGTATTGTTACTAAGAAAGCTTATTAGAGACTAGGTCAACCCATGACTGACCTAGTCCATGACATATTTATTTTTTGTCAATTAAAACAATAGGTTGACTGGGTTGACCTTGTCAGCCTAAAATTTTAGAAAGGTTTAGGGTTTGATATGCTTATATAAACACATTGATTTTTCCATTTCTTAAGATAAGAGAAGAAGAAGTGAGATATATTGTGAATCTACTTATCTACCATTCTACTTGAGGAACAAGTTTAGGGTTTCATACTTTCTTTGGAGATATAGATCTTATCTTGTGAAGAAGTCTTTTGGATGCATTAATAGGTTGTGTATCCTAGAGATGATTTATCCTTGTCATCCTTACATATCACAACAACCTATTATGAAACACCTTGGCAAAGGGAGAGATTAAAGCTCATTGGGTTCATCTTCAAAGGTAAGTATTCCTAACTTTATTCCTCCTTTATAAGAGTAAATAGATATGCATTTCACTTATATTCCGTGTATTTATATTTTGTATGCATTGATGTGAGTATATGTATTATATGCATGTTTAATTTTAGTTTTTATAACCCTCACTTTTCTCAATCAATCTTTCTCCCTCATCATGAACTTCCTATTTGAATACAACATTGAGTTGAATTCAACAGATATGATGAGCTTCACCAACCCCAATAGGTTCTCCCATAATCAACTTGTGGCTCCTACCCTAGATGAAAGTAATGTAAATGTAGCCACTCATAATACAATCTATGGGGCCCCTCCTCATTCCTCTTCAGTTGGATACCCTCTCTTCTCATTAGAATATTAAACCAAATTAGAGTATACCCCATAAATTATCTTCTTCATCAATGAGTTCTTCAACATCAATGAAAATATCCTTATACTATTTACCATCTCATGATATGTGGTCAAGTCAAGGATCCCCATTCACCTTATCCCACATTGTCACATGGATTTGGGGACAATAGTTTCTTTGATTCTCAACCTATTCCCTCTCTTTTGACCCCTTCTCATACCATGGAGTCTTCCTTTTTGATTTAATCCATCTCCATGCCTAGCATCTCTACTAACATGGTAGGTTCTACATCTAGTGGGCCTCTTTTAAGACCAATTCTTCTCAATTCTTCCACTAGTGCATCATTTTCTATCCATGGTACTCATGCCACTAGTACCGCTTCTCCTCATCCCTATAACAGAACATATTTTTTCACATAATTAAATCATGTTACTAGTGCCTCAATTGCCAAAAATTCTTCTCAAGCTACTACTAACACTCATAGTGGTACCCAAGCCACTACTACCAATTCCAATGCTTCACACAATGCCAATAATACCACTGATACCCATCAACTTCTATTACAAAATCTTAATCAAATGAATGATTTCCAAACTAACAATGCCAACCAAATTATGAAAACACAAAATCATCTTATCCATCTCCAAAATTACCCTCAACAGGTTATATAGGGAACATATAACCAAAATACTCCCCCAACTCCTCTTTAGGATTCCCATGGTAATTTTATCCCTCAACCTCATTTTATTAACAAAACAATCAAGAACATTCAAAACAAGCCTCTTACACCTCCAATTTCTAATATCAATATAGTAGGCATCACCTCTACCATTACTTACAATGGGTCAACTGATCCTACTCTCCATTTAAAAACATTTGGAAATCTATATAAAGACTAGGTCAAGTTAAATACTTTTTTGCTACCAAGATATTAGAAAAACTCTCTTGGGTGATGATTTAGATTGGTATAACCGGCTCAAATATCATTCCATCACTAGTTTGGAAGATTTATTTAATGCTCTACTCCAAGAATTCTAAACTAGTGATCTCCCTGAGAATACCTTGGCCCACTTTATTAATTATAAGCAAATTGAGACTAAAATTGCACAAGATTTCATCAAATGATGGAAGCCTTGTCTAAAAAATGTGAACATAATATGGAATATGATAACCTCTTTCATTTTTTTACCAATGCTCTTTATCCCAAGTTATAATATCAGGTCTAGAGTCTCTCTTCATGAACTTTAGAAGAGACCATTGACCAAGTAAAGCACCAAGATTTCATCATGCATAAATTAGAGCCATCATAACCCTTTATGGGTTCTCACATGTTAATAAAAAAATAAGAATAGTCATGCTACAAATGATGGTGTCACTGATTCTTATGATACCATTCATACTATTCAAGCTATTGTTCCCAACTAGGTTTTGGAACACGCTTCCCCTCTCAACCACATCACTAATCCTCATTTATCTTCAAAAAATAACATAATTGTTCATAAATATTTATCCTTATCTTAATTGAAAAAAAATATACCAAGGTCTCTTCTATGAGAACTTAATCCCACTCATCTGATGAAATCCTGATATGATCCCAATAAATTTTGTTGGTTTCATGTTAATTGGGGTCATTCTCATAAGACTTGTAGGCAAATTCATAATTTGGCTATGGATATCCTTCTCGGTCCCAATTTTTACCATGATTATATCATTAGTAAACATCAATAAACCTATGGCATTGCCTTCAAATCCTGTGAAACATAAACTAAATCTCAAGCTTTGAGCCAAGGTAAAGCTCATTTGGCCATCTATAAAGATCCTCTTTTAGATCACCAAGACAATCAAGACAAGACTACTCCTTCTACTAATAATGTTGATAGTATTATAGACCCAACTATAGAAGAGAACATGGTCAATATGACTAATATACGAAGGGTGGTTTCCTTAATTGATCCTCATCCCATACACACTCATTAATTGTCTCACACTTTTCGTGTCATCCAAGAATCTTCCCCAACTCACTTAATAGAGTTAGGGCAAGAAGGCCTTATATCTTTTGATGAACCAATTCCAACACCCCCCTTGGATAATACTTCTCATACCATTTCTACCACTCTTCTAACCTCTTTACCTATCACAAATGATACTCAAAATTGTATCAACACTTATTCCAATCTATCTCAAACAAAACCTACATCAACTAACCCATATTCAAAAGACAATCAACAAAATTGTACCCCAATTAAACCTTCCACATATTATCAACATAAATTCACATCCACATTAACTCTGAGGACCTCATTCAACACTATGCACCTCTTTTGAATAGTCCTCTTAAGGGTTATGGTGAGTGGGATCCTATTAAAAAGCTTACTAATCTCCCATATCAAATCCCATTTCTCAAAATTTTACAGACCTCTCTGTGTCACCGTAATCATCTTATGCAGATCTTGTTTGAAATGAACATCCCTTGTCCTCCCCTATCATGACATGAAGCCACCTTATCTATATCAAAAGATAACATTTTACACAATAGTGTGAAGATATGTCCATACATGTTGATGAAACCATGGACACTTCACTTTCCCTCAAATTTCCCATTACTTATATGATCCTCAATGAGATTATTCTTCATGTGGATGATCCTCCTCTTTTTATTAGTTTCCAAATTAGTGATATTGAAGTCAAACATGCCTTGATTGATAAGTGTTCAAGCACTTGTGTTTCCTCCCTTTATTTTATTAAAACCCTTGGATATTTCAAATGTAATCTTAAGTCCACACGTAACACATGTCAATGCTATGACCAAAGGCAAATGCCTCCTTTAGGTTGTGTGTGGTTCCCTATCACCATCCCACCATCATCGTTCACATGAAGGTGATGATCTTAAACTTTCCTTTATTTTATAAAATTTTGCTTTGTAGACTATGAACTCATCGTATGTAATCAATTTCCTCTTTTTCTTGCCAATGTGTCAAATTTCCTCACAATGGAGCAATCTATAGGATTCAAGGTGACACTAACCCTTGAAATTTTGAAAAATTCCAAGATCATAGTGTATTCAATATTCCCACCCTTAAACCCTTGCCAAGAATTTAATTTTGTGAATATCAAAAGTTTAACTTTCTTATAAACTCCACTTGAGTTTACAATGGTCACCTCAAACTCATTAGGATTATACCACCTAACCTCCTAGATTTTGATGATTATGAGCCTAATGAGATCAAGTTCAATATTAAAACCTAAAATATCTTACCTCATCTCATTTCTCAACTTCCCCCTTATCTAAAACCTCATTCCCATCAACCACCTAATGATGATATCCCCATTGTCTTAAATAAGACTCGACATTCCATTCATCACACAACATTAGACAATAAAGTCCTCCCTACCTACGCCATTGATCTTCATACACCTGACTATGACAATGACTATACCTTAGATGATCCATTTTTAGGAGGTATTATTTAAGCTAGAGTTGTTGAATTTTTTCATTATAATTCCTCTTTGCTTTAGTCTTTGCTTATTTGTTCTAGCATTCCATCCTATATAATTCTTATTTTTAGTATTTTTCCTCTTGTTCATAGGGTAGAATTGGTGTACACACCTCCAATTTCTAAAAATCCTCATATGAGTATGCTTATGGATAATGATATGAATGGTATCTATTTTTTTCTCGATACCAAGACCCCTCTAGCCTACTTATCCCTGAGATACTTGTGACTATCCTCCATCCTTCTATGCACCCTACCTCTCCCTTAGCTAAGCCCAGTTTGAATCCTATTCCCACTCCCTCTCTAGCTGAGTCTCTTCCTATTTTTGATCCTATTACTCTTTTAGTCAAGCCTCACCTAGTATCTCCACCAACCACACCTTCCCTTGATGATGGTTTGACCACACCTTCCCTTGATGATGGTTTGCTTCCTTTATCATAACTTGCTTATTTTGATTCCAAATGAATTGATCAACCATATTATGATATTCATAAAGTTGTTAGTCACTGGACTAGAGACTATTAATTACACCAAACTTCCTTGGATTTTATTTCCACTCCCTCTATTAGTACACCTAAAAATTCTTCTAACAAATGTATATGTTGCTTTGTTGATACAAATAATCATTCATCCACACATTGTCATAATATATAGATACCTTTCATCCCACCACTCCTCAAGCCAAAAACAAAGCTATACCTCACCTGAAAGTATTACCTAAATATATCCCCAAATATCGAGAATTATATTATCTCTGACACCAATGTAGTACTCATCACACTGATCATTACTACATCCTTCAATAACATCTCAAGGATCACCTCATGACCATTCCTATGGCTACTACTCTTTCTCCCATAGGTCACCCCTACAGGAAGGTCCCCCCTTCTTTCCCCATGGATCCAACACCTATGGTCCCTTTTCCACCTATGATTCCCTCACCTATGGATCTTCCCTCGCCCATGGGTCCTTCTCCACCAGTGAATTCTTCACATGTGGCCCATTCTCTACCAATGACCCCTTCATCTCTCATATAGTCCATTCCCATTCCTTCCCTTGAGCTTATCATACATGATAGCCCTCATCAGTATGATCCTTTAGGATTTCTTACATTTTTTGATGAGGAGATTTGACATTGAGTATTTTATCAACTTTCCCTAAAGATCGATGAGACTTTAGCTACAGTCTGAGTTCAGCTTCATAGAGACATATCAAATGTTATGGATAATGTGTGTGGATAAATATATCAGTATTTATGACCACAAGCATGGTTTTATTTCATTTCTTTATTCATTTAAATTTTATATGTGATCCAACTTTATATTTATGTATCTTATATCATTTTACATTATGTCAAATTTTTATCTATCTTACATGATGACTTTTATTTCACACTATATGTTGCTTATGATGTCATTATTTTCTTTATGTTCTCTTATGGATTATTTTTCATGATTGCATACTTATTCTTCATGAGTTCCTTGTCTATGGTTATCTTGTTCTCTTTCATGATTGTTTGCTATCTTATCTCTATAGACATGGATAATTGTTATTTTAACTTGCTTATACAAACTTTTCTCCCTTTAATCATTCCTTATTTACCATGTAATTAGTTATAAAAAAATTCATCTCATTATAATATCCTTTTACTGGTCCACTTTAGATCTCAATTTATTCCCCTTATTCCATTTCTCAAACTAAGCATACACGTGGTTGAGACTTGATATAACATTATGGTTCATAGTTTAGCCTAAGTGTTCTAGTCAATCATGTCTTTGGATACCTAGCTTCATTTAGCCTAATCCTACATCTCATTTGTTTGTATCACTTTATCTCTCATGATTGGTAATTCCAATTCCATATGGAGGAGGAATATTGAAATCCATAAAAATCCAAAAGCCAAATTATTTAACAAAAGGCAATGATTCAAAAGCCAACATTAAAACATACTACCAGTTAAATTACACTAAAAGACACGATTCTAAGCACATCTCCCCTTTATAATCAAATATAAAAATCCACAATTGGCCTCATGATAAATTCGAGTTCTATTGGGGTGTGTTAGTCCATTATATTGGAAAAAGAGAATAAAAAATATCTTTTAGTGCTACCTACTTTCTCATGCAAGTACCCAATATTTGCAGTATATCAACAACTTTGTAAGGGGTCCTGAATAATGGGGAACACATTGTGGTAAGGTAGGTCTATTTTTGTTTTCTTGTTCAAAACAACCAACAAGAGCTAATCTTAGTACCACACTTATTTTTCTACACAACTTTATGCCTATAGTGAACATGTATCCCTTGTATATTGATGGTCGTTAATATCTTAGTGTCTTTCTATGTCCTTAGTGTGCCTCATGTATCCTAAGGTATTATCATAACTTACCTATGTTATGATTATTAAATTACATTTTTCACTCCCTATAATCCTAATATTTCCCCTTGAGACATATTGTTTTGTTCACTGATCACTCCCCTAGGGATTCCATTCTTGAGTTGTAGTGTAAGACCTTGGAAAGGACTAGGCCTTCCTCACAAATTACCAATTTTTCATATTACCATTCCAAACATCCCCTTTTACCATATTTTAACATTTTTTCCACCTCATTGGTGTTCTCTTTGTGAGTTGTAGTGTAAGACCATGGATATGACCTAACCTTACTCACAAAATTTTCCAATAGCCAAGTCACAATGAAATTACATGTGTCAAATATTAGATAAGTTGTGGTTGACTATGAGTTATACATCATTGACATGCTTCCCATCTTGACTTAGTATGTTTTATTCTTACTTATTTAATATTTCACTTGTATCATCTTATTTTTCAATTGCATGTAAGAATCCAACCATTTTTCTTAAATTTTTCATACTTCCCAACTTGAATTAGTGTGATTAATTTAAGACCAATTTGACCAATTTTGTTTCTGTTTTATACTTCACAATGTGATTTAGTATGATTGATTGACGTAATTTATTTTTTTTTGTACCATTTGTCTTTCATGTGCTCCCCATTTTATTACATTACTTTCATACTTCCCAACGTGATCTAGTGTGATTTTTTTTTTTTAATTTGGTGTCAATATTTTTCAAGGTTTAGAAACATTTTATCCTCTTATTTACCACTTCTTGGTTTATTATACTTAGTATTATTTTTTTATTACACATTTACCATTGTGAAATAGTGTGTAGTGCATTTGTTTTTGATTAATTATACTTTTTCAAGTCATTTTCACCTGTTTGTTTTTAACCATGCATGTGTACCATTTAATTTTAGAAAAAAAACACCCCACATATATTTCCTATAATATATATCACTAAAGTGAAATTCATGCGCTAAAAATAAATGTATCCATACATCAAAAAACACAACCAAAAAATAACCCATGCGATCAAAATCTAACTTTCAAAACAATATATCTCTATATATCATGTGTTTTTATACAAAATATAAAAATGCATTATTCTAGCTCTATGGCTGGGATCTATCATGCCTATCTCATGGCCTAGCCATGACTCCCATAGATGCCTCAGATCATCCCCTCTACATAATACACTATAATGAGGATATCTAAAATCTAAACCCTGCTACCTATCCCTGTAGGTTGGCCACTTGGGCATGTATCTGTCCCAACTGGATCATGGTAGTCATGTGTGTGAATCTCTCTTGAGCCAGGGCTTACAAATCCTATGCCTTTCATAATCCCACCCTTTTCATGGATACAATCCATCCCCACATGTCTATAGTTTCCTAGTAGCCTCCCCCACTAGTTTAAACCAACCTGCCTAGGCTAAGGTAGATGATACCACAGCATCATCTAGTGTGGTGGGGTTGTATGGTGTCAGCACTCCATCCAAAATGTCATGGTATCCTGCCATGACTAAGGACCCCCGCCTAGTCTCCCCCACCTAGTTTCTTTTGTCATAGGGTCTACAAAGACTAAAACCTAGATAGATATCATATCACATATACTTATCAAAATATATCTATCTATTTATAATCATATACTAGTATTCTATCTCAAAGACTAACAATTCTAACCTTTCTTACCTATCTTGGTGTCACTAACCACCATCTCCCCATCTACAAGTTTTTCAAGCATGGTCTCTTCATCAAGTTTTGCCATGAGCACCTCATTCATGGGTCATCTCCTTATCAAGGAAAAACCTAGAGTCACAACCCATGCACATCTAAAACTAATCCTCAGTGGTTCCTTTATTAACCAGCTCTACCTTGGGTCAACTATTGGGTCATCCTACATGGCCACTCTCATCTATCCTCAAACCCACTACTGACATCTCCATCATGGTATGTCTAAGGTGGTCCCTCCTCCTATTTTAGTGCCTATTATGGTATCTATTGTACCCCTGCATCCACATCCATGCCCTCTCTTCCTCCAATTATCAGTTGTCATGCTCAACTAGTCCATAGTCTCACATGACATGGCCTAATATTTGGTCTCTCAATTGATGTTCCTTCTCCTCCTATTCACCTCATCCCTATCACATGCCTTTCCCAAAATGTAGGCACTACTATAGGAATCACTAGGTGTGGGAGTCCAAATTGTCTTGGAAAGCATGCCATTGGCTATGGCTCTACCCACTAGGTATAGTGGTCCATGATTTACACTCAAGCCAACCCTAACACCACGATCTCCCAACTAGGTGATGGAGGGGAATCCTTTAGGAATGTCATCAAGATGAATTTTTTGGTTTGAAATAGGTTAAAAAGTGTTTTAGAGTGGTTTTGAGTCTTTTGGAGTCTTTACTAATTATCTAGGGTGTTCAAAAAAAAAATTCTCCTACCAAAAGCACCTATTCAAAATTTAAACTATTGTGAGCCCTTTTAAGGTACTATAAAATATGTTTGGTGATGATTTAGGTATATTGTACATGTCTAGGAACTCTATGAAGTAAAATGGGGCCTTTATGTCTTATCAGTCTCATGACATGGTTATTTATGGTTAGTTCAACTTAAGCTAGAGATTTGTTTAAGATATCTATGTGGAAGAAATATCATGATTCTTTTATTATTTTATAGGGAGATATAAATATTGTAATCTTGGTTTTTTTAGATAGGTTTCCTTGAGATAGATAGGATAAAAATTCAAATAAAAATGATTGTTTCATCTACAAGATTTAGTGAGTGCTAGTATTGGTGATGAGAATCAACCTAATAAATATGGAAAGAATTGTTAGTGATGAATTATTTATTTTTTATATTTAATAATCATTGCATTCTTTATAACATTACCTTTACATCTGATCAGAGAGGTATATAGTCCAACAAAAACTCATTGATCCCTTTAAAAGTTTTGAGGCAAGACAGATTTTAGGTTCTGTGTATATTTATCATTAATGAGACTTTATGTAAGTTATTATATATGGATAGTGGAATGGACCATGATGATAGTATTTGTAAAACATCCTAAAGTGAGTAAAAGTCCTCATATTCCAATTGATCTTTTTATGAAACTTTGTGACTATGTATAACCCAAAATATAAGGATGACCCTATCTACAAGTGTTAGAATTAAAATTCAAAAAGATTTATACATTTGATTCCTATTGTGATGAATGGATATTGGTGATTTAACCAATATTAATGTATAAAACTTATTATTAATCAAAAAAATTTAATTAAAACCCTAAGCTGATAACATTACAAGTTTTCCAATCTTGAAAGAACCCAATCCTCTAAGTATTTACAAATATCAAAGTTATAAAAGGTAATTAGGTTATGTGAGTAATTAGAGGAGTTAAAAAATGTTTATACATACCTAAAAAAACTATTTTAAAGTTCCCAAAATTAATATAACTCAATTTATGAAATTTTTAGACCTATCAGGTTTGTGTAGAGACCTAAAAACCCTAGATTAGGGTTTTGGCTGTAGAAGGAGATTCCACTAGCCAAAAAAGCCCAAAATTTGTCATCAATGTTGTTTTGTCCATATGTAATATATTTTTATTGTTTAAGATTATTACCTTAATTATATTGTATGGATTTAGGATTGAAGGTTTATTATGAGGCTAAATAGGCCTAATTGGTGACTGAGGTAATGAAGAAATATGGTTTGCATAGGGAATGATGTGAAATGAGAGATGGTGAAGTTTTAATACCCAAATGGGTTCTATAAAAGGGTCTTAATTTTATCTAAAATCATATATATCTTCCAAACCAAGGAGGTTTACTCCTAAACAGGGTTAATAGAGGTTTAAAGCTAGAAAGGAGCCTGTGTGAAGTAAGTGAGTAGACATACATGATTAATTGTATAAAAAGGGTTTAAAAAAGGATGAAATAATAAGGTATAAGGTCTTGATGTTATTTTAAATATTCATTATGATTTTATTCCTCATGCAAGGACACTTTGACATTAACAACTTGTGAGAGTTTCATGAAGGTTAAATAGATCACATGAACAGAGTATGATATAATTGATTGAAGGTTATTAGATGGTATGTTGGGAATGTAAGGATCATTGTTAAAAATTATCCTATGATTTTCATATTATATAAGTTGAATAAATATTTACTAAACTATTAGACTACACAAGGTGAACAAGAACAAGAAAGTGTGTTGAGCTCTGCATCACTAGGCCAAATAGTAGAAATATGTGCTTATGACTACAACATGATATCTCCTCATGTGAATATATATAAAACTATAATGTGGGTCACAAACCATTATAAATATTCCTATATACATCTATCAACCCAAGGTAACCTATCATTGACTACATAGGGTAACCCAACTAGCTGATACATTGAGAACCTCTCATATATCCATGTGTTCAATAATACATTGGTCCCATGGTCTTATGCACTCTAGAAAACATCCCATACATATCATGCATGAATTGGAACTAGATGGTAGACCCAAAATTATAGAACACTCCCTACTCTAACATGGATTGGTATAAGGCTATCAAGTACAATAGTACCCTACCATATAACTTGTGACATAACACTCATACTATTACAAGTCCTATCATAACCTTATATATATTGAAAATATATGAAATATAAACATCAAATAATCTCACCCTCAACCCTAGGTAGATGTTATTTTATCATATCACCCACTTGAATAGTGTTCACCTCTCCCCCAGATCATCTAGTGACCTTGCCATCACCGATGTCCCTCTTATAGGTAGTCCAAGTAATGCATAAGTGTCTTACATTATGATACCTACCTCTATGGTATCCACATCCACCACCCATTGAAAAGTATTTGTAAACTATTCCCATGATTTAAATAATATGATAATGAGATCAACACTTAGATGGATGTGTTTCATCTCTATGATTCTTCTTAGGCCTAGTGCAACCAATCTCACTCTATCCACATTTGTCAACTGCTCCAATAAATCAAGTAATTATGAGGCATAGATCATTTATCAAAAGCTCTGGTGCCTCTAAAAAATAATAAACAAAAAATTATGTATTATACCTCCATGTCATTCATAATCAAAATATATTTTTATAAATTTCATAAAAATAAACTAGTTTGATTCAATTTCAACCAAAGTAAATTAACCAACTAAGTCGACCACTTACTACTAATTTGGCCCACTAGTTTTTCTTATCTTCCACCAATTAAGTTGACTTGGTCGACCTTGTTCTTTAAATGTGATGATTTTTCTCCTAAATGTCATAAATGCCTTGGGTACTTATTGGTCTAACTCCTTTTTACCCAATACCCCATTTGACCTGTAGTACCCCTACAAATTTTCTAGGGTTCATTCCAGTGTCTAGATTTTGACTAATCATCCAATTTTTATAAATCACTCAATTTCAAATAAAAAATACTAAAAATTTTGAAATTTTTAGTTGCTTACTTATGTTGCTCTAGTTATGGCCATTATGCATCCTCCCCATCTCAACTATTATCTCTCCACGATCCTCACTCTCCAAGTCTCTCACTCAGTCTATCAAGAGCTCTATTATTCTTAGAATTGTATATAATTACAAAATAATTTTTTTCGACCCTATTTATATTTAATATTTCAAAATTATTTACCTTTCAAATATTTACCATCAAATGTCTAATTTTTCTCATATCTTTGTCTCTACTCACTCTTTTTCCAAATTGTAAAGTGTTCTAGAATCCTAGCATTGTAGAGAATATTTTAAACTATTATATGTACATATTATAAAAAAATTCAATTTTTTTCTCTTTTGCACTAATCTCTATAGGTTTGATTAATGTTCCTCACATTGGACACCTTCACATTTCTCACATCTTCATCTTTATCTATAACACTAAGGGAAGTAAAGTTATGTGTTTTTCAATTTTGTCCTTTCATTTATCTTATTTGATCCTTATTACACTTTATTTATCTTCAAAATTATGTGTTGTTATGTTATTTTTTTTTAAGCACCATCCCATGTTTCACCTATGTGACACATGATGAGCTTCAAGTGGGGCATATATATGCACATGATATTTTCAAAACTTTATCAATTACCGATGCTCTTTATCTTGAAAAAACCTTTCGAGTCGCAATCTCTCTATGTGAATGCCTTAAGGGTTGTAATGGAAAAGGGGTGGGTAGACAATTGACACTTCATAGGATTGTTATCCCTTTTTACTGCTTTTTATCTACACACTTGTCTATTAAAACCATTCTCATAAGCTTTGCCTCCTATTTGGCACCCTCCTCTAGTATTTTACCATCTTCATTATCCCTTTCCCTAGCCTAAACCCATTTTTGGTAGTTTACATGATATAATCAGCCACATTGACCTTGTATTGTTATTTATAAATCTTATTAGGGACTAGGTCTACCCATGGCTGACCTAGTCCATGACCTAGTTAATTTTTATCAATTATGATACTAGGTCGATCTAGTTGACATGTCAGCCTTAAATTTTATAAATGTTTAGGGTTAGATATACCTATATAAACACATTCATTTTACCATTTGTAAGAGAAGATAAGAAGAAGTAAGATATATTGCACATATGCTTTTCCACCATTCTACTTGAAGAACAAGATTAGGGTTTCATATTTTATTTAGAGATACAATTCTTGTCTTATAAAGAAGTATTTTAGATGAACTAATAGGTTGTGTATGCTAGATCTAATTTATCCTTGTCATCCTTACATACCACAATAGCCTCTTGTGAATTACCTTATCCAAAGGAGAGATTGAGGCTCGATGGGTTTGTATTCAAAGATAAGTATTCCTAACTTTGTTCTTCTTTTGTAAGAATAGATAGATATGAATTTGCACTTCTCTTCCATGTATTAGGATATCATATAAATTGATGTGAGTATATGTAATCTATGCATGTTTAATTTTAGTGTTTATTACCCCCACTTTTTTCCACAAGATTTAGTAAGCATTAGATTATACTTTGATTTACTTGTTATTAGTTTAGTGAATATGAAAACACAAGACATAGTTAAGATTATTACATAGTTTTGCTTGACTGGAGGCTTTGGAACTCTCCCTAGTGAATGTATTATGATAAGAGATCCCTTGGATAGGTCTAACAGATCCATATTGGTCATGACCTTGATTATCTAACGTATCCCGAATTGAAAGTGTAATTAGGATTTATCTTCTCCAAGCTATGATTTATTTTTAGATATGCTACATTTCCCATTGTATATAGGTTACACCTTTAGTTTAAATGAACTTGAATAAAGAAAAATGAGGAAAAATTAGTCATATAAATTAAATACACATTTTTTGATTTTATATCAATTGTAATGATTCTGTGATAACTATAACCAATATAGATAAACATATATGTAAAATATATATTAAGTTATACTTTTATATTAGTTAACAATATGAGATTTTTATGGAATATGGAAATAATGGAATAAATTTAAAAATCCAAAAGTTGTTAATTAATTATAAAATAAGTTTGGGAGACTTGACTTATGTTTATAAGATATCTTAAGACTTGTTTGGTTTATATTGATGAATTAGTTGGATACTATCAGATCTTATATGATTTTGTGTTAAGGAAAAGATAAAAACTATGAAATTGATATAGTGTATATATCATTGGTTTTTTTTGTCTTATAGACATATATGCATGTTTGGTTTGAATGTAGATCATTGAAAAGAACCTATACATGACATTGTTGAAATTGAGTTATTATAAATACTATGATTGATTGAATGATGATTGATTATACCTAATACTGCATATTTTTTGGATTTATTAGTATTCTACAATCTATATTTATTATGCCTTGAGCATGCATGTAAGCATTATTTGATTGATATAATATAATAGATATATGGAGGTGTTATCATGTAACTCATATATCTACCCCTTGATATCATCTGGTAGATTGTGATTCATTATCAGAGAGTTTTTGTGAGTGGAATTCCTTCAAATCCATGAGAGATATTATTTATTTAATGAAAAATTTGGCCAAAGTAATGTTATAGCTGATACATTGTCATTCCATTAGACCTTCTAGTTTACATGTGTATGCTTATACCATATTATATAGAGGATTATTTTCCATGGTCTATGTGACTATCTCATTCATTAGTTATTATACACATGTGTTTTGGTTGATTTCTTGATACATGCACTAATTTTATCTACCCCTCTATGAAGGGAAGGGCCATTAGAAGTAGGGAATTGTATGGGAGACCAATGGTATATAATTAGAGGAAAATCACCTTGATGATGTTCTCCCTCTTCTCAATAATTCAACCATTTAGGAATGACACTCATGTCTATTTGTATAGATCATTAAGTTGTTTATGAGGCTTATTTGTACTACTGTACATATTATCTTGTATATTTTATTTTTTACTAAAATTTAATATGTAGTACATTATTATTGATGACTATTAAATACAATAGTGGCTATGAGGATTTTAAATAATTTTGAATATTATAAAAATAGTGGTGGTATGCTTATTTTTATCTATATTTGAGGATTATTCTAGTATACTGATGTACTTGACTCTTTCTACTTTTCATTTAATGAGAAATATTCATCTAATATTCTATTAGAGACTATTTAAAAACTAAATTGATCATATTTGAACTAGTAGATTAATACATAGAATATATAGGTAAAAAAATGATGTTATAAGTGACATGGATTTCAAAAAATTGAGTAACATTTATGTATCCCAATAGGGCTACAAGATTGTTTTATCAAAGTGAAGGTTTAACACTCAGACCTAATGGGTCCACTAACATTAAATTAATTTCCTAATTTTTTAAAGGTGAATTGTACAAGGTAAATGAAGTGTAGAGGGGACTTCAAATGTGAACCCTCAAGTTGATCATAATTGGATATAAGCTAAATAAGCTACAAAACTTGATCAAATACTCATTGCCACAAATGTGACTACAGACAAAATAATAACCCTATAACAAAAAGTTCATAGACCAGAAGAGGAAAATGAATAAGTTTTAGAGGAACAAACTGATGGTTAGCAAGAGCCTCAAGATTAGGGTCATGATGAGAAACAACAAGTAACAAGATCTCAAGTAGTGTCAGAGCTTGAACAAGATATTAAGAAAGTGAATCCACCCAAATTTGATGGAATATCTTTGGGTGATGGAGATGAATCCTGGCTTACAAAAATAGAAAAAAAATTCAAGATTTATAATTATTCTAAGGTATCTAAGGCTATTTGGGGAGATTATGAATTGGATGGTGAAGTAACAGCTTGGTGGGATAATAAGAAGCTTGAGATGAGAATTAACTCCACTACCACTACTTGGAAGTAGTTTGTAATTATTGTTAGAGCATGGTGGCTACCCCAATTATATTTTGATCATAAATTAATAGATTTATAGAATATGAAACAAGGATATTTGTCAGTAAATGAATTATAGGATCAATTCATAAAGCTCTTGAAGTATGTATATTATTATCAGAAAGATGAACATTTTTAGATCAATAAGTTCAAAATGGGTTTAAAACCAAATTAGATGTGAAGTGGATGTCCATAGACCATCCACCATGGACCAAGTCTTTTAGAAATCATTCAAGAAAGAACAAAAGATGAAATCACTTGCTAAGGTCAGAGAAAAATTCAAAAGGAATTTTGGTATCTCCAAGACAACATTCAAGAAGAAGAATTAAAAATGGAATGGGAATTTCAAGAACCAATTCAGTAGCTAAAATGCAATATTCATTAATGATTTAGGAGATAATAAATATGGAACTAGTTTTAGAGAAGCATTCAAGGGAGTTAATCAAACTAAGAGGAAAGGACCACCTAGAGGATGCTTTACATGTGGAGGAGACCATTATGCTAAATATTGTGCTCAGTGGAATAAATATGGTATAAATAATAATACATCCACCTCTACATTACAATAGGTAACCTTTTAGCAACATATTCATGCAATAGTTGACAACCCTCAAGAAAATTTTTCAGCCTCTCCCATTGAATTACTAGGTACTTTATTTGGGCATTTTATTTCTATTTTGATAGATACAAGAGCCACTGAATGTTTTATCTCTCCTACAATGTTAAGTAAATTATCTAAGAAAGCTAGATTTATGGAAAATGCTTGATCAAATCAATATGGGAATGAATCCAAGGTCAAGGTTGAAAAATGTCTTATAGAGGTTGAGACAAAGTTTCTAGAATTCACTATCCACTAGGATCATATGATGTGATCCTAGGAGTGAATTGGCTCTCTAAACACAAATCCAAAGTTGGTTATTTTCTTAAGAAATTTGAGTGTTTAGATGATTTGGGAAATCAAACCCAAAGTCAAGGAGATTAAAAAGAGTTGAAAACAAGTAAAATTTCAGCTATTCAATTGAAAAGGCTCAACAAAAAAATGTCAAGTGTTCCTATTCAAAATAGATGAAATTGGTGAAACCAAATAACCCTTGATAGAAGACTATCTTTTTATACTCTAATTTCAATATTTTTTTCCAAAGGAGTTACCAGGTCTACCACCTAAGAGGGAATTTTAAATCACTATTGATATCATTCTACAATTATAACCTTAATCCAAGGCTCCATAAAAAATGACAACAATTGAATTAGTCAAGTTAAATGCCCAAATTTAGGAGATATTGGCTAAAGGGTTGATTCAGATAAGTGTTTCACCATGAGGTACACCTATATTATTTGTCAAAAATAAGGATGGAACCTTTCACCTATGCATATATTATCAAATACTAAATAAGGAAATAATTAAGAACATGTATCCTTTAACCGATGATATTTTTTATCATATGTGTGGTGTAACAATATTTTTAAAGATTGATATTCATGTTGGGTACCATTAATTGAGAATTAAAGAGGAAGATATTTCAAAAATAGATTTTAGGACTTGATATAGACATTATAATTTTAAAATGCTTCCTTTCAGACTAAGGAATGCACCTGCCATATCATGAATCTCATGAATGGTGTGTTTAGAGATTACATTGATCAATTTATGTTAGTCTTCATTGATTATAGTCTCATCTATTTTAAAAGAGATGAAAAACATGTTGAACATTTGCATCTAGTCTTATAATGATTAAAAAAGCATAAAATATATGTAAAATTGTCTAAGTGTGCCTTATTCTAAATAAGACTACAATAATTGGAACATATTATCTCTATAGAAGGAATTTATTTGGATCTAGGGAAGATTAAAACCATTATGAAATGACCAACCCCCAAAAATGTGTATGAGGTGTATAATTTTATGGGTTTAGTAGGGTACTATGGGAAGTTTTTGCCAAATTTATTTAAGATAGAAAATATGATCACCTCTCTTCAATGAAAAGAGAAAAGTTTTGTTTGGTTCAGTAAGTACGAAGAAGCCTTTTCAATTCTAAAAATTAGGCTTATTTTAGCACTAGTATTATAGATTCTAGATCTAAATGGTCATTTTGTATTTATAATAGATGATTCATGAGATGGGTTAGGAGGAGTTCTTATGTATGATGGTTTATTTGTAGCTTACAAATTAGGGAAGTTGAATCCTTATGAGGCAAATTATGTTCCACATGACCTAGAATTTGTTTCCATAGTACATGATTTGAAATTTTAGAGGAATTATCTATTGGAAAAGACTTTTAAGCTTAAAATATATAATTTGGGAATCAATTATATATTTACCCAACCTAGCCTTAATGATCGTCAAAGGAAATGGTTAGAATTTTTGTTAGACTATGATTTCAACATTAACTACATTAAAGGCATAGAAAATAGGGTTGTAGATACCCTTAGTTGTAGAAAATACATTGTGGCATTGACCACTATTAGGAGTACTTTAGGATATAAAGTAATAAAATTAGTATCTGTAAATTAATTTTAAAAACATGTAAAGAAAACATTAGCTAAGAATTCTTAGGATTGTAGATACAAAGGATTTCAATTTGGGAATGATGATATTTTAAGATCTAATGGTAGAATTTATGTGCCTAATAGGTAAAATATGAGAATTATTGTGCTAAAATATTTGCACAATGTTCCATTTTTAAAACACCTTTGAGTGATTAATATCTTATTAGAACTAAAACCATTATATTTCTATAAGGGAATAAAAAATAATGTGGTGGATTTTATGTCTAGATGCTTAGAATGTCATCAAGTTAAGGATAAAATATAAAACCTACTAGATTATTGTACCCAAATTCCATACCAAAATGGAAGTGGCAAGTTATTATCATGACGTTTTTCCAAGGATTGCCTATGTTTCATAATCATCATGATAGGATATTGGTTGTTATAGATAAACTTACAAAAGTAGCACACTTCATTCTAGGTAATCTAATAGATGATGCACCTATGCTCTCTAAAAGGTTTTCAAAGGAGGTATATAGATTACATGGGTTTGTAGAAAATATAATTTCAAATAGGGACCCTAGAATGACCTCATGGTTCTGGTAAACTCTCAATTTAGCATTGGGTACATAGTTAAACTTAACTTACGATCTATAAACAAATGGACAAACACAAAGAGTGATTCATGTTTTGGATGATCTCTTATAAATGTATTTATGGAAAAAAAATACAAATGGTAAGAATGCATACCACTAGTTGAGTTTGTTTATAATAATGCATTATAATTAGAATTGAAAATGGCTCCTTTTGAGTCATTGTATAATAGGAGGAGTATAACACTAATTAGCTAGGATAAACTAGAAGATAGTGTGGTATTTAGACTTGATATACTTGTTAAAATGGAAAAACAAGTAAATTTAATAATGTAGATATTTGCTAAAGCCAATGATAGGTAGAAAAGTTATGTTGATCTAAAATGAATAACAAGATAATTCTCAGTTGGAGATAAAGTTTTTTTGCAAGTCAAACCCCAAAAGAGTGCTATTAAGTTTGGGAAATTAGCAAAATTATCATCAAGATATGTGGGACCCTTTGAGGTTATATAAGTGATTATTTTTATAGCATATATACTTACTTTTCCACTAGATCTAGCTCAAATGCATAATATTTTTCATGTATCTTACCTTTAGAAATATATCACTGATCCTTCACATGTTTTGGACTAGAATGCATTATAGGTTCTGGATCTAGGGGTGGTGACATTAGAATCAATCAAAATAATTCATACTTCACATGATTAGCTTGTCTAATAGGGAAGTATCACAATGCAAGGTCTAGTGGAACCAATATTATGAATATAGTGATACATGGAGATATTATGAGGAATTATTTAGGGTTTTCCTCATTTATTTTAATGATTTTTATTTTGAACATTATTAGTTAATAATTTCCAAAATTTTTTATTGAAATAAAAGTCATCAAGATGATTACTTATTTTAGGAGGGAAGGATGTAACATCGTATCCCACTCTTCAAAAATTACATTAATATTAGTATGGGAAGTGGAAGTAATGAGTAGTAGTATTTGATTTTCATAGTATACCTAGATATTTTTGTTGTATGGTTGATAGCTATATTGATTTTTTTCATGATTAGTTAAATTGGAGTACATTTGCATATGCTTGTGTATGTACTATGTTCTATGATCATGTTTGATTGTGATTTCATTTTTAGATTGATTTTAATTACAATAGTTCATTGATAATTATATATTCTAAATACTTGATTATTTTATTATAAGCCATGACTAACTACATTTTATTTGATCAAGATGGTTGTAGGATGTTGCCACCCTCATAGAGTGGTATAGAGGGAGAGTATGATAGAGGAGGAGGATGCAGATATCAACATTTGTGATAGAGATAAATAAACCAAACCTATACCACTCTTGATTTATTAAAATGAAACAAATGATAATAAGTATTCTACAAAAAATGTTGAGTGTTGTTTTACATTATTTGTCTTTGAAATTAGTAAAGCATGTTTCCATTTGTTTTACATGTGTTACTTTTATTGATTCTTTTGATTAGAATAAATATACAAATTCCATGTTTTTTGTTTGTGTTTCCTTAAAATATCAAAATCAGTTAAACTATATGTGTTTAACCATTGATTCATTTTAGATTATAAGAGTATTTGGTGTTTATGGATATTGTGTATGTAGTATACATTTATACCCCTTTTTGGTGACCTAGTGGGGAGATTAAATATGGTAAATGTACCCAAATCAATTAAATTAAAAGTGTTTTATCACTTGGAACTTTGGATTTTGATTTGGTAAAAGTTTTAATAACAAATTATAACATATTTTGAATGGGAATAAATAAGGTTTTAGTTTCTCTATTTTGTTTGAATTGTCTATTTTTGCAATGACAAGTAAGTTGCATGTGGTGGCCATGTTTAGAATCAAGGTAATGGACTATGAATTGTAAGGAAAAGTATCCCAATTAGACTTAATTAAAGATAAATTCATAATGAAGCTACACAATTTTATAGGAGAGTGGAATGGCCATGCAAAACATGGATGGGGAGGTGAAAGAGAATAAGAGGAATGTTAGGTTGTGGAGCTAAAAGCTTCAACTATTGCAGACATGGAGGAGGTTGCTGAGTTCTAGGGATACCGGCGTCGGTAGTGGGACCGACGTCAGTCATCTACAGTACAGAAGGGAAACCAACATTGGCAGGAGTTAGCTGACGTTGGTCACCTCTAGGTAGATAGGGACCGATGTCGGTCGCCTGTGGTGGTTCTAGAACTGTTCGTTGCATGGACAGTTAGTTCATTGAACTGAGTGTTTGCATGTTAAGGGCTAATTATAGTCTCGAGCTGCATGTCTAATTATTGTAAAATATGAGTCTAAGTTATTATTTAATTCTGGGATCTATTTATAGACCCATTGACATGTATTGTAATTAGTGCAAATAGAGGAAGGCAAGGAAGATCCTTCCAAGTGTAAGATCATTTGAGTTGCAGGTTGTTGCAAGTTCATGGGAGAAGATCTACATGGTAAGTAAGATCACTTTGAGATCTACTTGAAGTAATTTGATTACTTGTGTACTGGCAGGGTTATTACTGACTGGTTGAAGAGGTGAACACCAATTCTGTGTGTGAGTTGTGTGTTGGGACCACTTTTGGTAGGAGAGTGAACTCTTGAAGAAAATTACTATGTACACTTGAGGTGTGGGAAACTTCTGAGAGGTGTGGAGAAGAGGTGGCATCTTCTTTATTGTATTTTCTTTCTGGATGAGTATTAATACAAGATTGTGTATTGTCTCTCATATTCTGTGCTATTTGTGAATTCTAGTTGTTCATTCTAGTATAATTCTGTGTTTAGTTACTAATACAAGGTAATCATATATACTCTTATTGGTGGAGTAAGATCCTAACAGTTGGTATCAGAGCTTTAGGTTGGGTTACTAACAGGTTGTATCAGATCTGGTTAGTGTGTGTTGATTACAGGTTACTCACAGGGGTTTCTATTTGAGTGGGAGTATAGCAATGGCAGAAGAAAGTAAGCTACGAATGGAGAAGTTTAATGGCAAGAACTATCAATTATGGAGGATGTAGATTGAAGATTATCTATATCAGAAAGATTTGTACTTACTGTTGGGTGGGGTTGCATGCAAGCCCTTGGATATGAAGAATGAAGAATGGGAGGTTCTTGATCAAAAGGCTCTGGGATATAAGGTTGAGTCTTGCATCGTCTATGATTTCCAACTTATCACAGGCTAAGACAATGGTAGAGTTGATGGAATCTTTGGAAAATTTATATGAAAAACCCTCAGCTTTGAATAAGGTATTTCTTATGAAGCAATTATTTAATTTGCAAATGTTGGAAGGTGGATCTATACATAGTCATCTTAGTGATTTCCATGGTTTGGTAAACTAGTTAAATTCAGTCAATATTGTTTTTGATGATGAAATTAAGGCTCTCTTAATCTTATGCTCATTACCTGAAAGTTGGGAGAATTTGGTAATGGCAGTTAGTAATACTGCGTCTGCTTCAAAAATCTTAAAAGTGGATGATGTTGTGAGTGTAATCTTGAATGAAGAGATTCGCAGGAAAAGCACAAGTGAATCATCAGGGAATGCTTTGAGTGTTGAAGGTAGGGGAAGGCAAAGAGAGAAGATAGAGCATGGGAGATCAAGGTCTGAGATAGGCAGGACATCCAAGTCTAGGTATGGCAGAATAACCTATTGGAAATGTGGAAAGCAAGGGCACTTAAAGAGAGATTGCAGGTTGGTTGAAGATCAACATGAAGGACATGAAGAAGTAGGTGTTGCGGATCATGTTGCACATGATGCTCTGGTATGTTCCTTAGATAAAGTAGAATCTTGGGTTTTAGATTCTGGTGCCTCTTTCCATGCATCCCCAAATAGGGAATTTTTTCATGAATATGTCTAGGGAGACTTTGGAGAAGTTTTTTTAGGGGATGGTAAGCCTTGTCAGATGGTTGGCAAAGGGAAAGTGAAACTGAAATTACAGATAGGCAACACATGGGTGAAGAAGGAGGTCATGCATGTCCTAGTCCTGGAGCAGAATTTGATTTCTATTAGAAAGTTGGGTGATGAGGGTTGCACAGTAACTCTCACAGTGGACTCTTGGAAGGTTACCAAGGGTGCACTTGTTGTAGCAAGAGGTAAGAAAGTAGGTATGATTTATCTATCTACTTGTATTGTTGATTCTATTTTTGGGTTATCTACTTCAGCTGTAGATTCGAAGATGTGGCTTAATAGGCTTGGTCACATGAATAAGAAGGAGATGCATGTTCTTGAGTCAAAGGGTATGCTTTCAGATTTGAAAAGCATGAATCGAGATTTCTGTATACAGAAGAAGGCAACATTTCTTGAGAAATCTGATGTTCATGACAAGAATAGGAAAGCCTTGGTTTTCAAGGAGAAGATGATGGATAGAGATCAGTCAAAGGGGCTAAAAATTTTTGACCAGAGCAAGGGTGATTTGGACAAGGGTTTCATCCAAAAGGAGCTCACGGGTAAAGGTCATCGCTCACAAGTAAAACACAGAGACCGACATCGGTTAGAAAATTGACATCGGCTATGTGCAACCCGATGTTGGTGACTCAGGATAGATAAACACCGGTTTTGGTCAGGGGGAACCGACGTCGGCGATGAGGTAGTTGCATGGAACCGACGTCGATCGGGTGCAGACTGAGATGTGACCGACATTGGTCAC
>JARHVA010004018.1:155000-157500 GCA_037957365.1 Torreya grandis | reverse complement strand
TGAGATAAGTTTCTATAATTCACTACTATTGTTGATATTTATGAAGAACCACTAGGATAATATTATGGGATCCTAAGAGTGAATTGGATCTATAAACACAAAGCCAAAGTTTATTATTTTATTAAGAAAGTTGTGTTTAGATGATTTTGGAAATTAGACCCAAATTCAAGGAGATCATAAAGAGTTGAAACTAAGGAAAATTTCAAGAATTAAATTAAAAAATTCTCAAAAAAAATGATGACAGTGTTCCTAGTCAAAATGAATGAAATTGGTGAAAGCAAAGAACCCTCAATAGAAGACTATCCTTTTCTACAAGAATTTTAAGATGTTGTTCTAGAGTAATTTTTGGGTATACCTTCTAAGAGGGAATTTGACTTCACTATTTATATCATTATAGGATCAAAACCTCAATCTAAGGATCCATATAGAATGAAAACAACTGAATTAGTTGAATTAAAGGCTAAAATTCAAGATATGTTGGACAAATGGTTGATTCGGCCAAGTGTTTCACCATGTGATGCACCTGCAGTCTTTGTCAAAAATAAGGATGGAACCTTTCACCTATGCATAGATTACTTAATGATAAATAAGGAAACAATTGAGAAAATGTATCCTTTACCCTGTATTGATGATATTTTTGATCAAATGTTTGGTGAAAAATCTTTTTAAAGATTGATATTCATACCAAGTACCATCAATTGAGAACTAGAGAGGAAGATATTTAAAAATATATTTTATAACTCAATATGGGTGCTACGAGTTTATAGTGATTCCTTTAAGACTAATGAATGCACATGAAGTGTTCATTAATCTCATGAATAATATGTTTAATGAATACCTTGATCATTTTATGTTAGTATTCCTCGATGATATTTTCATATATTCTAATAGTGAAGAAGAACATGTTAGGCATTTACATTTGGTCTTATAGTAGTTGCAAAAACATAAAATCTATGGGAAATTATCTAAGTTTGCCTTCTTCCAAATAATAATATAATACTTGGGACATATTATCTTTGTATAAGTAATTTCTATGGATCCAACCAAGATTAGATCCATTATGGAGTGGACAATACCCAGAACTATGCATGAGTTGCATAGTTTTATGGGTTTAACATGGTACTACAAGAAGTTTGTGCCAAATTTATCTAAGATAGAAAATATGATCACATGTATTTAATGGAAAGAGTGGCATTTTATTTGGTTTGATAAGTGTGAATATGCCTTTTAGGTTTTGAAAATTAGACTTACTTTAGCACCAATGTTGTAGATTTTGGATCCTAATGGTTATTTTGTATTTATAACAAATGCTTTAGGAGATAGGTTAGGAGGAGATATTATGAAACATGGTTCAACTGTAGCTTATGAATCAAGGAATTTGAAGCATTATGAGGCAAATTATGCTCCACATGACCTATAATTAGCTATCATAGTGCATGCTTTGCAATTTTGGAGGCATTATTTCTTGGGAAAGCCTTTTGAGCTTAAAAAAATAAGTTAGGACTCATATATATATATATATATATATATATATATATATATGTATGTATGTATATATGTATATATATATATATATACATATATATATACATATATATATGTATATATAAATATATATATATATATATGTATATATATATATGTATATATATATATATGTATATATATATATGTATATGTACATATATATATATATATATATATATATATGTACACACACACACACACACACACACACACACACACACATATATATATATATGTATATGTATGTATGTATGTATGTGTGTGTGTGTGTGTGTGTGTGTATATATATGTATATATATATATATATATATATATATATATATACCCAACCTAACCTTAGTTCTCATTAAAAGCAATGGATATAATTTTTATTATACTATGATTTTGACTTTAGCTACACTAAGGTCAAATATAATAGAGTTGAAAATGAATTTATCTGTAGAAGGTACATTGCGGCATTAGCCACTATAAAGAGTAATTTTAGAGATCAAGTAGTAAAATTATCTCATGAATATAAATTCTATGAAAAGGTAAAGAAAGAATTAGCTAAGAATTATTTATATCATAGATACAAAGGATTTCAATTTAATATTAATGGGATTTTAAGATATAATAGTATAATTTATGCGCTTGATAGGGAAAATTTGAGAAGTATTATGATAAAAGAATTGCACAATACTCCATATTTATGATGCCCTAGACTGAAAAAGCTCTTATCACAACCAAGACCATTATATTTATAGAAAGGGATCAAAAAGGATGTGGCATACTTTGTGTCTAGATACTTAGAATGCCAATGAGTTAAGGCTAAACATGTGTATCTTGATGGGTTGTTGTATGCGCATTACATACTAGAATGGAAGTGGTAATTTATTAGCATAGACTTTGTTTAGGGATTGCCTATGTTTAGGAATCATCACATGAAATGATATTGGTAGTTGTTGATAAAATTATGAAAGTAACAAACTTGATT